>JAPMOQ010015521.1:1811305-1845316 GCA_026543055.1 Argiope trifasciata | reverse complement strand
AAGAATACGAATATTAACAGAAAATTAAACAGAAGGTCATTAGAGGATAATTTGATATATTTGAAGATTATTATACTGTTAATAACAGAAGATTATTAACAGAAAGAAAGAACAAGTTTAAACAGAATATTATTAATACAGGAACTCCTGTATCTGAAATCATATTTGTAGGACACACGATCACTATATTTCAGAAATTGAATATGAAGAAAAAATTATTCTTTAAAAATAAATTTTAAAAATCTCGTACTTTAATCTTTTTTGAATCTTACTTTATGGAACTGTAGGTAAAATTTCTAAAATGGACGTTAAAATACCGTACATTTAACCGTATTCCTCTAATGGCTTTTGCTCGTTCCTATCTTTCCCATCATGACATCGGTATAAAAAAATGGCTTTATACTGGAATCATATTTCTTCATCTGAACATATATATCTCGCATCTTTTACCAGATCCATGAACCAAATGATTGGATCAAAAACATGTTCTGATTCAATTTATTTAATGGTTTCTATTCGCAGATAACAGAAAGACTGAAATAAAATGTCTCGCGCCGTTTGAAATAATTTTCGCTTCCTATTTTATATGCCTTTGGTTTCTAGTTTTAGTTCAAATATTTTTTTATTTGGTATACTGGATTTATCTGTCTTCAAATTATTCTGATGTCAGAGAAAAATATAGGAGAAATATTCGTTTGATTAAATAGAGGAAGAGCTTATCTAAGTGCCTTATCTTTTCGTGTTATTTAATGAGCATATTTTATCTTTTGTCATAATACTGATTTTCTTATCTAAGACGTTAATTATATCATAAAGTTAAGACTTACTTTTTATTTTATTTTACTCTCCATTGAGAACTCAAATGAAAATTCCATCTTCTTATGTAATGGTTTCAATCATTTTTCCCTTTAGAGATTTTCGTAAATTAAAAAAAAAAAAAAACCTAAGGAAGATTTATTTTATCGCTTCTTTTCGCTTATTTAACCACTTCACATACAATGATGTGTCTGAGACACCCATCGAATTATTGAATTTTTAATTTTTTTTATCTGCAACTAAGTGAAAAGTATTAAATAATTTCAAATGAAAAAAAGTCGAAACGAATTATTATTAAAGAAATTAAAATAATAGTAAACATTCCAATTAGGAAGCTATTAAATTCGTCATTTAATTAGGAAGTTAAGTAAATTCGTATGTCAAGTGGTTAATACTTTCAACGCTACCGACGAGATATCTCGTCTTTCAGATACTTTCAATTGCGTGTTTCTGTGGACTAAAATTTGTTTCTTATGCCAGTTTACATAGGTTGAACTTTCTGATGCACATTTAAATAATACCGTTACTTTTATCTAAACTGGCATAAGAGAAAAATTTTAGTCCACAGAAATCGGTAATTGAAAGAATCTGAAAGACGAGATATTTTGTCGGTAGCATTGAAAGTATTAAGAAACTGTACAACTGAATCTAGAAATCCAAACAACTAAGACTAATAGGAGATAATATCATGATATGCTATTTCCATCAACAAACAAAAATAAAAACATACCATGACTATTTACAAAGCGATATCTGCACTGAAGAATAAACAAGCTCAGAATTACATTTGAAATAAACAATTATTATTTTGAAACAAGATTCCATTAAAAGAAATCATGGTTATTACTGCATAGCGTAAAATAACTTACGGTATTGAGGAAAATTAAGCCTAATTCCATTCATCAAGTAAAAGATTGTCAGTCAATTGTCTGTAGGCCTAATGTCTTCAAAATGCCTAAAACCAAAAATCATATGGCGTAAGATCAGGTGATTTTAGTCGCTAGATTTGGAAATAATAATATCCTAGGAAAGAAAAATTATAATTCTGGACCATGATTCCATGAAGGAAACTGTGTTTAGTATTGCATAGCATAGCATAAAATAATATATTGAGCCAACTGAAGTCGAGTACTATTTATCAAGTCAAAGATCTCGGTCACTTATCTCTAGACGAATAAGCTGATTTCTTTCAAAATACTCGAAGCTAAAAATTACATGGTGTAAAATCAGGTGATTGAAGTGGCTGGATGTGAAAATAGTAGCGTTTCAAAAGTGTCAAATTAAGGTTAAAAGAAAGATTGCTCCACTTATACTACTTACTAGTAAAATTTTGGTTCGCTTATATCCATAGAACTGGATCTAAAATCAACCAGATGTTCAACTATAAAATTCGTGTACTGAAAAAATTATTTCGTAAAGTGTTATAAATTTGCTAATTTTTTTTCTTCCTGTGTATTTAAAAATGAATTATTATTATTATTATAAAGGCTAGAGTTGGGTTTTCTTTTCTTAAGATTTTCAACGCTACCGACAAGATACTTCCAATTACAGGTTTTTATGGACAAAAATTAGTCTCGTATGCCTTTTAGATAGATTGAACTTTTTTTAATGCATATCTTAAAATATAGCTCACAGTCAATTTTTTAAAATTTATTCAAATTTTAGATCACAAAAACTTTTAATTGGAAGTATCTGAAAGGTGAGATATCTTGTAAGTAGCATTGAAAGTGTTAATCACTAATTTAAAAAGTTAATTTTAATGCCAGAAATATTTATGTTTTTATGATACTTCCATATTTAAAATTTATATCTTTCATTAGAAATCGTCTGAAAAAGAAAAGGTTTCAAAAAACCAATTCGACATATTTTTCACAGAATAAATATCGTAATCAGCATGTTGAATTTCAAACGATATTTTGAAGGTAAAAATAACTCTTATGTTTTCAGTGAATTCATTTCTATTTCTTATTACAAAAGAGTAAATGTTCATCGATTAATCGATAATCGAGGGAATTTATCTCCTACTTCTTTCGCATCAAATTTATGACAACCTATCGGTTTGCGATTAATAAGCGGATATTTTTATCGAAATAAAATTATTACTTTTCATGGAATCGTGAAAGGTTTTCGATGCATAGTTTTTGCTCCTATCTCATTTACTGAAAAAAAAATGTCGATTGAAAGTTACGTTTCCTTATTTTCGTCGTTTTAATTCTTACCAAATACTTCCTCATTTTCATATTCCCATTTTCCTTATGGCTGATTGATCCATTTTGGATTTCCTTTATTTTCTGGTAATGTTGTAATTTAATAGGGAAACTATATGCTCTGTCCATTTTTGTCGTTTTAAAAAATATTAGTTTTGACATCGTTTTATATCAATATCCGGACAGTCGAATTTGGCTCAGAAAATTCAGTTTTGTGAAATTGTATTTTTAAGGAGAAAATAGTTAGATACGAATCATATACTATGAATATTTTTCAATCTTACGTACATATGACGTGGATAATTAAATCATGAATACTTTTAATTTAACATGTTTTCGAAATAATCTGCTATATTATAGCATTTATTTTGCAGTTAATTTATCATATATATAAATAAATCTGTGTCTCTTATGCGCTGCCTTACCGCTCATCCAATTGCGATGAAGCTTGGAATGAATACTTATTACTTGCACTTATTTGTTTCTGCTGAAGATGAAAAAGTAATTGAATAATAATGATAATAATAATGATAATAATAAATATAAATTCTTGAATAATAATGTTAAAAAATAGAATTAATATTATTTACATTTCTCCTTTATGATCACTCAATTTCAAGGATATGTATTCATTTCCGATACGAAGATTATTCTTTCTATCCATCCTAATTAAACAAGACAGTTATTTTAAATTTTAAATGATATGTTCAAAATTATTTCTTCTGCGGCAGCAACCCGACGGGTGCCAGCTAGTTACTTATATTTTTGAACTTTCAGTTTTCCATGGTGAAAATGGCTCCGATATGGTGTTATTTGACATTGTCAACGTGAAAACAGATAGAAAAGACTCTAATAGTTGTTTATTAAAATATTTTTTGTGCCTAAAATTGCGACTTTTCAGGAAACATGCTTATATAAGTAAACTTAAACATTCAAACTATTAAATATAAATACATAAGTAAAAAAAGTAAAGCAAAAAGTGGAATTAGAATCGAGGACCGCAAAGCATCCGGTTATCCACACTTCGAAGCGGAAATTGAATATGCATATTATAATAGTTATAAAAAAGTATGTGTATGGAAAATATTTTTTTTCAGGAAAAACATTTATGTAGATCAACTTAAAATGCAAAACCTTATATAAATATGAGATTTGATTCAAATTGTTCGAACCGTTTCCTAGGTACATGAAATGAATATAAAATAATTACTCTTTTAAAGACAATATCTCATATAAAGATTATACGATGTCTTTAAGACAAAAGCTATGTCATCATCAGTGGAATTGCATAGTCTAAAATACTAGATTTGCCTTCATTTTTTTTTCCTTGGTAACGAAATGTTAACCTTAAAATCTATAGTTTTCACAAAATTTTATAATAAACGATATTATTGGCATCGAAAGTTGGCCACATAATTAGAGAAAAATATAGAAAATAAGAATCAAAATTGAAAAAAAAATGTCTATTAAAAAATTCTATTCTAAACTTTGTTCTAAAAATTCTTATTTCTGTGACAAAATTTGTTCTAGATTTCTCTTTTTAAAATTTCAAAATTAATATATCATTAAGTAAGAGAAATTTGTATTTCTTTTTAACATAAAAGATAAATCTGTATCAAATTCGAAAAGTATAGAAACTTATGACCAAGTAGAATTTTGGGGAAAACAATTGTTCGAAAAAATTCTATTCTAAAATTTGTTTTAAAGATTCATTTTGAAAATTCTAAAATTAACATTTCATTCTATAAAAAGGTTGTATTTACTATTAACATGAAAAATAAAATATTCATCAATGTTGAACTATATAGTAAAAAAAAGAATGAAAATTGAATTTTGGAAAAAAGATTTGTTCAAATAAATTCTATTCTAATTTCTGTTCTAAAATTTATTCAAAATTTTAATTTTAAAAACTCTAAAATTAATATTTTATTCCATAAATAAAGGTTGTATTTACTATTAGCATGAAAATTAATTTATGTGTCAAATTTCATACAACATGCCTTAATGAGTTAACAGTTAAATTATTTGTTTATAAGGATATGTATAATTTTTTTATATTTTCTACAGATGAATCTATAAGAAATGCAATTATTTTCTTGTCGTCAGTGAATTCATTAATTGGGATTGAAGGATATCTAAAGGAGAATTATAAATAGTATTTATTCTATTTTTATTATTCAATTCTAAAACAAGTATTCATTATTATATATTAGATTTGTGTATTCTTTTAGAATTGTAAAGCTTGATGTATTTTCAGAATGGTAATGAAAGAAACTATTTATTGTATCTTGTGATTCATTTAGTATTCGTTCAGAATTTTCGTGTTAAATGTTACAAAACGTGATTTAAATATTTTCTCTTAAAAATGACTAAAATATAGAAAATATTTTTTTACCCTAAAATCTCTACTATATTTGAAAATATAATTTTTTGAAAACTAAAATGGTGTAAAATTTCTTTTACTATAATATTTTCGGAGGTTACGGCAAAAAAAACGCTAAAGTGTTATTAAATGTTTAGTTAAGATTCCAAACCTATAGAATTGGTTCTTCTAAACTTTCTCGCACTGTTATCTCTAATAAAACTATTGCCTCAGAAAAAGACTTACATTGTATTTACATACATTAGCTACGGAATATTTATGTCTAGTTTGAATATAGCATTTTGCAGAATCCGTTTTGTCTCCTTGGTGAATTATTTGGTGCTTAATCCATGGTCAATAGATGCGGTAAATCAACCTGAAAATATTTTTTTATACTTTAGATGATTGTATTATGCCTATAACCTTCGCGTAAGTGCAAGCAACATGTCGTCAAAGTTTCATCGGAATCGGATGAACGATACTGCAGCGCATAAGAGACATACAAACAATCATTCATTTTTATTTACATAGATTTGCTTAGAAATTAAACGAGTAAACATTTTCTTGCAACTAGGCGATGTTTGACGATTTTACTTGCGAATATTCAATAAAAAGAATTTTTTCGTAAATTTGCTCTTTAGTTTGTAAAAGGCTTACTTAAAGAATGGGGTGGTGATGCAAAATATTTCTTATACTCCCTTTTCTTCCCTTGGTTTTCCATTCTTTTCGCCCGGCAGCACCGATTCAACCCCTTTGCAGAACACTTTCTTCACAAGTTTTAAGCAAGCGAAGCATTTGCAAGTCTTGCAAGAAGTGCTTAGAGAGGCTTACGAAGGAAACGTATTTTGTGAGTTTCGCAACTTTTCTACCACGTTTACTTTTTGCAAAAATCTGGACAAAAGGGAATCATAAATGTCACGTATCCAGGGATGGAGGCTTCTTGATGAAGGAAATGCTGCGTGCATTTATGCATGGCTTTTGTTTCCAACTCTGGACCATTTATCTTGAATCTGGAATATTCGTATTTCTTCTAACAAAAAATTGCAACACTATGCAAACTTTTATTTTGGATTATAATCTAGTATTATATGTTTTGATTCTGTTTGAGAATGCCTGGCATTGCTAAGACAATAAAGCTCTTAGTATTTAAGTTATGTATTGTTTCCTAAAATATTAAAGTAGCGAGAAATAATATGTTCTTTCGAGACAACGGTTTGTTGTTGACGTTGTTGTACAAAACGCTTAGACTGAAACAAAAAATATGAAGCGTAAAAAAACGAAAAATATCTTTTCTAGAATTTCGTTTCTCTATGTCTATTTTAGAAAAACTCTTGTATAATATGTTTTATTTTTGTTTAAAAATGCTTGATGTTATAAAGACTGCAGAGCTCTTTGTTTAATCTACATATTTCTTCTAATAACATGAAAATCCTTTTTAAAAAACAATATAGGGAAATGGAAATATAGATAGATAAAATGACATAATTTGGTTAAAAAAATCAACCTACAGATACCGATGGTCTTCTTTGTTATATGTCTCAGCAAAATAATTCTTAAAGCTTCATTTCTTAATAATTAAAAAATATTAATGAATATTATAGACAAAATTTGACTGATGGTTCTTGATTCAAAACAATGAATGAAATGAGTTGTTATTATTAATGATCTGATATGAAAGTGAATTTTATTAAAAAAGAGATATTCTAAAAACCAGAATTTTTTTATTTTAATCTTTTTCTGTTTATTATTTTTCCATAAATAAAAATAACATGAAATTTTGAAAAATAATTTCCAGCATTCACTTCTAGATGGCGTTACTAGTACAAAACCAAATTTCACTTATATTAATCGATTGATTGTTAATTAAATTTCAAAAACATTACAGTAGCATAATATTATCGAAAATGGATAATTTTAAAATTTTACATAGCTAAAACTATACGAGTAACTGAAAAATATTAATTAATGAATGAAAAATATTAGTTACATTTATTTATTTGAAAGATAATGCTACTAAATTAAATAAAAATATACAGAAACTTGAAAGGAAAAGAATAAAAAAATTTTAATCAGAAATAAAATTTTCATTGAAATGAAATGACTTTCAATCGTTTTAAATTGCGAATTTATTTGTCTTTTTTAGTTATATATATGTATTTAAAGGCTTCACACTTTACTTATTTCTGCAAAGTATTACTAAAAACATGAACCCATCAAAACTTTTTTTTTGCCAACTAGAAAAATTGAAAATAGAAGTTAAAAAAATTATCTCATATTTTTTTTTTTAACTTTCATTTTCAATTTCCTGATTTTTCAATCTCGACCAATTTTGAAACGAAAAAAAAAAAAAAAAAAAAAAAAAAAAAAAACTTTTTTCTAAATATCGACGCATGCGTAATCTGATAGCCTCGTGATCGTTTCTAATCGGTTTAAACTGGTTAATAATTTCAATTAACAAAGACAAACAATGACTTAAAAATAATAATGCTCTCACATGATAACTTGAAATTTGCGATCGTAGATTTCATTTTATTTTAAATTAGTATTTTTCTTATTTTAAGCAGACTGAACATTTAATCTGATATATAATTAAGAAAATGGAAATTGATCATTTATACTTCTACCTTTATTAGTACATTTCACTAATTTTTTCAATTTTTTTATTAGTTTTCACTTATACAGTATGTTTTTTTTTATTTTTATTATTTAAAGTGAAAAGGTTGAAGTATTTTTTCAAAACAGGAAAAGAAACATTCTAACAGAAAATTATTTCGCATTGAAATATTTTCGTTTAAAGGGTATTAATGGATCTCATTAATACTAGTTTCAAAAAATAAGATCAGTTTAAAGAATTATTTTAACGTTATGAAATAATTCCTTTTTTTTAATAAAAAAATCTTTTCAGGTAGTGGAGAAATATTTATCTTATTATTTTTAACTGTCATTTAATAGACTTGTCTCCTTTACATTCTTTAAGTTTATTTATTCATTTCAAGGTATGGAACACCTCGGATCCGTTCCATTAATATATTTTCATCTATTATAAGAAGCTTTCCTTAAAATGTTTTTTTAAACCCAATAAAGATTCTAGAAAGAAGTTTTGAGAAAATTTGCCAGCTTATCGAAGTTAAGAGATACTTCAAAGAGAAGAAGAGAGGGAGAGAAAATGGCGCAGAATTAATTCCATTACTGATTTTTTTAAATAACATTCATGCTGATTTTTTTAAATTTAGATTTTTTCTCGCTAGAGCAAAAACTAAAAAGCAATTTTGTGGGCTTAAAAACATCTGCGATTTCACCGTTTTCGTTAGGGGAAAAAAAGAAGGAAAAAAAAGAAAGAAAATGTCAAGCAAATAGCGGTTTTAAATCAGATTCCAGTGGAACAGAAAGTTCCATGATTACGAAAACGAATATGTTCTACAGATTACTCATATAAAAAAATCGTTTTCATTTTTAAAAATTATCTGGAATGAGCTCACATTTTTATGGGGAAAATTCATAGGAAAAATATTCTTAACTTTTAATTTTATTTATTGTTCTAATCGTGGGATTTTTTTCCCCTTTTCATCTTTTTAAAGATTTAACTTTTATAATTACCCGTTAATTAATATCCAACGAATTACAAGTGTAATATTTTTCTATGTAAGACAAATTATTTGTGGATTAAAGAAGTGTTTTATGTTCTCTGACTTTAATTACAAGCTTCGTTAACCGTTTGGAATTTTAAAGCTCTCTTCATTTTGTATAGAAACGATTTTTTTTTCCTGATAAATCTTTCTAATAGCTTTTTTATTTTGATATAATGATTTGTTTCTGTGGCTAAATTATTGATTAGAGCAACGTAAAACAAATGTGAGATAATTTGAATTCTTTTCAGGTTTTAATTCCTTTTTCATTTCGGTTTTAAAAATTTAAATAGATAAAATAACTAGCTTCATTTAAAAAATACTTTTTGCTGTTTATTGTTTATTGCATCCGAAAATTAATTATAAATGCGAGCGTAAATGTTATAGATATAAACTTTAAATAACCGAAATTTAAAAAAGCAAACACATTAATGAAAATGAAGCCCAAATACCTTCATTGTCTTTGCTATGTGTCAAAGATTTTGTTATATAAAAACACTTTTTTATAATTTAATCATGGTAATCTTTTTTTCTCAAGTGAATTTATTGTAAGGATGTAAGCAATGAATTTAAGCAACGATAAAACTAAGATATTTTAGTAGAAATTCCGGTATTAAAAAATTTTTTCTCACGTAAAAAGAACTTCATTACAGAAAATATTTTGCAGGGAACTGCCATTTTGAATACCCAAAAATCTGAAATATTTCCACCCTAGGTACATTTCGAAAAAGTATATTACAGTTATTTTTTCTTTTATTAAGTGCTTATAAAGGACCTTCGAATGTACGGTAAATTCAAAGTATTTAATTGATTACAAAATGTTAAAATGAAATAACCGTTGAAGACAGTAACACAAAATGCTCATAATTACATAACATTGAACTTTGAAGCTTTTATTTTTCGTATCATTGAAAATTGGCAGAATTTCCTCATAGAAGCAAGAATTAATAAAAAATTAATTTTATCAAAATGAGAATGAAAACTCAAAATGCTACTTGTGATTCCATGAAATGAAAGTAATAATTTCTATTCCTGGAGAGTTTAGATGTTGTTACGCATATTTGAAATAGCATTTTGTAAAAATAGGAGACCAAAGATTTAGACCACAAAAAAAACCCAAAAACCCATGAAAGGAAATCAGCCATTCCAATTCTAGGACAGTTTAGACTTTGTTACGTATGTTTGAAAAAACATTTCGAATGGACAAAAAATGCTGAATGTAATATTATTTTACAAATGTACGCCGGCAACCTGTCCTGAGGTTAGCGCATCTTTCCCATGATCTTGGTGTCTCGGTAAGAGTCCTAGTTCGGGCATGGTTGTGCTTTACCTTGTGTTTTATCTGTGATGTGTGCGGAATAGCCCTCTTCCCCCTTGTAAAATGGGATTGTACTGGCGAATCTGTGCGGGCCATTTTTATATGAGCTAGAATTTAGACTTCTGCCAGCGGGTGCTCTGGAGTCTTTATCCTCAGAAGCTAGTGAACTCCCTTTCCGTTTTAATGCGGACACATCATCATCTACTAGCATCTCAATTTTACGATGGAAGCAATTTTTATTTATTATTAATCATTTATTATTATTTTATGGTTGCTCAGAGGCTCTTACCCTCAAAAGCTGATGCACAAACTCGGCTTAAATCGCTGTCTTCGTCAGCGGGTTGTCTACAGGAAGTGCCTTAAGTAATACCAGGAGAAATAATGTACAACAAATGACGAGAATTTGAATTGAGCACTTTGAGATTCTTTCAAGCTCGAAATACCTGTTGATATTTGCTATGTTAATTGGAATAAATGAGTGGAGGAAATTTACAACTCATAAAAATGAAACATGTGCCTATAAATAATATTTTTAGCGCAATAGCGTATTTATAATCAGGGCGACTCACACTGCATATTACATGGTATTACTGCGTACAACATGGTTTTATAATCAATTTTTACTTTTAAAAATATAATGTTAGCTACAATTTCCTTTTAGGAATAAATCCAAGCCAATGGAAGAGGAGATTAATATTGTTCAACATTGGTAAATCTTTTTTTCTGTAAAAACAAGAAATTTATGCCTCTTCTCATTTTTACCCTATCAAATCACAGAACTTTTTATTTCCTTTTTTAAATATTTTTTCATAGAACTTCCGTATGACACTGAAATGGTTGAAAAGCACATGAAAAATAGAGTGCTAAGCTGTTGTGCATTCACTTTTGCAACTTCATCTATCAGTCGGACGTTTAAGTAAAGCAATTTCGTTCCATCTTCAGCAAGGGATTCTTCTGGGAACCCCGGCTTTTCTTGCTCTTCTGCTAAGCCGTAGAGAATCATCAAGAACTGGAGGGAATGACAGAAAAGGAGGAAAAAACACCCGACCATAAATCCAAATCTCAACAGAATATCGTTTTCCTTTTCTCTGGCCATAACCTCTGCTACGAAATCTCTCTTTTCGGATGTCAACCCTCCTGACATATATAAACGACCCCAGCTATCAACGGCCATTTGAAGAATTCATATCGGATCACACAACCCACTGTGTTAGTTTTCTTCTTTCTGAATGGGATGGTGTTTTGTTTTTTATTTCTTTCTTCTTCCATGCCTTTCTTTTTTCTTTATGACTGTTTTTCCTAGTAATCCGTTTTAATGCTTAGAATGACTTCTTCCGGATTTGCTGTCTTCTTCAGCCGCTAACCCGCTTCGCCTCATAAAACAAAATTCACATCCTTCTTGTAAAGCTTCCATGGATTTTTCTTTTGGGTGTTCCTCTATCTGAGTGTTGGGTTCAATAGATCCTCTTTTTTAAAAAGTTGTTTTTTAAACTGGATACAGCGATGGATATTGTGAATTACTGGTGTTCCCCTATATTGAGAAATTTGTCGATGTTTTTTTTTCCTGGTTTAGATCTTCTTGTCTTCTAGTAATTTAACTGAACGGTACATTTTAAATATCATTTTATGGAATTTTCTTTTAAGTATTGATCTGACACTGCAATGTAGGAATTAGTTTTAGATTTTTTTATTTTTATTATTACTTTTTTTATTGTCACTGGATTCAGAGATGGATTATGTGAATTCACTTTGCGTTCCAATATATTGAGAAATTTGTTGATTTTTTTTTCCTGGTTTAGATCTTCTTGCTTTCTTGTAATTTAACGGAACGGTGGATATAAAAATTACCGAAATATGTAATAGCCCTTTTAGTATTTCTCATAAAATCCATATCCTTTTTGTAAAGCTTCCGTAGATTTTTCTTTTGGGTGTTCCTCTATCTGAGTATTTGGATCTATAGATCCCTCTTTTTTCAAGTGTTTTTTTTACTGGATACATCGAGGGATATTGTGAATTATTGGTATTCCTATGTAAATTCCTATGTAAATTATTGGTATTCCTAAATTTGTCGGTGTTTTTTTGTTCTGAATTATATCATCATGTTTCTAAGACTTTAACTGAACGATACCTTTAAATATTATTCCACGAAATTTTCTTTTGAGTATTGTTCTGTCTCTGCAATGGAGGCAATAGATTTAGATTTGTTGTTGTTGGATTCAGAGATGGATAATCCTCTTGTTTTCTAGTAATTTAACTAACTGAACAGTGCATTTAAAAATCATTCCTCGGATTTTGCTTTTGAATATTGTTCTATCTTTGCAATGGAAACATTAGATTTAAAAACGTATTGTGATTTTTGCTGGATTCAGAGATGGATAAAATAAATTTACTTGCATTCCAATATATTGAGAAATATTTTGATTTTTTTTTTCCTGTTTTAGATATTTTTGCTCTCTTGTAATTTAACGCAACGATGGATATAAAATATAACGAAATATGTAATAGCCCTTTTAGCATATCTCATAAAATACATATAATTTTTTATAAAGCTTCCATAGAATTTTCTTTTGGGTGATCCTCTATCTGAATGTTGGGTTCAATAGAACCCCCTTTTTTAAAGTTTTTTAATTGGATACAGCGAGGGATATTGTGAATTATTGGTTTTTCTCTTTATTGAGAAATTTGTCGATGTTTTGTTTTTCATGTTTCTAATATTTTAATTGAATGGGGCATTTAAATATTTTTCCTCGTAATTTTCTTTTGCATATTGTTCTGTCTGGGCATTGGGACATTATATATAGAATCGTTTGTTGTTGTTGCGTTTAGAGATGAATAACCTGAATTAACTGGCATCCCAAGGTATTGATGAATTTGATTTTTTCCCTGGTTAAGATCTTCTTGTTTTCCACTAATTTAACGGAACGGTAGTTATAAAATTTAGCAAATATATAATCACCTTTTTAGCATATCTCATAAAATAAAATCCACATCCTTCTTGTAAATCTTCCATGGAATTTTCTTTTGGATGTTCTTCTGTCTGAGTTTAGGATACAATATCGCCATCTTTTTTTGTTACTGAATTCAAAGATGGCTGTGAATTATTGGCTTTCCACTATATTGATAAATTTGACAATATCTCCCCTGGTTTAAATTATATTGTTTCTAGTATTTTAAAGGAACAGTAGATATAAATCGTCTAAATTTTTTCAAACACTGTCTGATAAAGGTTTTCCTCCAGAAAACGCTTCGCATGGCAATGGTATGTACTGGTAACGAAATATTAACCTTTGACATGAATTTAGCATTTTTACTGAATCTATCGTGTCATTTTTGTTTTTTTTTCTTTCGCAATTAATCCCTGTTGATTGGTTAATTGTATCTGAAAATATATTCAAATTCTAATTGTATCTGAAAATATTTTCTAAAATGTGTGTATTAGGCAAATTTTTCCCCACCAGTTGTTAACATAAATATAATGCAAAACTGCATTTGAGGTCATAAATTCCCAAGCTAAATTTTATATAGTTAAGCCATTGAAAAATTATCGTGTTCACATATTTCTAAAAGTATAGACCGACAAACGATCAACCCCTTGTTGAATTTAACTCAAAATTTGGCAAGTGCTTTAAATTTATGTACCGAATTTTATCTACCTAGCTGGCCTCGTTTTGTAATTATCGTATTATTTTACCTTCAAACAGTTGAATAGACCGACATACTTAACTCTGATTAAAGATTGCTCGAAATTTTATGATCTGATCCACTATTTTAGATAAAAAATTTCATTGAAAAAAAGCATGACATTTTCAAAATAGAATTTTAAAAATAAAAATCTTTTAAATACATTCAATTATCAATTACCCATTGAATACATCATTTCATAAATAGTGTTATTAAAGGTCTGTAAAAATTTAAAAATGTATTTATTTATGATGTTTTATTTTTTTATTTATGTTTTTTTATTTTTTTATTTATTTATGTTATTTATGTTTTTTCTATCTCTTCATTTGTGAATATAACTATTTGTGGTTTAATTAAAATTATGAATATTATCTTTTCGTGTAATAAGTGATTAGTTTGTATTCATAAAAATGAGCCTCCAATGAATAAAACTCATAAAATTTTCTTTAGTAATTTCTCTAATAATTAAAATCCACTAATAAAACCTTCAATTATTATTCTTTATTGAATAACAATTAATACTTATAATGCAAATAATACATCTTTAAATGGAAGCTAAAGGCGAAATTAATTATAAATACTATTTATAAATGGAAATCGCTCACCCTAAAGGAGGAAAATAACCTTTTGAAGACCTTGCTTTATTCCAAAGTGAATTAATAAATTGGAAGCTCCGTTTGAGCTATTAGAGAATCCATTAGAGTTAAATTATGAAAAGTGCTTAACGGCATTCGCAGAAATGAATAAGCTGTAATAAAATGCATTTTTCACGGCGCCTGGTTATTAACAACTTTTCAAAAGTTAGCGAAGTTTTAATGTGCAACATCAGGTTCCGCGGCAGTCGAGAAGTGGAAGAAAAAGGGGCTTTTCAAACACCCGGATCGTTAATATTTATAAATATGTAAATTGGCTCCCCATTAAAGTGTAAGAAGCGATATCGTGCAGGAAACTTAGTAGCGTGTTGCGGCTGTAAAATATTTCTTTTGCTTTTGAATAAATTTATATAGATATTTAGAGATTTTAATTGATAGAGTGGAATTTTGAAAGAAAAAAAAACTAATATATGTATTGAAAGGAAGCATAAAATCATTGTAGTTTGATGATGCATAAATTTGATGGAAAAGCTATACTTCACAATAAGCTTTATGGCATTTGGAGATTACGATGACATGATGATTTTAGGCTTAGGAATTAGTATGTCTCTGGCTCGGAAACCAGTTCCATCCAATGTCTGATGTGTTTATGGACTTAGTACATGTTGAATATGATCTGGTGAGTATCAATATTCTTCCGTTGAAGTTGATTCAAATATTTTTAAGTATTTTTTCATCAAATATCAAATTTGATATTCAAATATTCTTCCGTTGAAGCTGATACAAATTTAGAAAAATATTTTTCCATCAAATATCAGATTCAATGTTCAAATATTCTTCCGTTGAAATTGATTCGAATATTGAAAAATATTTTTCCATCGAATATCAAATTCGATATTCGATTGGGTATGAAATTTCTAACGCTATACATTTTTTATTCTTGCGTGTTTAAAATTTTCAATCGATTTTAAATAAACATCCCGATGAACTAATGATTTGATCAGGCGCCATCTGTCGGCCATGAAAGCTTTAATCGATTATTCAAAATTTGTACCAAGCAGACTGAACCAGAAATCGGGTTAATATCCAACTGTCATTCTTCTCTCTCTCTATTATATATATATATATATATATATATATATATATAATATATATAATATAGTTTATTCTATATTGTGCGTAATAGGAAACATAAATTTTGCGCTCCATTTTTTCACAACAAGCGAATAAAACTGTAATTCTTCTGTAGGTTGTGTGATAGAGAATTGTATTATTTGAATCATCATATTTTTAGTTTGGTTTTTTTTTTTGTGTTGCAGTTTTTTGGTTTTATTTTTGTATT
Organism: Argiope trifasciata; assembly: GCA_026543055.1. Classification (NCBI taxonomy): domain Eukaryota; kingdom Metazoa; phylum Arthropoda; class Arachnida; order Araneae; family Araneidae; genus Argiope; species Argiope trifasciata. The sequence continues at coordinate 1,829,371 of JAPMOQ010015521.1, read as the reverse complement.
ACCGTACTTAAAAATGTAATTTAGAAGTTATGATACCAATCTGTTGCTTACCTAGCTTTTCATTGTTGTTTTTTATTAAAATGATTTTATTATTTAGTTTCATAACAAAATCTGTTTGAAACTTTTTCAAAAATGTCGAAATTTCCAAAACAAAGTGTGATTTGAATATAATTTTACTGTTGCACAACCTTTTGTGCAGATTATAACATATCAAGTTAAAAATTTCAAAAAAATGGCAGCTAATAGATTAATAATTTGTTGTAGTATTTGGATTAGGATAATAGCATTTGAATTAGACATATTTATTCACTGTGCCATCAATAAAGTTATATTATTTAAGTTTTAAATTCCCGAAATCAATACTTACTATACAAGCCACGACTATTTAATTTCCACCTCCATATTTGACAACATATGGTAAATTTTTGACATGCCTATCTATATTTGGTTTCCGCTAAGCCTTTTGCTTGCCATCCGACCAGAAAATGTTAAATTTGCTTTCATCAACAGAAATTATATTTTCTTAAAATTTTCTTGACTGTTTTACATAGATTTTAGCAAATGGCAGCCTAATGTGTCTATTTGCTTTGCTGATGTAGGACTTTCTTTGAGGTACTCTGTTATAAATCATAATAATAGGTTTCATATAATCATAGGTTTTCTTAAAACATTTCAGACAGTTTCAGGGTTTACAGATTTTCCAAACATTTTTTACATTGCAGAGTCAATTTTACTGTAACAGTTTTTGGTTTAACGTGTACATCTTTCATAATTCGCCTCTAAATTTTCAACTTCGTGTGACGCTGACTGTAACGCTTACTGTAACTCCTCTTTATTTCTTTGTAACAATTTTCAAAATTTCCCAAACTTACTTTTACATTGCAGAGTCAACTTTACCGTACTAGTTTTCGGCTTAAAGTGTACATCTTTCATAATCCACCACTAAATTTTCAACTTCATGTGGTGCTGGACTGTAACGCTTACGGTAATCCCTCTCTATTTCTTTGTAATAAGTTTCAATCTTACTGTAGACTGTTTCAAAATTTTTCAAAAATCGTTTTGTACCTCTGGTTAACATTTTTACTGCCCTGTCCTATCAGAACACTGCAATCGATCCAGTGCTAATGTACAGTTAATGTTTTTCTAAAGTATCGAATTCATCTCTAAATCCCTTTCAACTGGAAAACCTCTGCTGTATACCCCCTCCCCTTTAAAAAAAAGTACATTTGACAGATAGAAAAGAGTTCTGTCTCCAAATCTGTTTTACCCTTCACAAAGTCCTCTTCAGTTTCCTGAAAGCGGATTTTCGAAAAGCTCGGCAACCGGAGTTTACATAATGTTTTGTATTACCCGGCCGTACCTCTGGAGGATTTACCATAGTTTCGGGGCTCTTTTGGAGATAAGCTTCTCCTCTTTCGTTCACTCTTTTTCTCCCGTATTCGTCTCTGAAGGTCTTCTGAATTGATTCACTTTTTCCAAATCGAGGCGAAAAAAGAGTGTTTATTGTTATATAGTTTAGTATTTGTGCAGTTACACATTGGTGCATTCTTTTGTCGTGAAAAGAACTTGGATTTTCTGCAAATGGATATATGTTTTTGGAAAGCGTGAATTTCTGCTTTTATAGAAAAACTTTCAATTCTTTTTCTTTAACAAATATTATTATATGACTTTTTAGATATCTATGGCGACCAGCCTTTTCGTCCAGTATATTATCTTTATTGGCTGTTAAGCTATTTTAATGCATTAATGTAATAGAATCAGTCTACTAAAATGTCTAAGCATGTAAATTAAAATGTGTAGATAGTACGATGTAAAAGTGGAAATCTCATTACGGAATTATTGTTCAAAGATATTTTTTCTTTGTTTTCATTTTATCATTGGCAAATTGGCATTCATTTAGTTGTGAATTGAGTTTGTATATATATAAAATAAATAATAACTTGTTACTTTTTTAAATCTAATTTTAATAAATTAAAAGCATAATTCGTCAAAATCAGAATTAAAATTTTTCGATATTCACAATAATTTTTCTTTGTATATTTCGTATATTGAAAAGTAAAAACGTTTTACGAAACCGAAAAGTGTTTCAGGAATATCACTTTAAAACGTGTCTTTAAAATTAAAAGAAAAAAGCAGAAAAATAATTGGCGTTAAATTTACTTTGAAAGATAAGTATTGCATTTTGAAACTAAAAGAATACTTTTTTTTTACTACGTTTACTGCCGTGTCACTAACATTTCCGTGACAGCAAAAGTTCTTAGTCTCTGTAGAATTTGGCGCAAGTAGCAGATGCCTATGATTTGTTTATATCTCATTGTTTTAATAGGTTGCTCCACACGTGAATCGTCTGTGATTCACAAATATTATCCAGTTAGGTGCTCTCTTCTATCCTACAGCTAAAACAGATCAAATAAGTAAGCATCTTAATGGTCCGAAAATTGGGCATCGACCAAGGCAACGGACGTGGTGAAGAATAGTATCGTTTATGGTTTTTGATTAGAATAATATTAGGATGTCCCAAAAGCTGCTTTCTCATCTCGACGTTGAATGACCATACCTGGATCCGCATGTGTAAACATGCAGGCTTATCTACTAGCCGTCTATGTCACTCGGCGTAAAAGCCTTATTACACGGCAAAATATCGTCCGCACTTTCCGTGTGCAAACGACAACGAAAGTGACATCACTTCAAAGTTTCACATGATTGGTTAAATTTTGATTGCAGATAATATTTCCGTCACTATTGTCGGAATTTTCAAGCCGGTTGATAAAAGTTGACGATGACGTAATACTTACTTGAACGGTTCTTGAGGGTAGAAATGGAAAACTGCTGACTATATTACGCCGTGTGATAAGGCCTTAAGGGAAATAGGACTGCAGCGGTCTCAAAGTTTAAACCGGTTGAGGACTTCAATTAATTAAAAGATAATTCGTAGAAATTCAGAGAATGAATAATTTGAAAATCCATTTTTAACTGTAGTTGGCGATAAATCACCAAATGTGACAACCTTCTGCGTTATTTTCCAATAACCATAAAAGTGAAAAATGGATACCTTAAGGCCTTATCACACGGCAAAATATCTTCGGCACTTTCCGTCAGCAAACAACAAAGACAGTGACGTCACTTCAAAGTTTCACATGATTGGTTAAATTTCGTTTGCGGACAATATTTCTGACGACATTTTCGAACTGGTTAGAAAAAGTTGTCGATTATGAAACTTGCTTGACCGGTTTTTGAGGGTAGAAACGGAAAAGTGCTGATGAAATTTCACCGTGTGATAAGGCCTTTAGAAGCGATAAATCGCCAATTTGTTGCCTACGAATTCGAGGCTTCAAAAAACCACATACCATAACAAGTATCAAGCCCTCACATGATGATAATATCTTAAATAGTAAATACTGTGTATTCATTTCATATTAGAAATAGGAAAGAAACTTTTGGGATACCCTAACACATTTATTGCAGATTTTTTTCCTTTCAAAGCAATACAGAAGAATACAATAGATTTAATGACTGTAACACCATTGCTATAGAATCCTGTTCACTTCTTAGCTTGATTCAATTAACGACTAACGTTTGCTTTAACAGCTCCAATTGTTTAAAACTTCTTCCTAATCAGATACAGTAACGAAACAAGTTCCAGAATCGTTACGTAATTCATTTAATTAATTGAGTAACGAAACTCGTCCATGGAGTTTTATTTTATTTTTCAACGAAAATAATCTCTTCTTCGTTATATTCACTTTAATTGAATACGGTTGTTGTCAAAGCAGATCAACAAAATTTTTCAGAATTCTATTTTACTGGCTGTTTTTGACAGGCAGTGAATCTGGAAATATTAATTATCGAAAACAAATGTCAAACTGTGTTGACAGAGTAGAATACTCTTCGCGTTTATTATTTTTCTTAAATACTTATTTCCCTTTTGCAGAAATGATGAAAGTTTCATTCTCGCATCCATCTTAATAATGTATTTGAGAAATAATTCCAAAATAAATCATCCTTTTCTGTTATGTTATTATCGTGAGTCAATAATTGGAACGTCTGCTTGGAGTTTTTATAGCTTATGAGTTAATAGGAAGAATGAAATTAAATGTATGTGTTTGAGTGTTTGAAATTGAATTAGTATTTGAATTCAGACTTTATTTGGATTATTTAATTTCAATAACAGCTTTTCAGAAGTGTGAAGTAATAGCTTCAAGAATTGTTAAATCGTATTTTAAATATTGATAAAATCTGATACGTACTGAAATGGAATTCCGTTTATTTCTTGGAGTTTTTGTCTCCATTTCAATTAAAATTTTAAATGTAATAAGAGGCGTTTTGTACGTCTTGCTTTGCAAAGGAAGGTAGATTGTAAATTGTACCACATTTTTCAGCTATGTATTTCAGCATATTTAAATTTTACCTTAATTTTGTACAACTTAATTAGTTGTTATTAGACTAAAATAAGATATTTATTCATGTATTTAATCAATACCTTGTGTTATACGATTATGTAAAGAAATTACATGTTTTTTAATTATAATTAAAAATACAATTTTTAAATAAATGCTTTCGACAATTTTTCTGGCCAACATTACTCTTATTTGCAAAGTTTCGACTAAGGGTGAACGATAGAAAAAAATTATATACATTTTTTTAATATGCTTATAAGAATATTATTATTCGGGAGGAATATATATGTGTGTGGGGAAAGGCAGCGACCAGCATTAATATATAAAATGTATTTATTACGATTTAAAAGAACAAAACCTACCTAAACTAGCATTTAATACATAAAAAGATACAGAGCATGAGCTGTACGTATTACAGTCTCAGCGCCGAACTCTCGTCTCCCGATAATGGCGGGTAAGCATCGTGATTAATGACGCGACATGGTCATGCAGGATGTGACCTGAGAGGAGAGATTTTAAGCAGTTCCCATATATATATATATATATATATAAAACTAGAAAATCAACAATTTATCTACAAAACAAAATTTGAGCAGCTATTTTCTGCCTTTACTTGTAAAATAAATAGCATACAATAATTTAATACTCCTAAATATAAATTCATAATCTGATTGATTTCATACTTGTATTTTTCCGAGTTTCATGAGATTTTCCCCCGGGATAATCGAGTTTTCTTGCAGATCATTATAAATTTTAATTTTTCGGGTTAGTCAACTCTCCATCAATGTCAACATCTTATTTAATCTGGATTAAAGATATTTTTGTAAAAAAATAATGTCAAGTAATCGTGATGGATTATTATTTTTAATGATGTATTTGATTGAATATGAAAGATTTTCTTAACTGTAGAATGTTATCAAAATTAAAATGCTGTTGCCTTCATTAGTGCATATGTAAAGGACACGAAATTAAAAAACTTAGATAAAGCAGCTTCGAATAATGTCTCAATATTTATAATACTGAGAAGTTATCTTTATTTTGTACAACTCTCTTTTTTTAAACTGGCTGGTTTTGTCATGGATATCGGTTTTATTTCATTTAAATCTCCTAATCGAAATTTGATCTCGACAATTGCTTCAAAAAAGGATTTTTGTATCAAATCGTTCTGATGTTATAAAGTATTAAAGACACATTATTTTTAATAAACATAAATTTTATTTTTATTGTTCATATGAAATTTCTTAATGGAGTCTAATCAATGACATTAAAATAAGATAATGACTTTACGTATAAAAAGGATATAATACACCATTAAATTATTAGCGCCGTTAAATTTTTAAATATCTGGGTAATATATGGGGTAAAGTAATTCTGTTTTCTGACTTTTTCCTATAAATTATAATACCAAAAAACAGTTGTGAATTTTTTTCTCTTTTTGCAAGCTCTATTATAGATGAAAATCTTGCAAATTAATATTTAATGGAAAAGGTAAAAGATTTGAATTTCGTTGCAGAAATTAAATATATTATGCAAAAAAGTCAAAATTTTGAAAGACCCTTTCAACTAATATATTCAAATAGGCAATTTTTAATTTCTTAAAATAGTATAATATATCTGCTTTGTGAAATAAAATTGTCCTGATTTATCCTGGAAAAACGCTAGAATATTACTTTATTTTTTACTTATTAAAGATCTTTCTTTTTAAAAATTATTTCTCTTACTCACCGAAATATTTGCCCTTTTAGTTTCTTATATTTCATACCCTGTTGGTCTCCAAAATATTTATATCTGCCAAATTTCATTATTCTAGATCAAACGGTTTGCTTTGCAGATCGCCAGAACACGCACACGTTGTTTTGTATTGTTAGTAATGATAAAGATGATATTATTAATTATTTTGTTGCTTTAAAGAAATGCGAAGCTTTTTTGTTTCGCATTTTCCTTACCATATAATTTTTGTTCTCTTAAGGTGGGGTTGCACGACCCACTTGCTATCTATTGCGCTCAATCGTTGCCTCTGCTGTTGTTCCTGTATTGTCCTCGTATGAACAGCTAAGACAACGTCTTTGGGACAATGGCCAATGGTTGTCCCGACAGGACAACTATTTGTCAATGTCTTGCTGTGGTCACGTCGTGTGAACCCACATGTATGCCAAAACTTTTTATTCAACTTTTGTTTTTTATATTTAACTCTTGAATTTGGTCTAGTTTACTACTCGATATTTTGATAAACCTTCGTGGTTCAGATTCTATTTCAAAATACAATTTTGAAATTAAATGTGTCCGTCTAACCAAAATAAATCTAAACTGAAATATACTACGGGTTTAAATTTGTTATGTGATTTTCTAATGAATTTCTTACCGTGAATTATGTGATTCTCTCTTAATATTCAGCTTTCTTCGCTATAATTCAAAACACAAAATATGCCATGCTTGTTGATACGCGAGAAAAGTTTGAGGAAAGTAATTCCACTGGTTTCTTCTATATCCGGAGCAACTCTTTAAAAGATAACATATAAAAACTCTTATCAATATTTTTTCCCAGTTTTTGGAATGCAAATAATTTTGCATATTTACGAAAATATATACCACGGCTCAAAAATATTCTTTTTATAACTCCTTGTTTACCTTTAAAAGAAGGGAAAATAGATAGCGCGGTAGGGATATTTAAGTAGACAAACACCTGTTGGTCTTATACGCTAAAAAAATATGTTTCGCTTTTCTCTCCCGTTATAGCCTGAAAAGGGGAAATATTTTTAGCCAATATTTTTTATTATCATTTTTTTTCACTGCTTACATAATATTTTTTGATAACATGGTAATATATCTATCTATACATAGTATAAAATGAAGTCTCTTGAAAAGATCTGTTCATTTGAACCATGAAAACTCGAGAAATAGTAAATGGATATTGGAGATATTTATACTATTTTGGGGAGCATTTATTTGGGTGGGTTTTAATACATTAAAATCATAACAAAATAATAAAGGAAGATTTATAATTACGATTTTAATTCTTCTCCGAAGCTAAAGAAGATTATCATCTTTAATTAGGATTATCTTTGCATTTTGCTTGTACAGTGGGAAAGTGAGGTTCCAATAACACGAAACACAGAATAAACAGAAGACAAATTACCCAACTGTTAGTTTTTAAGTACACTATGAGGCCAAACCTCAAACTGTGCATGTGCAAACAGCAAGATCTGTGGTATGCATATACAGGGTGACCCAAAAGTCACTTTATATTTTGAAAATTAAATAACTTTTTTTCTATTAATATATTTCTTTTTCTCTTTTCAGAATTAAAAAATATAATCCCTGTAAATTTTTGACATGGATAAGTTTACAACAGAACAATGAGTGAAGATAATTGAATTTTACTTTGAAAATGGACGGTCAATTGTTGTAACAGAGTCAATACAGTGATTTAAGAAAAAGTTATTTAATTTTCAAAATTTTCAAAACTTACAGAGCCATGCTGTTGAAAACGCGTCACTAAGTTCCTTATTGCAGGCCTACTAGGGGGATGTCGAACATTAAAATGGCGCATATACGATCTTTGCGTTGCAACAATTGACCGTCCATTTTCAAAGTAAAATTCAATTATCTTCACTCGTTGTTCTGTTGTAAACTTATCCATGCCAAGAATTTCCAGGGATTATATTTTTTAATTCTGAAAAGAGAAAAAGAAATATATTAATAGAAAAAAAGTTATCTAATTTTCAAAATGTAAAGTGACTTCTGGGCCACCCTGTACAATACGTTTCTTTGTTTGCGTTCGATTTACAACAGCGATTCAAATCTCATTATGCCCAAAAGAAGGAAATACAATCATGGCCGGAATATTGATAATTTTTGATAGTTTCCTAATGTATTTTATGTTTGTTTGTTTGTTGTGTAACATGCCCATGTCATATCTGGTGGTGGCTAGACTTAAGTTTAAAGCTAATTTTTCTTCTTGAATGCTATACCATGGGTAACGCTATGTTGGTACTGCTAGTATAATATATATTTAACTTGTGAGTGGTATATGTCGTGTTCGTGCTTGCAAAAGAATTAAGATGAATATCATATAATCTCTTTGAAAAAATTAACAGAGACCTATTCGTAGTCAGTGTAATTAATTACAACCAAAGCATGCATCATTTTAACTAAAAAAGATGTGTAATTATTGCGTAGCTTTTCAAAATTTATTCAATCAATGATGTCATTTACTAAAACTAGAAAAGTACGTTTATATTTAATGGGACATCACATTATATGTAGCACACGTTAAACGAAACATTTGCGTTTATTCTATAAGATACATAAACGATTTCTATCCTTCTAATTGTGATCGAATTGCTAATTTTTAAATCATTAAAGATATATATTTTCAGTTTAAAAAAGGGAATAAAATAAAAGGTTTATGTTATTTGAGTAAGTAATTGTACTGCTGGAAAAAATTGAGAATTCTAAATTTGTATGTAGTCTCTGGCTTTTATATCAAACTGAATAAAATATATATCACACACTAACATTTTTACAATAAATATCTTTCACTCCTATTATTAAAATTTATCAAATACGACATTGAATTTCATTATTTAAAAATATCATTTCAATGGCCGCTAGAATTATGAGCCAATCAACTGAGTATTCAAGGTGGTTCATACTGTGTACATTTTATATGTATTAATGACATTTTTACAACAGCAACAAGTATCTTTATATTGGAAAAACTGCCGCAGAACACTTAGATGGCATGACTTACGTTCCATATTGTATTCAGAATTTTCGCAGCATTGAAAATAGCTATGACTTTTTCGTATATTCTAAAATACAAGAAGCTATCTATTCATTAGACGTCATTTTGAGATACATGATGTGAGAATGCACCTATTTGTTCGTTGGTTGGTCTAAAATGATGAAACTCAAAGATCAATTCAATGATTATTTTTAACTACGCTATATATGTGATAAAATATTTGGAAAAGGATAAAATATTTGGTTTTCCTACTGTTTTAAAACACATTGATAAACAAACGAATATAAAGACAATCAAATCAAAAATATATTGCAAAACTCACTCAACTGAAGAAATTCATTTAAAATAATCTATAAGATACGATTATTATAATTAATTCATAATTAGTAATAATACAATTATTAATATTAATAGAACTTTTTAATCAGTTATTGTAGTAATAACAACTATTTGTAATAATGATAACCGACTAACCACATTGACCTTAACGTACACTAAACAAATGTCATAGTTTACTTTAAGAAGTTGGAATAAAAAATCAAATCACTTATATATCAATTTAAAAACAATAATACAGCTATCTTTGATTAAACTTCCCTGGCATAATAATAATATAATAAAATACATACTCTTTACTCTGAAATTATTTATCCTCTTTCTGTGCTAAGCTTGAATATGGCCACATGTTGGCCAATATCGTCTGAAGTATCTGCGAAGTCCTGCGAAGAACAATATTCTTCATCATGTCAACTTCAGATGCCCTCATCTAAGCATTAGTACTCTTATTCGAAACTGTAATCCTGTGAATTTTTTTGTTACAGGCTCTTGGCTTCAGAGATAGGTTTTCCTGTTTTTATACATGAATTTTTCCTGAAATCAAGTGTATCATTTGACTACTCTTTATCTCTCATGCCTGCTTTTGTCAGTTGTGCAAAGAAGTTATTTAATCTATTATTAAGTTGCATTACAGTATCTTATCTTTTGGATAATAGATGGCGATACCCGTTTAGATCCGCATCCCATGGTGCATTGCGATTGTAAGTATAATGAGATTAGATACTGTTCTGTTAAGGAGTGCGCGCCTTAATGTTTTGTATTTCGTCATTGTGTTTGTCGTGTGTGAAATGTCATCAATAAAGGAATATTCCCGAAAACATTCCATTACACGGACTATGTTCCTTGCTTCCATTGCACGGACCATAATGATCTTCATTCCACCATACTTTGTAAATAAAAAGAAAATAGCTACCTTTTCGTTCTCACTAAAAAGCAAAAGTATTAAACAAATTGTCTCCAAATTTTGTTCACAGTTATTATGGTACATTAGGAGGGTTTGCTTATGATTTCGTATAATTTAATTTAGTTGTTAATTTTTTTAAATCAATACCGCATTTATATTGTGAAACTACATGGATGTCTATTGTGTACCACATGAAAACCTGGAAACCCTCAAGATTTGCTGTTTATATTGAATTTAAAATAGCCAAAACAATCAAAAGAACAATAAATATATCAATGATATATTTACCTTACGGATGCTGAAAACACTGAAATTCGGAAATTATTTTGACATTTCCTGTTACTTAAAAATTGTTTCTAAATTTTAATACTTGTCTCTAACGGTCGATGAGATTGAAACGCACTACTGAAAATGGCTGCTTTCATATTACTTGCAGTAAGCAAACATTTGAATTAATGTGTGCTTGGTGGGTCCAACGCCGCTAGGTATACCAAGAGCGGCGATCTTTCGAATTAAGGCAGAAGTGGGCGCCTTTCGTTGCTAACGAGCACCGTTAAGGTGAAAGTACGAATTTGCTCGAACATACACGACGCAACCCTTTTAGGGGGTGGTTAAACTCATTCATACACTCATCCATTCATCCGCAAGTCAGAATTTAGATCCAAATCACAGACCGACTCATCCCTGATTCAGTACCCACTGAGATATAATTTGTTATGGGAACTTGGAGGGCTTTGCAGTCTCGACCTATTTAACGTGCTTCAACTGCCATTAGCCAACACGACGGTCTTTGGCCGAGACGAGGACAGAACTCCATACCTTTCGGTTACGAGACTATAGCTCTACCAACCAGGCCACCGCGACCCAATGTGTGCTTACTACAATATTAACTAAATTTTAACTACTCTCAATGTCGGTGATAACCCTTGGGTCTCAACTACAGTATCCGCCCGTGTTAAGGTAATTCACTCATATTTTTTCGTGTACCTTCAAATGGGTCGGATTAGCCGTTTTAAGATATCCTTCGATGACTTTATCTGTGGTCTTCCACCTCGTCCATCCGTCCGAAAGTTTCAAGAAATTTTCTAAAATCAAATTTTTAAAAAACAATCTTAAGAATATGACCGATTTCACTAATTTTCTGACATTTCAAACTCAATAGAATACTGCTGTTACTTGTGGAAGTACAAAATAATATTTTTCCAATAATATTTTAGTTCATGAAATTCGGTTGGCAATACTTAATTCATGCTATCATTTTACATTGTTGAATAAGTGGTCCTCAAAGGTGGCTAGTAAATGCCATTAATCAATACGATTTTTTTTCTTCCTCTTTGCACGTGTGTTTAACTCTATTTTCTAAAAACTTTTAGGTGAAATTCAATAATTAAAAAAGAAAAGACCATGAAAGAAAAACCTTTTAATCCATTTTTGAATTTCAGCAAAGCCTTATTCAGCTAATTTAAAATGAATTAAGTGCATATCGGAAAACAATTAATCATTTTAATGGCTTGTCAAAATAGAATCGAATTCTACGTAGTTTTCAGAAATGATGTTTTTTTGTTGCATTTTTTAATTCAAATGGAGTAGGTTTTTTTCCACCTTTAATTGATCGAAACAATACATTTCAATTAATAAATGCATTTGCCCCACTTTTTTTCAGCGATAAATCAAATATTTATTTCTGCTTCAGTTCGAACTATATTTTATTCTTTTTATACATAAACGCATTATATTTTCTAAAAAACGTCTTATAATTTTTTTTTAAAATTATATTTGAATTGATTATTTAGATCTCTAATTTTATACTTTTCAATTAAGTACTTCTGGAGAAAAAACAGTATTTCTTTTGATTAATGATACTTCAATTAATTTTATTTTAACTTAGCTCCTTTACTTTTTTTAGAAAGAGGGGGAAATGGATTAAATTTATTTGATTAAGTTTAAGAAATACGTTAAAGTATCAATTCTTCTTATTTCGCCTTCTGACTTTATATATAGTCGATGAAAAATTTCTAAGCTTCTGTACTTTGGTTAATTGTAAGATAATTCAATATTTATGTTTATTTAAAAGATTCTGTGTAAGGTTTAAATTCGTGACAGTCATGATTTCAACTATGTAACAACGGCTTTAACTCAGGAGCCTGAATCTCAAGTAAAATATTTCAATGCTAAATATATCTGAACCATTTTATTTAAATAAGCACAAAGTTTAAAAAATAAGTATACATTATATGCTTTTCAATAGTGCAAATAAGTTGCTATAAATACTTTGTGATTGGTTAAAAATATCATTATTTTGTACATTCTTTATAGAAATACTACTTTACATCAAGGGTAATTTTTATTTTTAATACATTATTTTTCAAAATGCAGGGTGTTTTTTTTAAACTGACGGTATTCAGAGACCTTTGTAGCATGAACTGTCAGCCGCAAACCCATTAAATTTTGTACGGAAACAATTTGAGACATGGGACAAAAAATCCACGCACCAAAAAAAAATCAATTCCAACGGTTGCCGAAAGGGAAAATGTGGCGATTTTGATGTAATTATGAATTTTACAGCGCAATGAAATTTTAAAAAGCTACCATAAACAGATAAATGAATAACAAATCAATGGTTTTTCAATTAATGTGCTTTATTCGAAAAATCAATTTTCGTAAATAATTACAATTTAAAAAAAAATAATTCTTTTCGACATACTTTTGATTCTTTCTTCTTTCATTTTTATTCAGTAAAATCGCTTTCCCTTGGAAGATATCGGCTATTTTTAATATGACCTCCACTTTCTTGGTCTAAACATTGCATTCTGTACACTGTACCACAAACCTTTATAAACATCGGGGGTTATGCTACTGCTGAATGCAGTATTTCAGGAGGCATGTTTCCCTTTAAAACTGAAAAGTTCAAGACTCCACCATGATAAACTTTCTATTTTAAACAACCCCACAGAAAAAAAGTAACAGGGGTTTCCGCCCTTTACCAGGCCGAGTCACAAAAAAAGTTTTTCAAAAAGTGGGTTTTTTTTCAATTTTTTAATAGTTACTTTCACTGCATTAATTGATACATGTGCTTTATATAAATTAACATCTAAATTCACGCAATGTATCATAACTTATAACTAAATTCACGTATTATATTATAACTTCTAAATTCACGAAAAGCGGTCGGTGCATTCGATTGATAAAGGTAAGAGCTTCACAAATAATGCATGCTGTGCTAAAGTGAGATGCATTTTACAAATTAATTGATACTTGAAATAATTTTCAATACCTCGCTTCTTTTTTATAACTCAAAATATTGACTCTGGTATCGACTACATAATTGGGGTTTTTGCATTTTGCCATTTTTCCCCTTGTTTTATGGGAAATTTTAGATGTCTTAAAGTTTAAAGCGCCAAATTTTCCTCTGTCGGCAACTTTTGGAACTAATTTTTTTTCGTGCATTCCTTTTTTTCCATGTTAATAGTCCCTGTACAAAATATGGTTTCTTTGGCTGATAGTTTAAGCTACAGAGGTCTCTGAGTATTGTCAGTTAAAAAAAGCACCCTATATATGCTGATAGCTATATAAAAAGAAAATACAGTGAAAAATTATTTCTTTATAAAAGCTCTTCGAAAATGTCCAGCTAAGATTATATACTGTAAAATCTTAGCTGGAAAATTTAGGTCAAATTTGGATTTTCAATTTTTTCAATACTGAATAATCTTAAATATTGAATAACTTCAATACTGAATCAATTTTTTTCAGAATTGAATAATAGGATTTTATTTGACAAGTTGGTTTAGTTTAATAGGACAAACGCATTCGCTATCATGACGACTTCTGTGTAAATAGATTACTTGTTTACTGTTATAATTAAGTAATAAAAGTATATATATATATATATATATATATTACTTGAAATTAATCCTGATTCATAAATGTGAGTCAAATAGACCAGCAGTAACCAACGTATTAAATTATATGTGTTAAATTTTTGTGCAACTATCAGATAAGCCACTATCAGCACTCGACTTGTGCCTCATTATTAAAGAGAATCCTTGAATTCATTCGCATATTATTCATTTCAGGATATTGACTTATTCTCGCAATTTCCATAAAGAGCTCTATTCGAGACTATTTAAGTGAATATAATTATTATTTTAAGTTTTCGCATGATTCGATCTTGAGACATACTTTTGAAATTGCATTGAATGCATTGAAATGCTATGCAAATGAATTGTATTTACTTGAATATTATTAACGATCCGAATACAAATGAATTTTATGAAAAATTTGTACATACTTGACTAAACAATATTATGATGAAAAAGTGTGGAACTGACCACTTCATTACCTTAACTCTTTCTTAGGGCTTAAATATAGTTACTAATTTACCTTATGAATGCCATCTAAATGCCATTAACGATATTACACTATTCTTAGAAAAGATTTGAATTTTCAGCAAAAAACAGGAAAAAAAGTATGTCATTTAAAAAAAAAAAACTTTTTAGAACGTTTTACGATTTCATATAGCACTAATTTTTCTTCATTGCGCATGCGCAGTAGCAAATCGTGTCTTTTCGTGTCGTTGTGAAGGAAAGAGCTAAATGATGTCAAAAATCAACGCTGTCAGCACTTTTAACTGTTGTTTTAACATTCGCTGCGTACAAAAACTTGCATATAACTTAAGCATAGTTAGTAATAAATAAAAAGAATAGAAGTGTATATATTTGTAAATGAATACAAAACTTACGTACTTAATTATGCATGCATTTGTTTTATTTTATTCTTTATTTTTTTATTTTGTTTAACAGCAATTGAATTAATTCTCGTAAATGAAATTAAGGATCAGGAACACAAGAAAAATATTCGAAAATGTTAATGTCAAAGTATGTAATGTGTTTGAAATTTAATAAAAATTATTTATTGCCTAGCTTATTTGGTAATTATCTACATCGTCAAAACTTATTGTTTTCATTATCTAACAATAATGCTAGTTAGTCGCAAGTAATTAAAAGATAAGAAAGTGTATTTTCTAACTAACATTATTCAAAAATTATTACAAAAAAGTAAAATTTAGATGTCAAATTATATCATTGCACATTGTGAAATAAGTTAAAAGCAAAGCCTCTACTGAAATGAAACCACTGATATTGACGAAATGTTTTGGTAGCAAACATTATTAACATCAAATGCTGCACCCCTTTTCACATCGTATGAAGCTCGAATCCTTTATACATCTCACCACTCGGAATATATAACAAATCTCAATGCATACTTCAAGGTGACTGATCACTTTAGGTGACTTAGTAGACTTGAGCTGCCACGTCCATCCGATCGATTCAAGCAATGGTCCGAACCGAAACTTCAGACCGCATTCCAAGGAATCCGTGCACAATCGCTATTGAAGGTACCCAAAGCCTCCTCTGTGGCAACCACCGGACAGACAATTGTGTCATTTCCCATCATGTATTAAAAGCTGTCCGGACGCTAATCCTCAGTCTGCAAACACGAGAATTTGGCGGTAAAACTTGTTGTGATAAATTAATTAAATCGCTTTGCAATTCCGAACGGTAATCCGACGCGGGACTAGGGATAATTGAAAATGGATTTGGGGCTTGAGGGGAGGATCAATGGAATATCCATTACCCCCCCCCTCCCCTCGAAAGATGAAGAAGCAAAAATAGAGGTTTGTTCAGGTAGGGAGTTTGGAAAACTGGAGTCAGTTAGCGAAGTAACATGGACAAGGTATTCGTTAGCCTTTCTTGGGGAATTAATTAAAAGCTAATATAATACTTAATGGTTGAAGGCATTGTATTCTTCTGGGGGATTTCTGCGTAAAACATAACATTGATAATATTTGTTTAGTGAAAATTTATTAATATTTTGGCGAATTCTTTTGATGAATAAAAGTATTTGTAAGAATAAAAGTATTTGATGAATTCCTTTGTTTGATTATAACTGTAAAAATTTATAATTAAAAGATTAATCTTAACTAAAGATATCATTCTGATTAAAAATCGTTTTATAAATACAAAATTCGAGATAGTGAATTGTGAATAATAATACCTTAAGACAACGACTTGCATTGACAAACACTCCTGATTATTTGTAAGTTATGTTTGTTGTTTCTTATGTTATTTGCCATAGAAAAATCCCCCGGGGGCGCCTCAAAATGTGGATGAAATGCTTCCAGCATGGTGGTTGGATCTCATCAATCCGATGGACACAGTAAATGTGGGGGCTCTGACCCTCCCGTCGATAACGGGACGGATTTCCTTCGGAGAGGGTTGTACCGTGGCCAGTGATGGCCCTTAGGACTCAACCATAGTTCTCACCAGTGTTGTTGTAGCGGTGGTCCGGTCATTCAGTCTTGCGAGGTTAATCCGTGTACCTTAGAGGCGGGTCGGAGGTCAGTAATATGACTTGCCAAAGACAAGTCAGCTGACAAAGTCAGCTTTTTTAAGCCGCAATATCTATCGCCTCTTATTTCAATAACGCCATATAAGGTCAAGAGCACGACTTAGCTATTACACGTCACCGCCCTTTTTTACAAGGTGGACTTCTTTTATACATCTCATTCACTCATCCATAGACCATAATTTAGACCTGAATCAGAGAACGATGACTTCTAATTCAGTACTCTCACTGGTATTGTATCGACTTGGATTACTTTGTGACCACGTCAGATTTATACGCGCACCAGCCACCTTTTACATGGAGAGTCTTCAACCAGAGGATTTCGAACCCATTACCCAAAGGATGCGAGTTCATCACCATACAAACCAGGCTATCCTGGTTTTTGTGAATTATAGTAGCATTAAAGCCATAAAAGTTAAATTTTTTAATATGTTTATGGACTTCAATGTGTGAATAATTAGTAAATGATATCATAGTTATGATAATAAGCAAGAAATTCTTGAACGTATATAAATGTATTTATGTCTTGCTACTCGCAACTTATTTATGTCGGAATGTGTATATTTATGTCTTGTAACTAACGATTAGATTGGTCTTTCAAAAAAAAATAACCTTGATTTTTTTACACAAAAATCCATTTTTAAAATGAATTATTAGAGCCTTTTCCTACTTGCTTTCATGCTGACAATATCATAGAGTGCTTTCTGGGACTCGATTTCGCCATGGTGAGTCTTAGTTCAAAAATATAAGAGATGATAGATAAACGGTAAAATTAATTCTCTAATACAGCAGATTATTTTAAATAACATATTAAACCTAGAGCATTTATGATTTTCTAAAAATCTGAGTGATCAATTCATACATAGGTTAGATTAAAAAATATTCATTAGTAATCATTATGGGATATGTATCTAAACATTTTATTCGAAAAACACTATTTTATAATAATAATAATAACTGCCGAACGAATCTTGGTATTCCAAATATTTGTGCTTGTTAAGCTAGGTTCCTGTATAGACGTTAAGTCGAAAATATTATCAATTATTAATTATCAATGTAGGTATAATAAATTTATTAATTATCTTAATACCCTTAATTGGTTCAGGTCTTATTACAATTTATTTAATAGACCATCTTATGTTGGGATAAATTGAACCTCGTATTTCTTTTAATAACTTTGAGTTTCATATCTATATTAAATCTATAGTTATCTACAGTAAATAACTTTTCGTAATAAATTCATTTATTTTCTATTGTCTTTTTTATGGTTTATTGGA
>JAPMOQ010015521.1:1768057-1785869 GCA_026543055.1 Argiope trifasciata | reverse complement strand
TAGCAATATATACAATATATACTTAGCAATATATACAATATATACTTTGCAATACATACAATATATAATAGCAATACATACAATCTATACATAGCAATATATACAATATATACATAGCAATATATGCAATACTGGTACATATGTTATAGTTGCCGAATCATTTCTAAGAATTTTATTTTTCAACTTTTAAATCTTTCGCTAAGTATTCATTTGGCCAGATTTACATTATCTTTAAAAGAGAGGGAAAAAACTAAGCAAGCGGAACACAGAAAAGGGAAAAATTGGAAGGAAAGATGGAAAAAAGAAACACCAGATGCTACTTTAAAGATTTCCTTTCAAATGCGACGGAAAAATAAAATGCCAAAAACTTAACGGAACGGTTTCTTCTGCGATATTTGTCGTGGAATAAAATCTATGCTAAAGTGCGCATTTTCTGCTTTGCAAACACACTCGCCAAGCGCTTAAAATCCCTTCCTAACAAGCTGCCCTACTTCCGAAGTGTGTAATCCCTAACGAAATCGGATTTTATAACCAGCATCGTTAGTAAAGAGACACGCGCTGCAGGGGCATTTAAAAGTCCAGAGCCAACAATAGAAGCAATTTTTCCATTCGTTTTCGGGGAAAATTGTTTGACCTTCTGCTGTTTAAAACTTTGGAGAGTATTATGCGGAACATTGATGGTATTTTGAAATTGGGTTTTTATTTTATTTTTTATGAGTATGCAAAGTTTGGCGCGGGGTTTTGATAGCATTTGGTACATTTTGATTCTTATGATGGAGCGCAATTTGTTTTCCATTTCGTTAGAAATGAAAGATTGGAGAGGTAATTTTGGATGTTGAAGAATTTGTAAAAGTACTTTTAATAAATAAAATTCTTGGAATAAATGATGATTAACTTTTAAAATTAAAATTGTGTTTAGTATCATTATAATGATGTTTGCTTTCAAAAAATGGCAAAAGTTTTAAAATACATTAGAGAATCCCATTTGTATTTTCTAGTGCACGTAAGAGTATAATAAGGAATTTAGTAATCATCAAACAATTCAACTCCAGATTTTGGAGAATCTTCAATTTTTTGATCTTCCTGAGTTCGAAAAATATATATTTCCATCTGTGTGTGACAAAGAAAACTCAAAAACATTTTGAGAATTTTTTGAAACCCTTTTTGAAATTTTGTCTTTGACTCAAACGTGCAGATTTCCATCAAATTTTGAATAAATTCTGTTTACAGAAAATCTGTTTGCCCAACTGTTCGAGTTTAGTTTTGCACAATAACTACAAAACGAAGGGAGCTAGATATACAAAATTTGGTGTATGTATCTTGTATTTATAGTGTAGATACTTACACTATATATATATATATATAAATAATATGGAGCTGATTGTCTGTCCTTCTGTGTTTGCAGGTAATAAAAGTATTAATTCAAAAGAATAATGACTTAAATATATCAAATTTGAAATATTTAAGTCATTGTTCTTTTGAATTAACACTTTGAAATGAAAACCTAAATGAAAAATTAAAATGAAAAACCAAATTTGGTTTTTCATTTTCTGAATATAAGCTCAGGCTTATATATTTTTGTGTTAATCAGTTGTGTAAAATGTGTCTTAAACTTAAATTCAAGTTTTGGATACCATTAATACAAGCCAGGAATTAATCGCCAAATAATACGCCAAGGATGACACGATATATTTACTAAAAGTGCTGATTTTATGCCGAGATTTAACATTTCGTAACTGTTATATGTCAATTCAATGCAAGCCGTTCCCTGGCCGCGAAATTTATTAGAGAGAATACTATAAAGTTTTTGGAAGACCACTCTTACTGATTCAATAATCCATACTTACAACCAGTGATGCGTTTAAACATTTTATGGTCCTAATCAATGCATATTACAAAATCCGTATTTCGGATTCAATTGATAAAATTCAATTCCACATCACATATATTTCGGGATATGCGACCATTGATAACTAAGTTTACTGTATATTCTATATAAATAAGTGCCCAGTTATTAACAAAACAATCTGCTTTAAAAATATAAAAAATTTAAATTTCTAATCATTTTTTAAGTACGTTTTCTCATTGGGTAAATCCTTTGTAGTAATAATAAACTTGTGAATGTGAGGGCGGGGGATAAGGAAAGGAGAGATGCGTGCGTGTGTTTCCCTTATAAGTACTATATTCGGTCAGTATGTACTAATAGTGAGATGGACGTTCTCCAAGTAGTGATTTTTTTAGGGGAGGGGGCGGGGGTTACTTAATTTGGAAATTAAATTCAGTTTTGCTTCAGGTTCGAGACCTGATTCCACCGAAAAACCATCGTGTAAGATAGTCTTAAATATGTTTGGGCCAAACAACCTCCTGCTGGTGTAGCGCAGAAGCTGAGACAAAAATTACTAGATCAGGTGCCATCCTCGTCATCTTACCGTGGCTCAAAATTACGTGGTCCGTCCCAAAATAGCCGTAGTATTGCTTTAATATAAATTAACTAAACTAAATCTTCTCTTGTCAAAGCTAAGGAAAATACAATTCTAAACTTTCTGAACAGTCACATTTATAAATAAAAAAAAATCACTGCATTCTTTTATTTATTTATGAATTTAGTGCCTATGTAAGGGGAGATATGATGACGTAATTATACTCAACATGATCATTTTTTTAATTAATTGAAAATAAAGCTGAATTTTTGCTTTCTCCGCTCTGTATATTTTTTAAGTTGATTGTTGAGTGGCAGAAAATTTCTTTCTGTTGATTTAAAAATTGCCTTTTCGGTAAATCAATTTTATATGTGGACAAATTTTTCCAAATTTTGGCAATTTTTAATAAATATCTTTATCTTTATTTCCAACAATAAATAGTACAATTATTATGGAATTCAAGCTGTTTTCATTTTTATAACATATGTTATCACGGAATTTACTTCTATTGTTGAAAGACCGCGTGGTCTAATGACAGCTTGGCTCAAGGCTTCGGAACCGGAGGGCTTCAGGTTCGAGATCCGATTCTTCCGAAGAACCATCGTGAAAGAGAGTCTTGTGCATGTTAAATCTGTTAGGACCAATCATTCTTCGCATGGTGTAGCGCAGAAGCTTGGCAAGGGGGAGGTGCCAGCTCAGGTGCCGTCTTCTTAATCTGACCGCAGTTTAAAGTTGCTATATCCATCCCCAAATTGTAGTAGTATTGCTTTATAATAGAATGTTAATTTAACTAAACAAAATCTTGTGTTGTTGAAAGCTAAAGAAAAAAAACTACACTTTCTAAAGGATCATATTTACGTGTTTGGAAAAATCGCGTCCTTTATTGCATTTGCAGTATTATATAACTAGTAAAAATAGCAGCATTTCCAACGAATAATGATAAGAGGCAACTAGAATATAATAATTATCTTCTTCATTCTCATTTTCTATAATTTAATTAACACTTCATCGTCTTGTCAGAAAATAGCTCATATATTTATCAAATGTTTTATTTACTGAAAAGCTTATTTACTTTGACCGCAATTTCCTATCTTATAAGGAAACAGGTTTGTATTTCTGATTTATTATGGTAGAAAATGTGTCATAATAAGTTTTGAAAGAGAATATTTTCTTCGGAATTGTTCAGACTGAGAATCGATTTAAAAAAACTATCTTTGGAGTAATTCTTGCCGAAAATTAATTACACGCATGATTCATGATTTAGGAAAATTCTGGTTTTCGTTTAATTCTGTTCTTTTTATTCAGTTTAAAAAGTAATGCCGTGTTATTAGTCTTCATTATAATTATTTTTTCTCTTACTTCTTGTAATGAGTAGAGTTTACTGTGTTACTTAGTTTTTTGATAATTAGTTTTTAAAAACGCACTTTTTATGTTTCAAAATTAAAGACTAATGAGATAATAGGTTTTTGAGTTATTTATTATAAATTAGATTATACAGCCTTCGTTTCTAAGTTGAAAATATTTACATGCATTATCACTGCGTTTCTGTGCATTGAAAAACATATTTGTTTGAATTTGGAACATCAAAATTATGTGTATAAAATAAATGTGTATAAAGTTTTAAAGTAATATGAGACCATCTACTGCAGCCGTCGCACTGGTCTTCAGTAGTGGGTCTTACCCGTGGTCTGGGCATCCTGGGCTCGAATCCTTGTTCCGACATAGATGTTCTTTACCTTGTGTTCTATCTGTGAAGAGTGTAAAAGTTCCACTCCCCTGTAAAAAGGGATTGTGCAAGCGAGTGTATAAGTGTCATCTTCAAATGAGCTAGAAATCAGACTTCTGCCCCTGAGTGTTCAAGGGTCTTTATCCTCAAAAGCTACTGCATCCCCTTTCCATGGTAACACGGACAAGATATCACAATCTACTAACATCTCAATTTCATAATAAAAACATTTTTTTAGATTTATTATTAATCCTTTATTGTTGCTATTTTTTTTGTCGTGTCCGTGTTTCCATTGGAAGGGGGTGCAGTAGCTTCTGAGGGTAAAGACCCCTGAGCACCCAGAGGGCAGACGTATGACTTGTAACTCAAACGAAGATGACACACACATTCGCTTGCACAACCCCTTTTTACAGGGGGGCACATTCACACGCCTCACAGACAGAACGCAGAGTAACAACCATGCCCGAACCGGGACTCGAACCCGGGACGCCCAGAGCACGGGGAAGACACGCTACCCCTGTGCCAGGACGCCGGCATTGTTGCTATTGACTGATTTTTAAAAAAATATTTTTCTCTCCAATAGCGTAGAAAAGGAAAATAATAGTTTCTGCGTTCGATAAATTTCTTCTTTTTTTTTTTTTTTTATAATTATTTTAAGCTTACATGACTGAGATTGATAAATACCACCATCAACAAACTACTTGTAATTAGAATTATTTAAACTCACTTTAAAAGTTTAGTGAAATTTATGTGTCCAAGGGTTAAGCATCATTCATTAATTTCTCCTAATGCCTCTTAATTGCGAGCAAAATATGTTTTTTCTGTTAAATATTATAAAGAAGCAAAAATTACAGTTATCACACATCAAATGAATGGCAGACAACGTGGTGCAGATATTATTCAAGCGAAAGCTAGACTCGCTTGGACATTAGCACTTAATGAATTCTTATCTAAATAAATTAACGGTATCGTCTGCTTTCGTTTAACTTCAATTTTTTGTCACAATGTTACCTGCAATGTTGTTTTCCTGAAAAATTAATCTCATCAATGTAAAGAGAAATTTACAGGTAATGATTGCTAAGTCAATGAACCTTGACCTTTTTTATTGGCGAGTTGGTGTCAAAAAGAGATTCTAGAGAATACAAGAATTTTGATGCTGTCTTGTTTACGGCGAATCAAAGATTACAATTATCATGTATCAAATCATCCGTGTTAGCTCACGTGGTGCAAATAGTTTTTAAGTGAAAATTAGTATCTCTTTGACATATTAGCACTTAACGGAATTATTATCTAACATATGTAAATTTACGGTATTACGAACATTTTTTACGAATCTGTAATACTGTTTCCCTGCAAAGTTAGTCTCCTCAGTCTAAATAGAGATTTACAGAGAATGAATGCTATGAGCATTGACCTTGTTTATTGGCGACTTGGTGATGTATTTGGCGCCTAAAAAAAGATTCTAAAGAATACAAGGATTTTGATGCAGTCTTTATTAGGAAGCGATGTCTGAAGATCCTTTAAGAAAATTATACATGCGTCACACCCTATCATTTAACTTATACGAAATAAAGTATTCTATCTTTGGAGTTCTACTTATTCTATCAAGTAGTAGAGATCTAACTCTTTGATATTTAACGATTCACACTTTGTTTGTTTTATTAGTATTTTCAAGTGCTACTGTTTATGCAGATTTTGACTCTGTTTTTCTTATCTGTGTTTAGTGTTTACAGAAATATTTTTAGAATAGAAAGTCATCTTTCATTACCCAGCGTATTTTACTTTTTTTACTGTGCACCCATAAATGACAATCATAACATATTTAATGAAGTTTCTTGATTTATAAAATGTCCATTTAAACATTTTTGAGCGACATTATCGTTTCATTTACTTTACATATTTCATATCGTTAACAGCCATATTCGAATATATAAATTTGATGGTCTCGGGTACCTTTTTTTTCATTATTATTGTTTAACTAACCGTGTAGATATGTCTAACTTCTATGAGGAAGACGAAGGCATAAAAGTGCTGAATAAATATAATACATTCATAACATATTACATTGTGTTACATATTACAAAAAGGCCGGAGCCCTAGCAGAGGGGTAGCACGTTTTTCCCATCGTCCTGGGTTCGATTCCCGGTTCGAGTATGGTTGTTCTTCCTCTGTTCTATCTGTGAGATGTGTGAATGCGCCCTCCTATAAAAAGGGACTGTGCAAGCGAATGAGTGACGTGGGAGTGGCAAAGTCGTACTCTTGGTCCTAATTGGCGCTTCTAAAACAAGAGACACGCCCTACCGACTTAAATCGCTGTCTTCGTGTAATCAGTAAGCGTGTCCACATGGCGCCATAAGAAAAAAAAATATTGCATTATATAATATATTACAAAACATATAACATATTACATTGTATAACATATTACAAAATGTGTTACATTATATAACATATTATAAAATTTGTCATGAAAGATAATGGAGACACTACAGTGAGCGATAAAGATGACAATGAAAAGATTATTAAGGAATCTTCGTAAAAATAAATGCTAACACCGTTTGAGAAAATATGAAAGAGATTTTATTTTCTAGAAAATATAACATATAATATTTTCATATCAGGACAACAGTATGAAATACTATGATGATTTCATATTGTTCTCATGAACAATTATTTTTTATGTTATGAAAACAATATATAAAAAAAATATTTTCTATAAAATATTTTTATACATATTTTTCTCACTGTATAAAAAATGCATTACATAAGGAAGTAGAGTTTTATTTCAAACCTATGTTACGCCAGTTTACATATTTTTTCGTAGTTAAAGATAAAGTAGCCAAGATTTTGTCTTTATTTCTTTCGCATTTTCATAATTTAATTATCACATTTCTGCTAAAGTGAAAGGAGAGCATTTTGTTAAATAGAGTCTAATCTGTACAATTTTTTGACTGCAGGGTGGGGAGGTGTGCACATTTGACCAACCCCTTCACCACTGGATAAAGCAATATCGATAGTGAGGGAGGGGGAGTATTAGAAAAGTTTAAAATAGGAAAATTCATCAAAATATCGTGATTGAATTTTTTACTGGTTATAAAATATTTTTTTCTATAATTAAAAAAATAACATATCTGAATATAAAAATACCCAAAAAACAAAAAAAACGCATCCTTTCACTGATTTATCTGTTTCAACGTGGTTATTCGTTCGTCCAGTATAAAAACGCTTCACTTCAAAAACGATTGACTAATGTTTTTGTGCTGAAGATAAAAGATAGTAGCAGCGAAAGTTTGCAAATCATCTAACACTTACGCTACATCCTATTTATCATTATGCTTTGCTATAATTTAATTCCGATTCTGTCTGTCTGAATTCATGCGAACAGAAAAAAAAAGCAGAAGAAAAGAATTTGGCTTCATCTAAATCATTTTCCATTCGAGAATTGGTATCTGAACGTGAAAAAGCAAAAAAGTCAGTGCTCAATTAAAAGACCATTTGTTTCTGCGGCTGCAATTTGCCAATTGTGCGCAACGACCTCTGATTGCATAAAAGTCTTAACCCTTTAACAAGCCGCGATGGTGAATGTGTTATGCTGAAACGATCCGGAAAGACTTCGTTTATAATCCAGTCGAATTATGATGAAAAGTATTTAAAAAAGGTGGTAAAAATAGTTTTAAAGTTAACATTTTAACTTGATTGTTAAGCCTGGTCGTATTTCCCGATGGCCATTGTATTTCAGAACACTGCTATTTAATATTTTTCAAGAGCATTCGATTAAAAATAGGATTTTTCCCTTTTTATTTTCGAAACTAGATTTGACAAGGGGTTAATTTTTGTTAATTTTCTAGAAAAAAAATATTTCCTTATTGTATGAGAATATTTTAATTAATTTCTACATATTTATAAGACATATACACGCAAATATTATCTTTTTCTTTTTTATTTCGGAGGAATGTATATTAGTATGCTTAATTTTACCAAAGAGATCATTTTGACCATTCGAATAAATATTGTTGAGAATACATACATTTGTATGTAAATATTGTACGGCCTTATAGGGAACCATATAGATCAGTGGTGGGGAAACTTTTTTTTAAGACGGGCCATTTGTAATAACTAAACGATCGTAGCGGGCCAAAGAATAATGCTTAATCGTTAAAAAATTTATGTGTTATATAAACATATACATATATTATTACATACACTTATTATTTTAATAGTAAAAAAGCAAAAGGTTAGAAAATTATAAGCATAAAATATAAAATGAATTTAATGTAGTTCTTGATGTGAAGTATTATCACTTTATTTTCTGGCGTCATTACTGGTTGATGGTGCATGAGAAAAATGAAATTGAGACTGTTTTATGAAAATTTCATCATAGTCCGGTTCCATTTGCGAAGCAGAAATTCTTAAAACTGATGAAAGGTGCTCATCCGTAATTCTGTTTCTTAAAGAAGTTTTCCTAAGAAGAGGAGTCAGCTGTTTGGGTCGGATGGATTTGTCCAGAATACTATTGTGTTTTAAATATCGCCGCAGGTAGTTTTTATGCGGGTCGTCACATTACGAAGTAAGAATGCGTTCAAACATTCTCACGACGGCACTCTTAAACAGGCCGGATTAAACCTTTCCGCGGGCCGGACTTGGCCCGGGGGCCGTAGTTTCCCCATCACTGATATAGGTATATGTATAAGTATAGAAATAAGACGAAGATAAAAATAAATCTGACAAAAACTATTATAAGTTGTTAGTAAGAAGATGTGTGAATCAATGTTTTCGTAAAAGAATAGATGATCTTGAAGACCTAGATTAGAAAATAAATTCTTTTTTTCAGTAAATAAACACAGAGGAATTGCCTTTTCAACACACCATATCTCAACAAATAGATTTAGCATTTTTTTTTTCTTTTTTAACGTCATAATAGATAGAATTATATATATTTTTTCTAATTAAATACCAAAAGGGGTCATTATTGGTATCAAAAGATATATGCCAACTCAGGGTAAAACTAGTGTTAATTTTCAACACTTTTCGATTTGAATATCATGGCACCAACTGAAACACTTTTCGATTTGAATATTACGGCACCAACTGAAACACTTTTCTATTTGAATATTACGGCACCAACTGAAACACTTTTCAATTTGATTATTATGGCACCAACTGAAACACTTTTCAATTTGAATATTATGGCACCAACTGAAATCAATGAGGAATATTTTTATAATGGAATTGATTTTCGTTCCACAAATTATGATTGATAAAAACATATCTGTCGTTGAAAAATTCTTTCTCAACAATCCTGTTTGTTTTCAAACAGATAAATCTTTAAAAAAAATAATGTAAATATTAATCTAAAATTTTTATTAGTCTTTCCATTTTGTTCATTGCATTCTTAAGTAGATTACAACACAATAATATTCTCTTTAAAAAATTCCAGAAAAGTATTCTAGAACTTTCCCTTCTTGTATAAAAGACAAAGATCTCTCACAATGTTCTGAGTTCAAAGTTGAGTTAATAAATTGGTTTAACTCTACTTCTTCTTTGTTCTTAAGTTCTATCTACGTGACAATATAAATTTTATTGAAACATAAGATTTAATTTCAAAGCATGGTGTAAAAAGTGGACAACAGTAAAATTGATGTCTTCTTCATGATACCTTATTCCTGCTATCTCTTATTCTATTTCAGAGAAAATCTTATGCGAAGCAATTGTTTTTATAAAAAATTACTTATTCATCATTTTACTATGCAAAACTAATTAATATAAACTTTCTTCTTCAGTTTTCAACACTAAATAAATCCCTTGATTAATTATGTGATGAAACAACGAAAATAGTTTGAATCTTATTGTAGTAATTACTATAATAACAGTAATAACTAGAGGTTGTGGTAAAAAAATAACAAAAGTAAAAACTAGAGGTTGTGGTTTTTTTAAACTTTATTATTTACAATCTTGTAATGTTAGAGAACATCTTAAAAAGCATTGACATACACTTGTTACTAAATATTAACTTTTGGCGAGAATTTAGGATTTTTACTGAAACTATCGTGTCATCATTGGTCCGTTATTAGGCGATTAGGTGATATGAAGTCAATAGAAACAGAAAATCAAATATGTTTTAGAAGTGTTATAATAAACCCATTGGAACAAAGATATGATTAAAAAATGCATTTATATTCACATAATCCCATACCTTAATTTGATATATTTAAATCACAGCGTTTCCTGAGTCATCGTGTTAACATGTTTCTAAAGTACAGAACAACAAACATTTAACCCGTTGTTGGATTTTGTGCAATATTTGTCTGCATTATGGATGTTAAATTTGTGTACCGAATCTTATCTATCTGCTTCTCATTTATAGTTAACATGTTTATCTTCATTTTGTAGTTATCGTGTTAGATTATATTTGAACAACCAGAGAGACAATATTCCTCTGAAGATACTTTACTTAAAATTGGTTAAAAGTCTGTGAAATTGGTGTAAAGGCCACGTCAAATTTCAATCGTCTAGCTCAAAGCTGTTTTAAATTATCTTTGCCACAGACAGTAGGAATTTTTTAATGTGTTTTTTGAGCTTAAGGAGATCTAAATTTTATCTATCTAGTTCTCTTATTTGTGCAACTATTGTTTTAACTTTTAACTGAACAACCTGACAGACAGACCTCCTCTGTCAGAAATAATCAAAAGATAATAAAATTTGATAGATTGAAAATTTGGTGTTAAGACCATATACTATAATATTAAGATCATATACTGTTATACATATAGTTTCAGCCGTTTAGCTAAGAGGGGGTTTTGAGTTATCTTTGTCTCAGTTATACAGATGGCCGGATATTTTCGCAAAATGTATTTTTTGTACTTAAGGAGTTCTAAAATGCAAAGGTTTATCAAAATCTCGAGTTCGAATTTTTTTTTTTTTTTAAGATTACGATTCTTTTTCTATACTACGTATACTAGAAAGTAAAAATAATCAAAATTCAGAAAAATTCCACAGTAATTTAATTAATATTATATATTTTTAATAATTATAGCAAAAAAAAAAACGTGAATCTCCTTTATTTTTATAAATTAAAATTTTGATTGCATTTATGAAAGTTTTTGATCAACCAAAATATCAAATTTGCTAGCTGTAAGTCAAGCAATCTTCCTCTTCAGCTCCTAGGCACGCATATTTTTCTTTATTTAATAAGAATCTCAGAAATAAGGGGAAATCTTAAGACTTTTCACCTCTTTATTTCAAATCGTTAAATAACGGAAATAAAGATAAAATTAATATGACGTCGTTAAAACTCTGAACCCTTTTATGCTCTCGGAAATCATAAAAACTCCTACAAACCGAAACGTTCTTTCTCCTTCAAAATTAAAACGAAACAACTCTGACATTTAAAGAGACTTTTAAAATCCCCCTGCGTTTAAAGATCTGAAACCTTTTCGTTAAAAGAGGCAAAACAAATTTGACCTCGAGGGGATGCTCATTTTGAATAATTTTGGTGTGGGAATACTTTAGAACAAGAACACTTAAAACTTTATGGCTTCGGGCGGCGAGAATTGCAAAACGTTCCTCTTGTTGAAGACTTGAGTTTGTTGAATCGCAATGTGAATTGATTTCTGTGACGGATTAAAATGTTATGGTGGACGTGGTTTACTTCTGGGGCTTTCTGATCATGCAAATGAGGGATTTCCATTGGCTGTTCGCCGTGGCCTTGCTGTCAGTTTGGTGCCTCAATGTTAAGAAACATTTCTCCCGATCACAGCATACTAGATTCACCATCTTTTGAAATTGCTTTCCTCGTTGCTTAACCAGTTAGCTGCTGCCACCTCTTCGGAAAATGCGTATTACAACTGTGTCTCAAAAATTTAGCGATGGTGCATAAACTCGCCAAACACTGAGTATGTGTAGTATGAAATTATGTTGTCATGAAATGGCTTTTATTTTTTTATTTCCATAATCAGATGTATTTATTTATTTAAACTAACATATATTTTTTGCATGTGAAAGAAAAGAAGCATAGCAAGTTATATGTATTTTTTTTAAAAATTAATTCAATTCCTACTTTGATCAACAGAGAAAAATATTAAATACTTTTTATTAAATAATAATCAAAAAATATTATGTAGCAAAAAATGATTGGTTTTTCAAGAATTGAACTCCTATTCTCCCCGTCAAGTGAAAAATACTGAAATCCTTACATTTCACAGATGGAGCTACTGCCCATTGATTTCAATTTTCATTACAAACTGCTAAAACTCTATTTAAAGTATTCGAAATTAATTAAAGTTAATAAATGAATTAATATTTGAAAAACTGCATTAAAATCAAGTGTCATCCGCTGCAAGTTTCAAAAAATACATTTGAATTTGAGTGGGTAAATAAAAAGTATTTTCTTAACGATTGAAAATTTGAAAATGATATATATATATATATATATGGAGAGTATGAACTAATAGCAGGAATTGAAAAATTCAATTTATTATTTTAATTTTCTGTTAGATATACAAAAGGATCCTAATCCCTGTTTACTAGGCGCCTCTCTTTTTGAGTTCATGGTTGCCAAATTGCTTCTGGGTTGGCGATGCAATGGTCCATTTAAGAAAAACAATTTGTATAATATGCTGTTCTTTTTGACAGTAATTATTAATAAACTCTTGTTTGTTCCTCTGACTTCGACTTGGATTCAAAATATTTTTAACATCTTGAAATTTACGAATGTGTATGTTTTCACTAAAATTATAATTCAAACAGCAAATTGTCATCATTTATTTCTCCTAACGACTAAATTCTTCAAAACACAAAATGTACTATTTCTTTGACTCGTCAAAAACTCTTAAATGGTTAAGTAGTGTTCGTTTCTGTATCCCAAGACTACCACTTTTCGACGAATCTATTTCACTAAAAGGTCACCGTGGAAAGATGAACGCATTTTCGGAAGTCTACGTCATTTCATAAAACTTGGTTTTAGCCTCATTAGATTTTTTTTCATTCATTCTTTTTTTTTTCTTTTTCGTCTGTCACATGTATGTGAGTGTTGTGTCGTTTTTAACTGTACTGTTTTATTTTACCTCTAAATTGCTTATGGAATTCATATAAAGCTAGTTCAAATGGCAAAATAGCTTTTTAGAAATGGCATGAAGAATATTTTATATAGTTTCTTTAAATGCAACTGAGATTATCTACCATTGTTAATATTAAAATGTTATCAAAAAAATTCAATAACAAATAGAAAAATGTATTTTAACATTGAAAAATATTTTTGCATAAAAAAAGTGATTTGCCAGAATTTTAAAATAAAAAACCGTCCATTCATTCATCATATTTGATGTTTAAATCCTTTGCAATAAATAAAAACCATTCTAAAATATTTTATTGCGAATCAGTATATTTTACTGAAGTCTATGGATATCCGAGTTCCTGTTATTAGTAAATATAAACACCTCATTCTTTCATCTTTCCCCTGCAACTACTTTGACTAAATGAACACATCCTAACGCATGCTCAAAAACGCGGAAGGTTTCCAAATCCATTACCACTTTATTCACCACTGAGTTGCTCAAGGACTCTTACTATTATCATATTTTAGAAAATTATCGAATTATCTGTTTTTTATGAATAATTCGTGAAAAATAGAAGTTATTAAATGTATTGACTTCTCGTAGTGGCAATATTAAAGCTAAGCAAAAAGCAGCTATCTAACTGTCTGTCAGACAATCAATCTAATAAAGTGTCTTATCTATCGAAGAAAAAGCAGAGAAAAACATATCTAGAGAATAAAAGTGTGTCTTGCATAGGGAAAAAAGGGGAGAGAGGAGTATCACACAGTTGGCCGTATGCCAAAATAAGTTTGATACCACAGCAGCCTGTTGTCCTCATAACCTAATAAGAGGAATTTATATTTTACGTTTACTGCAATTAGTGTATTTTGGTGACTTTTGAGGATTACCCTCAAACATTCCGAATAATTATTGACTCATTTTCTGTCCGTTTTATTTGTTTTGCTATCTATAAATTCATTTTATTTTTGTTGTCAACCTCTCAGTATAGATAAATAGCCAAACATGGATAAAGACAGAAAAAAATAACACATTTTATTATCTATATAACTAATTATACAACAATTTTTATTATATATATAATTCCTTTTTGATGTCGAATTATACTACAGTTTTTATTATATATATATATATAACTAATTCATTTTTGCTGTCGAATTATACTACAATTTTTATTATATACATAATTCATTTTTGCTGTCGGATTATACAACAATTTTTATTATGTATATGCAACTAATTCAATTTCTTCAGTCGATATATCAATTTAGATATGCAGCCAAACAAGTTTTAAGACGAAAAGAGAAATAATTTATTAAAAATAATATCAAAGGGGTTACGATTCTGCAGCCCTAAAGTTTGAGCTACCATTGTGTATAATTAATGATACTAATAGTATTTTATATCGATTAATTTGATAATCTTGTAGGTTTATATCTGATTTTGCATTAAACTTTTTTACAGGTATTAATGAACATAAAAAAGAGGCACTGTAAAATTTTAGTCAATCTGTGTCTTTGCTCTGTGTTACCTTACCTTTAATAAAAATCCACATCTTTTAGAAGCCCTTGCATAAAGGAAAACGATATAATTTCTTGATCCTTTAAATTTATAAACGTTAAATTCGAACAGACCCTGTGGATCTACAGTTTAGCAACAAATAAAAATAACAACTTTAAAAGCTGGTTGATTTCGCAAAAACAAACAAATTACAACTGTGAGAAAGGTTTTGGAAGGTTCGAGACATTCAAACTGCAAGGAACGGCAATTATTTCTAATTACCTATGGGAGTTTTTCCTTTCCAGAACTAGAAAATCTAAAACAAAACCCGAGTCCACATGAGTATTGTAATCTACCACAAAACGTACTCACATTCTGCGGCGGTTAGGTTCAATAAATCCATTTTTACCATGTTTTAAGCAAGATAAAAGTTTTAAAGTTCTTCTTACCTAAGACCATATTTAAAGGGTTGTTGTTCTCCGATTAATAAAATATTCACTCTCAGAATTATTTAAAATGAACATTCCCTGGAGGGGAAATCATTTTACTTCTTTAGCAGAGGTACTTAAATTCGTTTCCTCGTTGAAAAGAAACCTTTTAGGGTTT
Source organism: Argiope trifasciata (assembly GCA_026543055.1). NCBI lineage: Eukaryota > Metazoa > Arthropoda > Arachnida > Araneae > Araneidae > Argiope > Argiope trifasciata. The sequence continues at coordinate 1,770,570 of JAPMOQ010015521.1, read as the reverse complement.
ATATTTCAGAGAAGCTTTATTTTAATTTTCATGCAAATAAAAAGGCTTGGGGATCTTAGATTTTATGTCTAAGGGAGAACATAAAACTATTTTCATGTGCTAATGGCTGCATATTAATTTTATTCCTTTTTTTTTTTTTTTGGTTTCATTATTTAAAGATTGGAATAAAAATTTTACGCCTATGTATTAGGATTAAATTTTATTGCTTCCAAGAATTATAAGTAATTTTGGAGTGTTACATTTATATGTTTATTTTAATTCATTCTAATACAACATATACAAAATTGATTGAAAGGAAATGTATAAATCGGTTGTAATTATTTTTTAAGTTGATTCATTTATTTAATAATTTAACATGTCATGGTGTTTTGTAGGAAAAAAATATAGCTTTCTTCAAAAGGGAATTTAATTTATTCGCCTCTTTTCATTTCTTTAATTTAGTAATCACTCTGTTTTAATGATAAAATATATATTTTTTTTTCTGTATAAAATAGTGTTTCAAAAATAATTTACTTAAATAACTCAAGAGGTGTTCAAGTGAAAAAGTATGAAACGACATTGGGGTTATGAATGATATTATTCAAAGTATACACCATAGGCCTGAGCACACGATCCCATTGTTTAACGAGCCGAAGGATTCCTTTTTCCCAGAATTCCTGTGTAAACCTCTTATGAGAATATATATGAGTATTCGAAGTAATTTTTAGTAAAAACTTTTCATTTATTGATAAATTTATTTTTGATAAAAATTTAAAAATCCTTTGTGCTAAAGAAATTTTAAAACGTCCTTGAGATCGCTGTCAGAGTTGAAACGCTTCCCTTCTAGATGTCATTTAAGGGGACCAAACACATAAAAATCGCAGGGCGACATGTCCGCGCTGTAGGTCAGATGGTTTAGTTACTTTTACTTGAGCTTAGCCAATTCCGCGTGTATGACCCTAGAATCGTGTGGGTGGGTGTTATGATGGATCAAAACCACACCCTCCATGAGTAGCCCCCGTCATTTGTTTTTGATGGACCTGTTTAAGTCTTCAGAATGTCTCACAGTACATATCGGAGAGAAGGGTTCTTCTGTGCTTGATGAATTCATCAATTAACCATACTTGCAAGGCACTCTCTACAAGAACTTCTACTCTCTCCTGTGCATGCGGGTGCCCGCGCATGTTCCGATCTACGACAGAGACTCCAATCGCATCTCTACATATCTCGCTACGTTCTCCCATAGCACCATAGACAAATATGTTAACGATTACGTTATCACGACGTTTCCTACCTTTTAATTTGAACACGTCTTTAAAATATTTTTCTATTTGAAATATATGCTTAATGTAGATCAGAAATCATGTGTTAAGCTGCATTTAAGTTAAGGATTTCAGAATTTATGCTAAAACCGTGAACATTTTATATCTCTTAACTAACTTTTTATCTAATAAATGCTTAAAGTGTGCATTGCTGTACATTAACTACCAGTAAGGTACCTTCTATTTTTACTCGAAACGTCATCAGCAACTGCTCCTATGATTCACCAGCGTTTATGTTCTGCTTGGCTAAGGGTAAATGAAGGGCTTAGTATTCAATGAGAAATAAGAAAAAAGATATTATAAAAGTCAGTTTTGGTATAAAATTTTTTTGTCTTCTGGTATTGGTGAGGAAAGAAGTAAATTTATAGAACTCTGACCTGTACGGTTTACATATAAATATATATACGACCTGTCTTTCCACCACATTAGGCCAGTTGCTCGGAAATGTACTGTATAAATCTTGTTTACATAAAACATTACAAAAATATTAAATTAATTATCTAAGCATTTTGAAAGCTCATACAAGACTTTTTTGCACTTTTTAGGGTTTAACACTTTCAGGGGGCGGTGACATACTTCAATTTTTTACAATTTTTTTAAAACTAGAAAATCGCGTTGAAATAACTACATAAAATTTCCTAACGTTTTGTAAGTCTTTATTTTGCCAATAGACGGCAGCACGAGTCTTAGAAAGTATTCTGTTTCCACACAAAAAATTCAAGATGGAAGCATGTTTTCATATGATGTAATTTGTCTTCATTTTATTCCGATAAACTTTATTTTTGAATTCAAAAAGCTCATTTTTTTGCGTCATTCATGTTAAAATGCTTTCATTTCATAAAAATACCTTCTAATTACGAGTTGCATATTTGTGAATTCGCTCCAAAACATGTTCTAGATGCGCGGTGACATACCCAGTATGTCACCTACCCCCCAGCCCCCTAAGGACCTTAATTTTTTTAAACTGTAAATTACATGTCAGTAATAGGATATAATCAGATTTAAATAATTGTTTCGGAAAAAAAAATCATTTTTGGCATAGTGCACCTGAAAGGGTTAAGGGAATAAGGATATTAGAAAAAAGAAGATACTAGGGAAAAAATAATTTTTTTCCCTAGTATATGTACTGTATAAATCTTGTTTACATAAAACATTACAAAAATATTAAATTAATTATCTAAGCATTTTGAAAGCTCATACAAGACTTTTTTG
>JAPMOQ010015521.1:1694919-1760542 GCA_026543055.1 Argiope trifasciata | reverse complement strand
GGGAAAAAACGAAATTACTTTCCGAACAACCTAATACTTAAGATTTTTGTGACGCCTATCAGATATTTTTTCTCATCTGATTGAAATAAAATTGCGCTTATAATTACAAAATACCATGCCAAATTTTATACATTGAGCTCGTTGTGTTTTGAAATTATCGCATTTACATGTTTCTAAAAACACAGACAAACATACAGCCAATCCAGCGTTAGACTTGTTTCAAAATTTTTGTTGTCTACAGTACGGATGTTAACTATATGTACCGAATTTTTTCTATCTCTCTCTCTTCCTTTTTGTAATTATCGTTTTAATAACTATTAAAACAGCTGGACAAACGGGCTCAAAATTTAATAGAAAGCTACTCCAAAAATGTGTTTTTCGAACTTGTATATAATTTCGAACCTGAGATATAATTTTTTGAAGATCGTTATATTTCTCTATATTATGTATATGAAAGCATAAAGTATTTTTAAGTACTTTTAAAGGTTGGGAAACAGAATTTACTCCTATTGAGTTTTGCGAATAACGACTGGAAAGAAGAAAATTATTCTTTGTGCATTCAAAGAATTTTTGTTTTAGAGAAATTCAAGTGTCAGTCAGTAACCTGTCAATGGGTTAAACATTGAATTGTGATGATTTTTGAAAACTTGTTATTTTAACAACTTTGAACCTTGTGTATGCTCTTTGTGCTGTGTATACTGGGGAGGATAACCTTTATGGATCAACGTGCATTTTTTCTAAAGTAATATTTAATAGACGTACCATAAAAAAAAAAATTGACTTTCGATTATTGAAGAAATAGTAAAACTAAGTACTAAAATCTCAAATCTTTCTATTTACTCCGAAAAAATACATTTTGCACTGTATAGTAATAAATATTATAGTTATAGGTGTAATTCAAATTAAAGTAACATTAGTATGATTTCTTTTGTTGGAGATTAGATGCCAAATAACTGACATTAGGTTTGTAAGATGGTTCTTTTACAGAATGCGTGGCATCTGTCAAACAGTTTCTAAGCGAATCACTGGTGTTATTCATCTCTGAAAATAATGACTCGCCTGGATATTTAGGGGAAATATGGTTAAAATAGCTCGAAGTAGCTTCTTCAAACAGTTAAATATGTCTTGTATCAAATTCCATGTTTCCAGAATTTCGTTACTGGAATTTTTAATTATATTGATTGTTAATCTTTCTATTTCGATCAATTCCTACTTACCTTATTTTACATAAATGTTTGAATCCATACAGAACTAGACTGGAAATCAGCTGTATTTTAAATTCTTCGATTTTTAACCAAACGAATTGGGGCAGGTTAAGCTGAATTGGGACAGGTTCGCAAGCAAAGGGCTTTACAAATCATTAAATGCAGATTGTTTTGATCGGTAACATGTCCAAAATATTGTGTCGCATGCCATCAATGACACTTGTGCCATTGGTTAGCCATCACTGGTGTATAAATTACCCTGTTGTTATAGGTATTTAATGTGCTCTCATTTTATCTCTGTATCGACGTAGATAATTTACCTTCTAGTGCATTCTTTCTTTTTTATCACCTTATTATAACAATTTTTTTTATTTGGTATTATTTAAATTACTCAAAAAATAAACACCATCTTTACTTCTCAGCAGTGATGGAAAAAACAAATTATTAAATAATTCATGAAACAAAAAACATTCTTTGAATTGCCCTGTAATAATAAAAATTATTGTTAAAAATTATGCCAATAACATAAAAAAAGAATGTTCCTAAATATTTTTTTAAAATCAGAACTGAACAATTATTTAAAGCCATTATGGATAAAAGCCAAAACTTCGCATAATTTAAAAATATTATAATTAAAACTCCAATAAAACCAACCCATACCTGTACATTTCTACTTTCAAAAGTATATTTAGGACAACTTTATTAACACCGAGTTAAACTATCTTATCTGCAGAGCACAATCGGATACTAAGATAGATACAGAGTCTCGTTTATTATTAGAAGAAATAGAATTCTAACAAAGAAGAAATAAACGGGGAAAATTCAAGAAATATCGAGTTAATTTTTCCTACTTTATCGAATTAAAAGAAATTCCTGCGAACAGCTGCTGCAACTGCCTGTCACATAAAACCCCATGTTTAAAAAACAACTCCAAACTAAAAAAGAACATGTTAAAATATGAGCTATAATTCATAAAACTTCCTGTACATGCACTTACATACATTAATCACTAAAAACCAACTAATCGAAATCTTTTAAAAGCTACATAAAACTTCCTTACTAGCCTTTCGTAGACATTTAAAAGGACAATCCCAGGACTGATATCACCAAGAAAACCTTGACAGGAAAGGAAAAAAAAAAATAGAAATAAAAGCTCACCTAGCTCTCCCAGTCTAATGCACTTACAGATAAGAAAGATCAACGACTCTGGCCCAAATTCAGGTGGGTGAAATTGAAAAAAGAAGAAATAAGTGGAGAAGGCACACTGCTGCAAAAGAATTCCCCCAAGTGCGAAATCGTGGCGTTTTTCTTTTAATGGAAATGTCCTCCGAGCGCCTCGGCATTATCTCTTCACCTGAAGAGAGAGATAAAAGGCTTCTTTTCGTATCTCGTTTCACTCTTATCCCCTTAAAACGAAACAACCGCGTTTTATATTTATAGCTGTCCGCCGAGCTCGCTTTTATCACTAAGTGCTCCGAGGTGATGGGCATTTTTTAGTTCTTCCTGTCTTTCATTGAGAAGTCTGGAGGTGGGGTAAATCGGGTATTGGAATACCTTGGAAGACTGGCTGGCATGCGGTTTACGACTCGACCGTTTGTTGTCAAGACATGGAAGGCTTATTTGGTGGAAGCGATTCCAGGGGCTGGAAGCAATTGTGGTCCTGGGTAGGGCGCTACTAAAATTTGTTTCTAGTTGAAGTATTTTTAGGGCATTGCATAGCATTACCTTAAGCACTAAGTAGTTTTTAATTGCTTTTGTTTTATGGTTAGTCGCAGGATTAAATTTAGCTAATTATAATATGTTATACTAATTGATACCCAGCGCGCTGTTGCTGAAGAAAAAATAATTTTGGAAATATCATTTAAAATTTGAAATAGCTGTCGTGTTAATTAGAAGCAATTGTGGTCCTGAATAAGGCGCTAGTGAAGATTGTTTCTAGTAAAAATATTTTTAGGGCATGGCAATATTTTAAGCATTAAAGAGTTTTTAATTGCTTTTGTTTTATAGTTAGTCTCAGGATTAAATTTAGCTTAATTACACTAATAATATGTTATACTAGATGATACCCGGCGTGTTGCTGCTGAAAAAGAAACAATTGTGTGTGTGTGTGTGTGTATATATATATATATATATATATATATAATATATAATGTCATACTAGCTGGTACCGTTGCAGAAGAAATAATTTTGGAAATACCATTTGAAATTTGAAATCGCTGTCTTGTTTAATTAGGAATCATAGATAGAATATTTGTTTTTTTTTTACCGATTATGAATACACACAATGAAATTTAATGATGTATAAACGAGAAACATAAATAATTTATTATTTTTTTTACTTTATTATTCAATTGTGCTTAAGAGTAAATAATACTTTTTTTTTATTTTTACATCTTCAGCAAAAAAAATAATAAATTCTTGACTATCCGGTTCGTAATCATCCGTCATGCACCTAGCCGTGTGAGAAAAATATGAGTTTTTCAAGTTCTATCTGCAAACTTGAAGTGATTGACCTTGCGAATTGTCGATGGTCATCGAGAATGCAAGTCGAATGGGGAACTGCAATCATTTGAAATCAAAAGAAATATTGGTGGAAACAATGGAAATGTGTAGAATGAGAACATTTTTTCCATTCGACTTTCCATTAAGAATAGTTATCTCCATGTTCTTTCCCCATGTTGATTTTCTAGTAGGTAGGTTACCCATAGACGTTGTTTTCCGATTCTTGAAGTATACCTTAAGATTTTAAAGCACTTGAATTTGCAATTCGTAATAGATTTCCTTCATTGTTTGCTTGTTCTTCCTCGTTTGCTTGAGAAGCACAAAGTTGCGTATTTCTACGTGCTGCGCTGGTAGATATCCTAAGTGACGAACGTTTGGGAAGTATATTTTTTAATAAAGCAATCAACACCATATACATTTGTATAGCTAAAATATGGTTTATAGATTCACTGAATAAGTAGCAAAATTACTGTTTACATTGGAAAATTTCCTTTATACATATAACTTATTTTGATCAGCATCGATAATAATAATTCTATTTTGTATGTGTGAGATAATCTCTGAATAATACGTGCGGAATATAATACAATATCTTATCGAGTAAGTCTAAAATCCGTTAACATTTAAATATGAAATAATGTAGGTAAAGAAGTTAAAATTAACTCACATGCTTAAACTGGCATGGGGTTTTATTGAACCAAAAAATAAAAGTGCAAAAAAGGGGAGAATATGACGTTTGGCTGTCTAACGTAATTTGTGGGCTGACGAAGCCTATTTCTCAGTAAGAATCTGATAACTCACACAACTACAGAATTCAGGCTATCGAAATTCTTAAACCTGTCTTGTAAGTTCCATTGGATGATGATAAAGTCATGATGTAGTGTGGATTTATTACATTTTTCCTGATTGGACCCTTTTTCTTCGAGGAAATGCATGAATCTGCATTTCAGTCTTCCTCTTCTTGTGTACAGCCGATCACCGTGCCACCACAGAACTTAGCTGTATGGGAAGGATTCGTTGCTGCCTTTCAGTCTGTGAACGCAACGGATGTGATGTACGCCGATATGTTACAGAATCACATCATACTGTTACGAACCTGCGGTTTTGCTTTCAAGCGCTAATGCTGTAATCGTAAGGAAGACAGATTGACAGTAATGTGTATTGAATAGTGAATGGGTGTGACGTCATAGATCCCAAGGCTTGGTGACAAACTTGGCGATTATTTGCGACTTGGCGACGAATTTGGCGACTTTGGCTACAAAATGGAAAGTACCCGAAACATCGAGAATTTTCCCGATTCGTCCATCAGGAACCGAGATATGTCCAGACGCGCCCAGATTGGTCGAGACATTTCTAGCCACGCCTCTTGGGACTATATATGGGCCATCGTTTCAAGCTGAGGAGTAGTCGGTCATTTCTCATTCTCGTGCTAGTCATCGACATGGTCGGTGGCGCAAACGAGGAAGGCGCTAAGCGCATTTGTGCGGAGCAGAGCGATTTCATGGTAATTGACGATACCACACCTATGAGCGATAGTACAATTTGTATTCACTGCAAAGAGAGAAAGATGAGTCAAGAAGGGGTTATCGTGTGTAGAGTCCAAGTGGATTCTATAGATAAAACCATCATGGACTTAAGAAGGAGGGGCATCCAGTACACCCTTGAACAGGAGTCTGAGTTGGGATTAAGAAGAGCCACACTCATCAAAAGAATGGAGTAGCTCCAGGGTGAGATTCTTAAAATTCATGCTTGTCAGGATACTAATTGTAATTATCATAGTAATCCCCCCTACTCTCAACGCGAAGAGGATTTTACTTCCCCAACTAAAAGAAAAACTGCCAGGCCTAAACCAGTGTCCCCTAAAAGTGTCACTCAAATCAGCAATAAATTTCAAGCGCTATCTACGTTACCAACAGACAATAGCACAACTAGCACTGAGCAATATAGAACCCCACCTATAATGCTAAAGTATTCAAACGAATTCAATTAAATACTATTTGAAATAGCTCAATCCTGCGGTAAAACCGAAAATAAGTTCAATCAGGGCTTCATTAAAATTTTTCCTAATTCACCAGAACAACATGAAGCGATCCAAACCTTCTGCAAACAACAGGGTTATGATTTCTACATTATAACTCCCAAGCATAAACGTCCACTGAAAGTTGTCCTAAAAGGACTACCTCACGACTACTCTACCGAACATATCGAGGCTACTCTCAAACTACTCAATTTCCCATTGTCTAGAGTTGTTCAAATGACACAATTCAGAACTAAACGCAAACTACCCTTTTATATGGTAGAACTTAATAGATCAGAAATAGCTAATGAAATTTTCAAACTTAAGCATATCGATTATCTTACTGTAACTGTCGAACAGTATAAAGGTCGCAGCATGATAACACAATGCTATGCATGTAATTATTTCCATCATAGCCAAAAAAACTGCCAAATGAAACCCAGATGCCTTAAGTGCGGTGAGGAACACCAAACAATAAATTGCGAAATAAAAAATAAAATTGACGAACCTACTTGCATCAACTGTAAGGAAAAAGGTCATATTGCCTCTTACAGGGGGTGCAAAGCATTTCCAAAAGTACCTACCGCGAGGAACAATAGAGAAAACTACTTCAATAAAAACCAGGCTTTAATTCGGTCAGATATCAGTTTGGCAGAACTTGTTAGAGACCCTAACCAACAAGAGAGGGCGCCACGTGAGCCTGTCAACTCATCAATCATGCAGGAGACAGTGTCTCCTCTACCCAACAGCAGTAACTTAAGACAGAGCGCTGGCCAAGGCAACGCATTTGCAGACTTCATTGACGCAATGAGAGAAATGAAAAAACTCATGAGCGAATGCCCTACACTGTTTTCAGTACTTAAGAAACTCAAAAATATTTCTGATCCCATGACAAAAATCTAAATGATTTGTGAAGCTCTTAACTTTCCAGATATCCCAAATAACTAGTAGCATTCAACTGCAATAGCCTCCGAATTGTTTACTGGAACGCAAATGGCATTAGCAATAAAACCATTGACTTACGTAATTTTGTAAATAAGTATAACCCAGACATAATTCTTATGCAAGAAACCCACCTTAGACCACATAGAAAAATTTTCCTGGCAAATTACTTTTCCTATTATAGTTATAGAGTTAACCAGGCAGGCGGCGGTACCGCAATTTTTATCAAAAACGGCATACCTCACGGGGAGGTCCCCCCACCATTACTACATTATGTAGAAGCTACCGTGGTGAAAATTAACCTTAAAAATCAAGACCCCATAAATCTTATCTCTATTTATGTACCCCCTACCGCTAACTCATCAAATTTTATTTTCGATATAGAAAATCTCATGCAGACTGGTTCAAATCAAATTTTTTGCGGAGATTTCAATGCTCACCACGTTAGCTGGGGATGTAACTATAACTGCCCAAAAGGTAACTCATTAAAATCATTCGCCCTACAGGCCGGATTAGAAGTAATCGCTCCAACAACCCCCACCAGATATGGAACAGATTCAGCAAATATTTTGGATCTCACATTAACTAGAGATTTTATGTTTCCATACGAAATAGTCTCACTTCCTGAACTAAGCTCAGACCATAATCCGATTCTTTTAAATTTTTTCTTCAAATATTCTATACCCAATAACCTAAACAAATTAAAAACTAACTGGAAAAATTTTCAACATATATTAAGTCAAACTGATATTCCTAATTTAGATAATTTCACTGACCCGGCTAAACTTGAATTCTACACTAGGGTCTTTGAAAACCAAATTATAGATGCTAAAATTGCAGCATCCTCCCCTATTACAAATAGTCAAAATTTTATTGACCAAAAATTAGAGATCTTATTAGGGACAGGAACTTTGCTAGGAAAACTTTTCAAAACACTAGAGACCCAGTCTTCAAGAGATTCATGAACAGACTAAACAAGGACATAGTAAAATTAAATAACAAACTGCAAGCTAACGAATTTGTAAACAAACTTGTAAATATCAACTACGAAGATGGATCAATTTGGAAATTAGTTAAATCCTTTAAAAATAAAAAACATAAAATTCCGGCCCTTAAAGGCCCTGCTAGTATTGCAATGAACGATAATGAAAAAGCAAACTGCTTGGCCGAAAGCCTAGAGAAACAATTTCAACTGAATAACATCAACGATCCTGTTACAGAACAAGAAGTAACTAATACAGTCAAAAGCTTTCAAGACTCGCTCCCCACTAATTTTGAAGATTTTATCCCTCCCACTGTCTCCGAAATTAATGATATTATCAAAAACTTAAACGTTAAAAAAGCCCCAGGGTTAGACAATATCAATAACAAAACGATCAAATCTCTCCCTGATAACTTTCGAAATTTCTTAGTTAACATCATCCATAGTTGCCTAAAATTTGAGCACTTCCCATTGGCTTGGAAAACTGCTGCAGTGATCCCTATACTAAAACCGGGAAAAGACCCGACGGAGCCATCAAGTTATAGACCCATATCCTTATTACCAACAATCAGCAAAATTACGGAACATATTATTCTAAACAGACTTAACTCTCACCTCAATAAATACAATATTTTAATTCCGGAACAATTCGGCTTCCGTGAAAAGCTATCAACTACTCACCAATTGCTCAGAGCGGTTGAATATATCGAGCAAGGTTTTGTAAACAAACAGAAAACAGCAGCAGTTTTCCTAGACATCCAGAAAGCTTTTGACAGAGTTTGGCTAGACGGCCTTATTTACAAACTCATAAACTACAATGTCCTCCCACACCTAGTCAAAATTTTCACATCCTACCTCAGCTTTAGATCCTTTAAAATAAAGATAAATGACGCTTTCTCAGATGTTAAACCCATACATGCTGGGGTACCGCAAGGATCTAAACTGGGGCCGATTTTATTCTCTATTTTTATTAATGATATCCCCAAACAATTCAACACCATGTTGTGTATTTACGCAGATGATACGGCAATACTAGCTAGAAATAAAAACCCTAACTATATAACTTTAGCGATTAATAGGCACTTAAAAGCTCTTGAAGACTGGTTCATAAAGTGGAAAATCGAAATAAATGCAACCAAGACTGAAGCCATATTTTTTAGTAAAAATAACGTAATTAAAAAATTCCCTCTTATTAAAATTAAAGATCAAGCCATCCCGTGGTCTAAGGAATGTAAATACCTAGGAGTCATTTTAGACAGTAAATTAACTTGGAAACCCCATTTTATTTATATTACCAAAAAGTTTCGAGACCTAACTCGTAAATTTTATCCCCTAATTTCTCGAAACTCCAAAATGAATAGAGATTATAAAATACTTATTTACACTGCTTATTTGCGGCCAGTAATCACTTATGCCTGCCCTGTGTGGGGTTACGCTGCCAAGACAAATTTAAAATTAATCGAAAAACTACAAAATAATCTGATTAGAAATATCTGCAATATGAAATATTATATGCACAATACCAATATGTACATGTGTCTCGACTATCCCCCTCTCAAAAAATTCATCAAAAAACTGGCTACAAAATTCTTCGATAGCCTAGATTCAATCGACAACCCTGCAATAAATGAAATACCTAAGTATAATCCCAACGCTGAAATTAAAAGACCCAGGAACATACTCCTGTAATCTTGCTCTCATTTTAATTTCATTGACTTTGTTTAACTTAATTGACTAACGCTTAATCCTATATTTGTAACTGTATTTCTTCTAAAGTTGGAAATTGACTAAGTCAAGGCAGCATACCCCCGCACCCTCCCTAACTCAATAGCCAATCGCAACGAATCCTGACAAGCTCCACCTCACCTTCCCACCTAGCCAGCTAATCCCTCTTATACCCGTTGCTCCTCAAATTTTCGCATTACTTCGAAGACGATCATAGCATAGATATGGACCGCCATGCAACTAACATCATAACAGGAACGAGGATAAGCCCCTGGCGGGGCTAGGTGCCTCGTTAACCCAACCACAATTCGCTGAGAAGTAGTCGGTCAAGTGGTATACGAGTCGGAAGGTGAATCGAATCGAGTAGCAGAATCGAGTTAAGAGGAGTCGAGCTGTACTGAAAGCCAACGGCACGTTTATTTTTTGCGAATTGAGTCGACAGTAGTAGTAGTAGTGAGAATAAGACTGAAATCACTTTTCTCATCATGCAGAATAATCAACGCTTCACGACTTCTCATATTAAAGCTGTTGCAATGCCTAGACAGCAACATGAACGCCCTCCTAGATCTACGCAAGATAACACTAATAGACATAGCCATACTAATTCATCATCATCTCAAAGATCAACTCTCTCAGAAGAAATTTCAGGCCTTGCTTATATTGGTAATGAATTCCAGCGAGTTTTTACTTCTGAAAATATTGCCGTCTTTAAAAAACTACAGAAAGAATTGTCTTCTCAAGAATCTACTCCTAAAAGTACAACTCAAAATTCTCCAAGAAAATTATCTCAAAACCTGGACGAAGACCACGACGCTATGGATACTGATGAATTTAAAACTGTCTCTCCAAAAAAGGCTGCAAAAAGAAATATTCCCACTCCTGAACCCTCAGAAATCGCCCAAAGCAATAAATATTCCATTCTTAATGGCACTTCGAATGAAGATGGCTCTCCTCCAGTCTATACCAAGAGACCTTTTGTTCCTCCAATTAACTTAAAAATGTCTCCCGAATACAATCTCATTCTCCAAGAAATTTCTCGTGATTTCCCAGGAACCGTTAATACTTTCAGAAACAACTTCATCCAAATTGCTCCTGCAACAGAAGAAAATAGAATAAAGATTATTGCACTTCTCGACGCCAAAAAGCAAGAATACATTCTCTCAGAATCTCCTGAAGATCGGCCTTTAAAAATTGTCATCACAGGTCTTCCAGTTAATACCAATTTATCAGCTATCCAAGAAGAACTAAGAGCCAATGACTTTCTCCCGCTCAAAGTTTCTCAACTGAAAAACTTCCGAAATAACACCCCATACCCCATCTTCATGGTTGAGTTAAAGAAAAACGAAAAAGTTAAAGAAATATATAATCTAAGATCAATCGCCTTTCTAAAAATCAAAGTTGAACCGTTCAGGAAGAAAAACAAAGCTACCATGTGTTTTAAATGTGCTGGTTTTTACCATAGCGCAAGAAATTGTAAATGTTCTTCTAGATGTATAAAATGCAACGGCAAGCATGCAACGATACAATGCAACATCAAGCAAAAAATTGATGAACCTGTATGTATCAACTGTCACCAAACTGGGCACATCGCCTCTTGGCGAGGCTGCAAGGCTTTTCCAATCATCAAAACCAACCCCGAAAATAGAAAATCTTACGCTGAAGCCGCTAGAAATAAATTTCACAATCACCATAAAATACCACTTGAACCTCCCAAGGAAACAAAATCTACCGCTGCTGAATTGATGTCAACTCAAGATCTCTTAGACTCCCTCAAAGAAATTAAAGCTATGCTTGCAGAATTTCCTGGAATTCTCATGGCGGCAAAGAAAATAAAACTAGCCAAGACTAAAGAAGAAAAGAAGTTAATTCTCATTAACGCGCTCCTTGAATAGTTGAACTTCATGCATTCTGAGCTTGCACACCTCCTGCAGTTACATCGTCTCCTGATTGGTCCAGAGAACTCACTCCCAGTATCTAGACAACGCCGTCTTCTTTGTTTCCTCACTTTATCAAGACTTTTGTTGTTTCCTCACTTTATCAAGACTTTTGTTGTTGACTCACTTTATCAAGACTTTCTCAAGACTTTTACTTGTTGAACTTTATTTCATCACTTTGCTGATTTCACGAACTGTTAAATGTATTTTTCATTCATCCCAAAGTGTATCAATTACTAGATTTACAGATGGTGGGGCCGGTTGCCCCAATGAGCTTTAACCCACTCATTCAAATTCAAATTCAAGAGTAGTAGTCGGATTCTCAATTTACTCAGTACCAGTTAATCTCTTTCCATGATTCAAATCATTTTATGATGCACACATTAAACAAATAAGGTCAGTTCCATTTTCGCTTAAGTCCTATATCACAAGATTTACACATGGTGGGGCCTGCGGCCCCAATGAGCTGTAAAACACTTTACAAAGAGTAGTAGTCGGAATCGACAGCAGATAGCGAGTCCTCCAGAGGAGAAAACAAGAAGCGGCAAAGCCAAGCAAGTGCTGAACTGAGCTGTGTGCCTTGTAGTCTATTGAGGAAGCAGCGTCGAGTACTATAGCTAGTACTGCAGATATTGTTACTACTTGTGAATTTATGCCTGTGGATTATTATCTGCAGTGTTCTGTCCTGTGAGTTCGTCTCGGCTTAAATAGCTGTCTCCTGTACATAGTAGTGTGTAAATAATTGTCGTCTGTGTGCTGTCTTGTCCTCGTCCTGTTAATAAACGTCTGTGTTGTGTTCGTCAGCTAAAGGACTGATCATTCTGGGCTATCATCATCATCTCTAACACCATACACAACCACTATACAACGAGGTAAAAAAAAGAACCCGACGGATTTTAAGGATATACTAAATCCGTAACAATACTTTGCCTGACTGATAAACACCTATTGCAATGTTTCCCAAAGTGTGGTACACGTACTTTCAGGGATACAATAAGAATTTGATGGCGGTACAACTGACTATTTCCTTGATATAAACAAAAATATTGAATGGATGACAGATCCGTTTAAAATCAACATTACATCCTTGCCGGAAGATTTGACGCATGCAGAAGAAGAGCAATTGTTGGAATAGGTTTCAGACGGATTTTTGAAAATTAAACATAGGGAGAGTACCTTAACATCGTTCTGGTTACAAATGGAACATGTGTATCCAGTTTTAACAGAAAAAGTTCTGAAATACATCTTGCTTTTTCTGACTTCACATTTATGTGAAGTTACCTTTTCAACATTTGTAGAGATTAAGTCGAAAAAAAGGAAGACTATTGGACATGGAATCGCCTCTCCGATTAAAATTAACTAACAAGGAACCAAATTATGACGATCTGTCATCACAGCACAAACAAAATCACTCTATATATATATATATGTAAATAATTTTATTTCTCTTTTCTTATTGTTTTGTGTATGTTTTAAAAAAGAGAAAATAAACATATCTTTTTGTTGTTATTAAAATACATCCTTTTTTTTTTTTTTTTTTTTTTTTTTTTTTGACGAGGGATACTCAGCGTTGCGAAAATTATAGGAGTACACATAGGTAAAAAATTTGGGAAACACTGCCTATAAAGAAATCCTTGTTCATTTGGTGCCAAAAGAATGAGAGAATTAAAATGCCCAATTTAAGTTCTCGCGTTACTCAAAGAATGGAGCTGTCTGATTCATTGGAATTTAGAATTTTCAAACCTTTTTCCACGGCTCTCTGCAAACTTGAAAAATTAGAGCTACCTCCTTTTTGGGGCAAAACCTTTCTATTTTTCGAATATCTTGTTGTTAATAATGTCGTTATTTATCAGTTATTTTTATTTGTTGGGAAAAAAAAGATGTTTAAATTACATATTTGGTTTTTCTTACTATGCTACGAAGCACAAATCTCCCATTTTCGTGACTCTGTAAATAAAAATTGGCGCATCCGTGGCATTTACGGATTACCCAAAATTTATAATTTTCTACGGAAATGGGAGAACAGGTATCCCTTTTATTAGAGAATGTGCCACAAAGTTTCAAGGAAGTCACTTTCGCTTGCTCTAACTCTTTTAAGATCCTAAAAGTTAAGTGAGAAAAGGTTCACTAATTCTTTGGGGAAATATTTCTAAGCTCCAAAGTTTGATAGTCGTATAGTTCTAATTATTGTATAAACCATACAATATTTTGTTCGTTTTACTAATTATATCTCGTCTGCTGTAAGCTGTGGCAAGGTTTAAATTTGAGTTAGGAATGGAAGAGATTTAAATATATTATTTGTTTTATAAATAAGATTTCTTCAATATTGGATTTCATCTATTACTTATGCCAAACAGTAAATGTTTCGCCCATTGCTTATGGAGTTCAGTAACTTCTATCTGGTTAAATTGGAAAATTTTTATTGTATCTAATTTATCGTATCTGAATTACTTCAAATGTTAACTCATTAGAAAACATTTCTAAATGCAATAAATATTCCCTACAACGAACGAGAAAACTTTATTTTTATGTGTCTAGACTAAAACTATTACTAAAAACAAGAAGTAGTTGAAATTTTAGTTCACTCAATTATCGTAAGGGAAACGTTTCTTAACTATCAATTCTTAATGTTGCAAACTCCACCATTTCCTAGTCTCATAAATATTTTGCTTATATCAGTCTAGCAGCTTCGCATAGGATCTGTTATTTTGTCAACTGTGGCTGACGCATGTTTCTCATCAATTAGTTATAGTTGAGTCCTTTGCTAAGTACGTACGTATGAATAAGTATGCTAAATTTAGATCTCCTTTTCATTAGTTTTCATGAAATTTGAGGAATAAAATGACTTGTAGCCAAATATCTGAAATCCTCTCGTAGGTTTAATTTCTAAAATAATAATTTTTTTTATATTTTTTTATCATAGAAATTGCTTTCAAACAACTTTCTTTCTTTTTTACTTTCTTGTATATATAGTATGGTGAAAATGTATCAATTCGGAAAAATTCGAACTTGTGATTTTGATGAATCAGCAGGACTTAGACTTCCTGAGTTCGAAAAACACATTTTTGGGGAATGCCTAGCTGCCTGTATTTGACAAAAATAACAAAAAAAAAAAAAACTTCGAGTTAGACAGTTGAAATTTAGTATAGGTCTTTACACCAAATTTGTATGTTTCTATCAAATTGTGTGTAAAATATGTTCGGAAGAAATCTGTCTGTTCGAGTGCGAATAAACATTATACTACAAAATGAAGACAGCTGAATTAACACTCCTCACACAGATTTAACATCTATAATGTAAACTCTTACCGAATTTGGAGCCAAATCTCACTAAAAGTTGACCATCTGTCGGTCTAAAGTAAATACGGTAACTCAAAAATGCAATGACTTAAATATATCAAATTTGGTTGGTGATTTTTGTGTTAACAAGAACAGTTTTGTATCAAATCTTTGTTCCAATAGATTGTAAATAATGTGTCTCAAGCTCAAATTCATATTTCGGATACTATTAACTGCATGCCAGGGATTTCTCGCCAAAAAGTCGTCAAGGATGACACTTTTGATTCAGTAAAAATATATAAATTCACGTCAAAACTTTATATTTCTTGAATTACGTACTCGAAAGTCATAAAAGGCATTTTTTACCATGCCAAGTGTATTGAAGTTTAGTTTTTTAGTTTAATTTAGTTATACAAAGCAATACTAGGGCTATTTTGGGACGGACATCGTAATTTTGAACCGCGATCAAATGACGAGGACAAAACCTGAGCTGGCACCTTCCCATCTCCACACCAGTGGGAGGACGTTTGGTCTGTCGGATTTAACATGCAAGACAATTCTTCGGCGGAATCGGGTCTCGAACCTGAAATCCTCCGATTCCGAAGCCGAGATCTTCTAACCTGGACAAAGTTTATCAAAGTGCGAAAACGTTTTGAGAGGGCCATTCCCACTTGTTTGAGAAGTGTTGCAGCACTTATTTGAATTCTCAGGCTCATAAATGACTGAATATTTTTCTGTTTCATTGAATAACGCTACGTTTTGTTACACGTAATTATCCCATAATTGCTTGAATTTTGTTTCATGAACTTTTATATCAACATTTATTTGATAATTCATTTATTGTATCAGCATTGTTGCTTTTTAAGCTTTAATCTATAAAGATTTAAACAATTTAATCTAATTAATTAAAATGGATTGATTAATTAATTTGATGGACTAAATTAATTAACTAATTTGATGGATTAAATTGAATAATGAATTTGATTGATTAATTAATTTAATCAATTTAATCTTTTTTAATCTAACGCGTTTAAATCCTGTTTGTAATCAAATCTGCTGTATTTAAAAGAAAAAATATGTAGAACACCATTATAAAGCATTCATATCCGCTTTTAAAGTTTCAGCCACTTTGCAGCTTGAAAAATATTTTTAATAATTTAACTAAATTTCTTCAAATAATTAAACATCTTCAACTCTTCAATTTCATGCCTTCTCCTATCTATAATGAAAAAATCAGAAAGCTCAAAGAGCCAACTTTCACTAACTACTGATATGATTTCGTTCATTTTTATTTCATATGGAAGCTTACTACTTTATTTGTCTACGTATTCGATGTGTTTGAATCTGCATTTCAAAGGCATTAAAATTGCATACATGTTTTGTGAGATGCTGAATGTGTTTAAAGAACGTCCGTCCGTTAAAAACGGAAGAAATTTTAAAAATATATCTCTACATATTCTCTATGGGAAAAAAAACCGTGATAAAATTCCCCAACCTCAATCATTTCATCGATTTCGAAAATTTGTAATCCGTCTGATTGCTTATAACTCAGATACCGTATCTTAAACTGCTACTTCAACCTACCTAAAAAAAAATGAATGGTATCACCAAATTAAATATACGAGATTCCAAGGAATGACGAGCTGGTTTTTTTTTTTTTTTTTTTTTTGTACAGTTTGTTTGTAACAGCAAACTTAACAAGATTTAACAACGTACATATTTTAAATAAAGACATGTGAACAATTAATCCGAGTAAAAATATAATTTCTAATTATATTCCGAGAGAAGATATATTCGGTAAGCCATTCTAGAAGCCACCGTCATGAAAACAAAACCATATTACACGCGCGCACTCACAGAAGAGAACTGAAACTTTTCTACATGCAGATACAGTCGAATCTGGTTAATTGGACCACCGGATAATCGGACCAGTCGCTAATTCGGACCGAATCTCAAATAACCAAAACAAATCCTATGTACATAAGCCTAATATTATTCGCTTATTTGAACCAAAATTCCGTTTAAACGGACCAAAGAACGTGGCAGGGAAGATGAAAAAGAAGCCACAAGTTGCCTGTGTACAGAGGGTTGAGTGGCATTTGCGCTCCACTAGTTAACCCCCCATGTCATTAAAAGATAACATTCACGCTCAGGATTGTCACATTATAATCGTTATCTTTGCATGAAAGATTTGGCGATTTTACAACGAACGCCAAATGGTAATCACAGTTCAGAGTAATAATGATACTCCATGTCCTTGAAAATGAGACGAAGCTTCCGTGGGAAAACGGCTGTCTACCCTTAACTGCGTTTTAGACGAGAGTTTAAAGTAATAAAGGAAATGTGAGATATTTCATTTTAAAAATTTATGATAAAGGAACACGATTATAATTTTCTCGCACAGAAGGCATTAATAATTTTGATGTGCGTTATACAAATTCATCTAATAAAGTGAAGTTTAATTTTTATTTTTATGGGGATTTTAATCTCTATATCTCTTACTGTTTAACTTTTTTTAACAAAATGAAAAAAAAAAAAAACTTAGAAACTGCTTTAAAGTGAAATTTAAGTGGATATCAGTAATGCTTAGTTCTTTCAATTTGTATTTATGTATTCTTGTATGTATACATCCTCCCTAAGCTTTTACTTCAAATGAGCTAATGTATTTTTTATGTTAAAATTTTTCAAATAAGCTGTTTTTTGCAAAATATTAAGCGCTTTGTCTGAAATAAGATAGGAATGATATTAATAATTCAGAAAATAAATACTGATTAATTTTCAGAAAGAAAAAACATTTCTATAAGATAATGTTGATAATTACTGATATTCCTTCAAATTTGAAATATGTTACCTCATTTTCTAGCTAATTTACCGTCAGACAATTATACACAATCCAATGTACCATCAATCGACATGTAAATGCATCTATAGTTCTTCATTAAAACGTTTAATTCTCAGATTCAGTATCATGATCTAAAGTTTTATTCGCAGGTAATGTAGTAACAAATTTCTGCCTATTTTCTTAAAAGTGCTGTCAACGATTTATTACTAATTTTCAATTTGTCTTAAATCTATATATGAAAGAAAGCTAAAAATAAAATATCTTACTTTACATTTTATTCGTTCTTTTTTCGCCCCTAAATTTTTTTGCCAAAACTATAGACTTATATAGATTGACAAATTAGAATAGTAAATATTTAAATATTAGGCATTAAGATAAAACTAATTTTGCAGCTATGTTAGCATGGTTTCTAAAGTCACTTTTTCTTCTTCTAATAAAACATCAAAAGGTTGCCCTAAGAAATTTTTTTTTAATATTGCATCTAAACACTTCGAATTACAAAATTTCCTTAAATAAGGTAGGCAATTGTACGAAAATTAATTTATAAATATCCATCATAATTTCAAGTATTAATTAGTACCCATTTTCTCTTATTTTTATCTATACGTACAAAATTTCACGTTTCTATCCAGAAAATTTTGAGAGATATGCTTAGTTTTAAATTTCGAAATAATGGTCACAAATGTGTTAATTTCGGAATGCAACTTGTATATTATCCAATCATTATGACTTCAAAAAAATTAAGAATCGCGCATAGCATTGTTTACTTTCATTGTTCGACAGTCACACAAGGTCTTTATAAAGAAAAGAAACTTTTGGTTATGATGATGATTTATTTTGTAAGCAATCGTAATGCTTTTTTCAAGTTTTAGAAAAATACAATGTCGTTTTCAGTTCCAAACATTTTAATGGGCTTTGTGGTATAGCTATTAAAAATTGTAGGAACAAACGAAGAGAAATAGTGAGAATGAAGTGTCATATATGTGATGAAAAAAATTTACATTTGCCTATATTTTTCAGGTTACCTTTTTGTTATATTAAGGACAGGTGGTCCAGTGCTCAACATTTTAAAATAGACAAGGTTGAGAATACTTCAACTTTAATAAGTGGCATTCATACAGAATGTAAGACCGACATCTAAAATCAAACAAATAGGTCATTTCTAATGCAAAATCAAAACTTTTTTTTTCTTTCTAATAATTGGTGTTTGGTGAGACAAATGTTGCTTTGATAGAAACATTAATTTTAAAAAAAGTAACGTTTGGAAAAATGAAGACAATTCATAGCCATTGGCAGTTTTTTGTTCGTTTTTAGAAGTTCTTGAGTTAGTCTAATTTTCTACAAAAGTAGATTGTATAGTAACGATATATTCAGTTAATTTTATTGGGATTATAACTGAAATAAGTAATGAATTAACTTTGTCTATGAAGGTTTGATAAATCTTTGCTGATTCATTTAAAAAGCCGGTGCTCATGTCCCTTGAACTGAATCACATATGCCGAAGTATTATTAATGTAATTCTGCATAGGTATTGGAAGCGTTAATTTGGAACAAGTTTTTACTCTTTAATTAATAGAATACCATTCAATTTTTAAAAAATGTTATGAAAATTACCAAATATTATATGTTTTAGCAAAGTAAGAATGGAAATTAAACCGCTTGAAACTAAGCAACAAAACATATCCTTCGAGAGAACATTTTACAGACCATAGTTTAGTATTTATTATAATATAATTTTATTTATAGACAAAACTAAGTTATTCCTTTTTCGAGGGGAGGTGGAGGGGGATAAAAGTACCTCTAAAAAGGGCTTAAATTGGAATTAAAATTATGTTCTGAATTTGAAGAAGTCTATTGTAGTTCTCAAGAAGCAGTTGCAACCGTTATTATTATTTGAAATTAGAAAAAACTAAAGCAAAAAAAAGTAATAATTAATATAAAAAGACACCAAATAATAGAAAAAATTAGGGATGTGTGTTTTTATATCTTCAGGAACAAACGAATGAAAAAGGAAATGCTACAGTTCATTAAATATCAAACTTGAGTTCAGATTCTCTATACTTATATGAGCTTGAAAATAAAAATCGAATTTCCATATTGAGCTTTAAAAACTTAGTGGTGTCATTTGTGGAATCATTTTCTTTATCAAAATCGATGAAGCAATTTTAATAGGCTATGTTTTATTCTATACTAAAGAGTATTTCTCAGAAAGTTTATTCCATTTTTAAAGCCAAATAAACAACAAAAAATTTACTGTTTTTCCTTTATTAAAATTATTTTACAGTCAATTTTCATTAAAAACTGTTTAGGTGATTCAAATATGACAAATTTTCCTTATTTCTGTTATTTTGAAAATACTCCTATTAAATTAAGCAATATCAAACTAATTTATTTCTTAATTATATCATTATATGAGAAAAAAAATCTTTAAAAAATGATAATTGTGTGGAAAGCAATAATCAATCCATTTACTGACCAATTACATTAGATTTTGTTTTGTTAATTTGTATAGCTGTATCATTAAAACCTGAATTTGAAGTTAAAACTTACGTCTTTTTGTAGTCTAAAAGTTCAATTCCCTATGTATTAGATTTCCTATTCTATCTAAGATACAAGATTTCGTAAGTAAAACTGTTCTCTTTAGACATCTGTTTTCTTTATTTGTAAAATATTATAATCTATCCGACATCGTAAGACATTTTTCTAGAAAAAAGCAGTATTGATTATGTAAATAGAATCAAATT
This sequence comes from Argiope trifasciata, assembly GCA_026543055.1. Classification (NCBI taxonomy): domain Eukaryota; kingdom Metazoa; phylum Arthropoda; class Arachnida; order Araneae; family Araneidae; genus Argiope; species Argiope trifasciata. The sequence continues at coordinate 1,740,371 of JAPMOQ010015521.1, read as the reverse complement.
GATTTGAAATATTTTTTAAAAGAATATTTTAGAAAAAGGTGAGTTGAAATAAACAAAAATAGGTTTTTTAACTAACTAATGTATTGAAATAAAAAATCAAAGGAATTCTTGAAATCTATTTATTATTTGCTATTATATATATATTACAATTTTACTTCTACAAAAATGACATTAAACATGAGTACTATTGAGATTAACAATTTTTGGCACTTTTATATTTACAACAATTATTATTAATTATTATTCTAAAAATCTGACAGATCTATAAATTTTAGCGCCTAGTTTTCACACTTTATTTCAAATTCATTTCGGTTATATTACAAAAATTTGACTAATTAACAATTATTATAGAGGTTTGCTATTTTAAAATTATGTGTCTATAGTTTTTAGCGACAAGTTTCCAAAGTTATTTAATTCTTTTTGACTATAATACAATCAGGATAGATATTAAATGATTTTTTTTTCAATTTTTTAGTATAAAGTATAATTTTACATTGAAAATATCCAAAGAAATTTTTCACTGATTTTTTTAAAAATTTCAAACTGATGAAATCCATTTTTAGTGGGATATGAAGCGATATTAATTGTATTTCACCCACAATAGTTTTCGTTATTTATTTTATTTGAGAAGGTCTTATAGTCTTAGTTAACTAAATATATGTACAATTTTAAAATAAAAAATGCATTAACTCATTTCAAGTAAAACTAAAAAGCTTTTGTAAAAATAATAATTTTTTTTTAATTATAGCTTTTTTTAAATTTCAATCTAAAAAAAATACATTTTAGCCTGTTTTGAATAAAAAGGTATTTGTCAGTTTTAATAGAGTTTTGCTTTTAAATCAAATGTCACTTTTAGCAAGAAAACACTTTTCAGTTTTTCAACACAATCTGTCCTAGAATCTATCTTTTGAAAATATCAGAGTTAATAGATAAGTACATTCATTTTTTTAAGGTTCTAAATGACAGAATGTGTAAGTGTGTGAATCGAATGTTCCAAATTAAATAATTTCGTTCTTGCCATATTCCCAAATGAAATCAAGGCGAAACATAATATAAATCGAAATTAAGACTATTGGGAATGATAACAAGAACATGTTTGTAGCAGCTAAGCACCTTCAAAATTAATTTTACTAATTTTCAACTAAAATTTTTGGGTTGATTCCTCATACAAATTTTTTAATGTTTTTCTAAAAAGAATTTGATCTTGAAGAAACTGAAGTATCTTTTTGAGAATAAGTTCATCATATTTAAATACTATTTGTTTAATTTATATATTGTTAAAAAATCTACAGCTTATTTGAGTGATTTATTAATGACTTACTGAATGCAGAAATAGTAAAGTAATTAATGAATAGAATAAGGTACATTAATCACGAACAGAATCAAGTATAAATCCGAAATTAAATGTAATAATGTAGTGAGAATTTAATTTGCATTGAGCATTTTATTTCTATTTTCAAGCCATTGTTCATTTGATTATAATCATTGCGCGCTCACAATTCCTATTTCTTCATAATTCTCCAGAATGAGTCGCTAAAACGTAAGATTTTTTTTTTCATTTCAAATTTAATCTTTACAAAAATTTAGAAACGGTTACTATGACATCATTTGAAATTGTAGAAACATTTATTAAATAATTTTAGAGAAATATTATTCCAAATTAGGATTAGTTGCAATGTATATAAAGTATCTTATATGTCACATTTTTCAAATAGTTTCCTAAGTATTTTCAAGTGCTCATTAAAGTACTCGTTCATTCATCTTTGAAGTCTTGATGATGTCGTTAGTCTTGATTTCCATCAATTACAGCATATCATGTGAAAGATTCGTACATCATGTTATTGAAATAAGCCATTAAGAAGTTCTTAAAAATTTTAACTGAAGTTACTGTTTAAAAAAAGTAGATATTTTTTCTCAACGTTAAAAAAAGTAACGAGGGAACGTCATGGTAAAATACCAAAATTGATTTCAATTTATTTTCTATAAAGATGAAATGTTAGAAATTATTTCTAAATTTAATTTTGAATTTTTTAGAAAATCTAAAGAGAAATTGTCCCGAAAACGAAAATTTTGTCTTTGAAAAGTTAATCTTTTAAATTTTAATGTGACACAACAATTGCCAATAAGCGTTTTCGATTCATTAAGTTTAAATTAAGATTTTATAAATAAAAAATTATCAATTTTGAAAAAGATTCTAACTATTGAATATCTATTGGTGAAGAAGTAATTATTTATGTACCAAATTTTATAAATCTGGGACTAGCTGTTTATATGTAGTTACTTTTTTGGTGATTTTTATTTCTCGCGATTTACAAAAAAAACGAATTTAACAGTATGGCTGTAATATAAATATATTACAATTTTTAATTCGGAAACTGTAATTTATAGCACAGCAAAATAAATTAAACATGACAAATTGAATGAAATTAATTTAAACACAAATAATCAAATTAAAACATGAAATTCCTCGCAAGACTATGCTGTATTAAAAAAAAAAGAAAATTGTAACATTCTTACGTCAAAAATCAAATTTTAACAAAGTCTTGATTTCTTAACAGAAAATCTACAGTTACAGAAAATTGACAGTTATTCATGTTATGAATTTTGAGGCAAAGTGGGTAAATAAGTAAATGAAATAAATTCCTTTTTTATTTTTTGAAACCGTTTCACGCATTTTAAAATTGTTTAATAGCAACATTTTACGGAAAAAGTTGCTTAGAAATATTTTGATAAGTAAAATTATGTCAGAAAAGTGTTAAGAATTTTTTTTCCCATTTTCCCTATTTTAACCATTTAACGATAAGGAGTTCATTTATGAGGGCTAAGTGCTTTTACGGTAAGGGGGGCAGTCCACCTAGTAATCTTATCTTATCATAAAGTAATCTATCACTGCCTAAAAGGTCATTAACGAAGGGGTACGGCACCGAAAAAAAAACACGAGTGGAATATGCGCTCCACGCCAAATTTTTCTGCCAAAGGTAATAAAATTCCAGTAAACCTACAAACTGGGGGTGGGAAATGATAATTGGAGCGCAAATGCCACAATCCCGTACAGAGATAGCGGGACACCCCCGACCGGCCAACTGTAAAGTCTTAGGCACAGTAAAACCGGAGGGCCCGGTTGCCTGTGTACAGCAGGAAGTCCGAAAGGGAAAAGAACCAGTGGGAGGTGAGCAAGCACTTTGTTTCTTAGAACGGGCAGCTCGGTAGTAAGTTCTTCAAACGTTGACTCGAATTTGATAAGAACTTCTTTTTATTCTGCTTCGCATGCTGAGTATCATGTAGATCGTTTCGAAGGATTTGTTTATAAATTTATTTTTCAATGAATAAAGTTCATAAGCAACAGTAGTTCTTGTTTGTATGTTTGCCACACGTGTGTACCGCACAATAAAGGTCATAATGACAATTTAATATATTGTGTATAGCACGTCTCATCTTGTAACATAGGGCATGTTCGTGTAATCGGACCAGCCGGTTATTAGGACCAAAATGATCGCGTCCCGATGTGGTCCGATTAACCGGAATCGACTGTACATACTTACGATACCACGTGGGTTTCGCGGTTAGCTCCGCCCACATATAATGTGATTGAATTCGTTTGCAATACTACCCAAAGGCACGTGGAAATATCTGAATGACTGAACCCGCCGCAACAGCAACACGGGTAGAAATTGTGGATGAGTCATAAGCGCCATCACTTGTAAACCTTCCTGAGGGAAGTACAGCGCGTCATCGATAAACGTTGACCGACCCTTACTATAACTGTATTCTCCTGGATGGTAGAACCAACCTCCATACTGGAAGCTTCTCATCTTCATTTTCAAGGTGCCCCCCAAAGGAATCATAACACTGATATGATGATGGTCGCTAGTCCTGTGGCATGCTAGAATTTCGAGAAATATGCCAAAATAAAATGTTGGCAAACAACCTAATATTTGAAGATCAGAATATATGAACCAATTTATCTCAAACCTTTCAAACAAAGAACTAGCTGATATAGTTTTGTTTTTTAAAATATTTGTCCTAATTTTTCCATAACCCAGAAACATCCTAATTTGAAGATCAGAATATCTGGTAAGTGAATCTAATTCAATTAATCTCAATTTTTTTAAAGAAAAAGTTGGGATTCGGAATATTTAGTAGCCTTATCTTAGTTAAACGATATCAATTCCCTATTCCCTTTCTTTTCTTATTCTAAAAAGAATGGGATTGTGTTAAAATAAATGATATTGTGTTTCCGAAAGAAGAAAAAAACGGAAATCTTCCTTTCCACGCCATTACTTTACACTATCACCCGAGCAGGTGAAAAACATTCTAGAGCACCCCCTAACCGCACTGGAAAAGGAACAGAAAGTGAATAGATTTTCCCGTTTTTGTGTGAAAGCGGAAAAACCTTGTTTGGTGCCTCCTGAGACCAGTGCTTTCAACTCTTTATGGAGGGGTTGAGAAAATGAAAAAGCAACAAAAGTAAAAACCTCCCACGCGTTTCGAGATCAGGATCTCGTCCAGGGAAAAAGGATTGGGGGTGGTGGGCGGATGTAGGAGAGTAGTGTTCTTATCTTCGGTTTTTAGAGCGTCAATGCCTCCCCTGTGGCTCACTGAATGGTGGGGAAAATTGGGACTTTATTGGAAATCTTTTGCAGCTACCGCCCGGTAGACGTGGAACATAAATCCAAAAGCTTTGAAGAACTAGATCTCGAAGATTGACGTAGAGACGAAAGGAGGTGATAGACGAGCTAATTTAAAAGGTGACGTGGTTGTTGGTGGCGTCGAGATAGAAATCTTCGGCTTCTGTACTGAACTCCACTTATTTATTTTTTCTTATCCGCATGAGTTTCTTGATTGTTTCGAAATTAAAATTTGTGGGGAGAGAGAAGAATTCTCTCCTGGACTTGATTGTGTCCTCAAAGGTATGCAGTCTGAAAGCATTGCCTTTTCCACTAATGGTTTGGTATTGCTGGTTTCAATTTCGTAGTTTTGGTGTTTTACTCCAATAATTTTTTAGTATGTACGAGAAATTTTATTTCGTTACACTTTTAAAAATATGGTCTGCTCATTTCTGACTGACTAACTGCCGAACTTATTTTATGATATATTTTTAACATTTCGCGTTGATTGTTCGTTCACCATATTTGTGTAAAGATTGCTAGTGGCAATAATCACGGTATTGAATTATAAATATTTAATTGGTATAAAATTTTTTACAGCTTTGTATTTAGGATATGAAATAAAATAGGTATGAAATAAAAGTAAAATAAGTTAAGGAATAAAAATAAGTTCGTCATCGTTTTGAAAGTTAAGTCCATCTGTATTTTGCCGCTCGTCGTCTTGAGTCGAGTCGGGCATCAATCTCACTCACCAGTTCCTATCAAATGCGTTTATGACCCTGGTGAACAGAAACCGCTCTCAGATCAAGGCGTCTGATTGAAACACATTTAGAACATTAATTAAGTTATTTCAGCCAATTACGATAACTGCATCTTATCATTCAATATCGTACTGCATCTTATCATTTGATATCGCACTGCATCTTGTCATTTGATATCGTACTGCACCTTATCATTCGATATCATACTGCACCTTATCATTCGATATCATACTGCACCTTATCATTCGATATCATACTGCACCTTATCATTCGATATCGTACTGCATCTTATCATTTGATATCGTACTACACCTTATCATTCGATATCACACTGCGTCTTATCATTCGATATCTTAGAGCATCTTATCACATCAAATAAACATACAATTTTAAATCGTATTGGCACGAAAAACCTGGAGTCTTTCAAGCTGGATGTGATAACCACACACGATACCCATGGAATCATCGTTTTTAAATGTAAATTATTTTTAAGAGCTGTTTGTTCTTCGTTGCTTATCGTCTTGTATCGAGTCTCACATCCAAATGACTAACTCTGGTCCAGTCCGTTGGTGAACAGCTCTCAAATCAGAACATCCGTCTGGAACACATTTATAACACTGATTATATCAGCTAGTTTTGATTAACTGTGTCTTATGACATTACATCTTTTTACTATGCATCTTTTCAAATAATAAAAGTACGATCTTAAATAGTTTTTGAATGATAACCATGGAGCACTCTAATTATTCCATGGTTATCGTGCAAATGGATGGTGAGCTATATATGGAAAGTGTCGACATTAATAAGCAAATAAAGTTATTTAAAATTTGGCGATATTCCTTTTTGTCACTTAAACTAAATTTTCCTTTGTGCTTATCGATTGGCTGATTTGATTTGATAGAATTACCTTCTTTTTGAAGTTTTACTACAGTTATTGAGATAAAGATTTAGTAAATTTAATTTTAACGCGATATTAAACTGAGGATTAATACTAGAAGGTTCTAAAAGCCAATTCAACCAAACTACGGCAACTCCTGAGATCCCAGATATTTCTGAAGCATTTCTTACCCTTCTGGTTAAATGTGATTAATTGAATACCGGTGGTGCATTCTTTCTTCATTAGAGACGTTTTTAGCGATGGTTTTGAGAACAAGGAGGTTTTGTTGAGATTTTCAAAGTATGTCGAAGCATACATTGGCTGAATAGTTCTCAACTTAGCAGAGTCCTTTTTTGCATACATACTATTAACACGTTCATTGCCTTTTCTCACATCAAATATTCGAATTATCTGTCTAATATTATGCCCCCTTCATTGTAATCTTTTAACTATAATGAAACCGAAGTTATACAGTTCGATTTAGGCATTACTGAATTATAATAGGCATATAATAATAATAGGATTAATAATATATTAATAATAGGATAATAGGCATTACTGAACTGGTGAATCACAAGTTAGTAAACGTGGTAAGAACATGAGTTATAATTGTGGCTTTTGAGGGATAATATGGATATAGCTGAAAAATTTATTTGATACAATAATTAACTTGATTACCAAATTTATCAGTTTAAAAAATCGTCCCATTGGCCCAAAGTTAATGATATAATTCTTTATCAGATAAGTTATTCGAGTAACTAAATATGCTCCACTTTTACTTGATAATTGCACAAAACGGATCCACTATAATTTAATCAATTCTAAAAAAAAATTCTAACATTCTAACAATTTACGTCTCTCGAGTAAAAAGAGATAAAGTTTCCGAAGCTCCCAAATTAAATTAAGTTCACTTAAACGATGGACCTGCCCACAAGAATTTCCGGAACACGATGCAACAGAGAGCCCAAACTTCCCCAACTACCTGTATCTCATTAAGTTTTAAACTGGTCTTGTCTCTGAGCGAACTTTCTTTCCACAGTCTGATACAGTTTCAAGATCCAGACAAAACAAAAGTTCTCTGTTTTCGCCCTGCCTCCATTCAGAGTCTCTGATAAATGGTGGTCTTGTTCTGCTTCGAAATAGACTTACCTTTGGTGGCGATGCGTTCTGTTCTGGAAATGTGCCCACGAAAACGTCTTGTTCGATTTCTTTTCTTGCCTCAGTTGTTTGGCGTAACTTTTTGTCTTTCCCTGCTAAAGACAGAAGGCTTTGCACAAAATATTTTTTTCCTAATCTATTTGTTCCAGTAGCTGACCATGTTTGTTAAACTGATGTACATTACTGAAGTATTATATTCTACAGTAAATCGGATATTAGCTATTCTACAGTAAATCGGATATTAGCTATTCTACAGTAAATCGGATATTAGCTATTCTACAGTAAATCGTATAGTAGCTGTTCTACAGTAAATCGTATAGTAGCTGTTCTACAGTAAATTGGATATTTCTGTTCTACGGTAAATTGGATATTAGCTACTCTGCAGTAAATTGGATATTATTGTTCTACAGTAAATTTAATATTAGTTGTTCTGCAATAAATTGGATATCAGCTGTTTTACAATAAAATGAATATTGTTGTTCAACAGTAAATTCGATATCAGATATTCTACAGTAAATTCAATATAAGATATTCTACAGTAAACTAGATATCACATATTCTGCAGTAAATTGGATTTTATATTTTCTACTGTAAATTTAATATTATTGTTCTGCAGTAAATTGAATATTATTGTTCTACAGTGAATTGGATATTAGATTTTCTACAGTAAATTGAATATTAGCTATTCTACAGTAAATTGGATACTAGCTGTTCTGCTGTTAATTTGATATTAGCTGTTCTACAGTAAATTGGATACTAGCCATTCTACAGTAAATTAGATAGTAGCATGCCCGTCAGTATGATATCAAATAGTAGATTGAAATTTGAAAAAACGTAAAAAATAGCAATTGATACATTTGGAAATTTAAGTCATTTAAAAACCCCCTATTAAAGGAATCTGACTAAAATAATATACTTATTGCTTTTGTTGAACCATTTTATGTAGAATAAGGCTTTTGATGCAATTTAAGGGTAGACATAAATTACAAATGAAAAACACAGCCTACATTAAGTTATGTTTAATAATATTTTTGACACTTTTTCACATCAATGATTTCAATATGTCTAAAATAGACAATTATCTGAATACACAGACCGCTAAAACGACACTTACAGATTTATAAAGAACAATTAAATTAAACACACACTAATGTTATCTATCACAAATAATTGTTATTCTATTTGCATCCTTCAACAATCTCTCGAATTAAAAAAAAAAACTTTTGTTTCATTTGATTATAGTGAAAAATATATATTGTATTAAAAAATTCAAAATAAAATTGAGCATTTTCCGTGTAAGTAATGCTATTCTTAAATGGGAGGTTGCGTGTTGAGCCTCAGGGACCGGAATATCTATTTTCTCAAATATAAAATTAGGGACAATTTTCAAAATGCCCGTGGTTAGCTTCGAATGGCCTTGAATGCAATTTCTTCAAGTTGGAGTTTTTCCTCGGAAGAAACGATTTTCTTTGATAGATTTTTGAAGCCTTGAAACTGTCGATGTATTACAAACTTAAAATCGCATAATCTTTCTATTAATTTTAGAAAAAAATATATCAGATAACAATGATATTAATTTAATTATTTTATGGGCCTTTTTCATTATTTTTATTAATTAGTACGTACACAAAAGGGATGCCCACAGGCAATTAAATGCCTCTGGCATCTGTTTGGTATGGCATGAAAGCAAGTTTTAATTTTTTTATTTCTCGTTATAAAACCAAATATTATGAAGAGACGGACAAAAATAATAAAAATACTAATACAAAAATATCGCCTTTGTATCTCGAATCAATATACCAGAAATTTTTAATCTCATTTTTACATCGTTGTTACCAAATAATGCCAGAAAAAAGTGATTTCCCAAAACCTTTCTCGCATGCACTCGAATTAACTTGTGCCAAAGAACGCTTTATATGCCAATAGTTACGAAATGTTAATGTTCAGCGTGAATTTAGCATTTTTATTGAATTTATCGTGCCATCCTTGGCTTGTTATTTGGTGAATTATCCTTGGCATGCTGTTAATAGTACCCGAAAATAGAATATGTGCTTTAGCCATGTTTTTCTCAACCGATTGGAACAAACTTTAACGCAAAATTGCACTTGTAGTCACAAAATCACATACCTAATATGATATATTTAAGTCGCTATGTTTTTGAATTATCCCGTTAACATGTTTATGAGAGTACAGACTGAGATACAATCAACATGTTGTTGAATTTTACTCAAATATTGACAGATATCTACACTTTTGATGATAAATATGTGTACAGAATCTTAGCAATCTGGGTCTTTGCATTTTGCAATTATCGTTTAAAATTCGGAGAGCAGATTTCACTCGAAATTTGATGATAATCTTCCAAATTGTTGTAAAGACCGTATACCAAATTTCAACCGTCTAACTCAAAACACTATTTTTTGGTTCATCTTTGACACAAACATACAGATGTTTTCCAAAAATGTGTTCTTCGAACTCAGCGAGGTCTAAAACATGGAGATCGTCGAAATCTGAAGTTTCACTTTTTTCAAAGATTACTATACATGATTAATTAACATAAATACTATACATAATTAATTTACACAATTAATTAACATAAATACTATATATAATTAAATAACATAAAAATAATTAATAACACATATAGATGAATTAATTAACATAATTTAAATCGTTTAATTAATAATTTAAAAAATTCAATTTTCACTCCCAACGTCTAAATGCTAACTTTTGTTGGAACTTTTTTTGTTCGTGTTTTAATATTACCGGATGGAATAATTATGTTATTAAAATTAAACGGGATAAATGCGGACTTTAATGTGGTGATGAAAGTCAAAAATATTTATACCATAAACCTTATTACTTCGTTACACAACTTAAATGTTTCGAATGAAGTCCAGAAGATCATCGAAGCAATCCACTTCTTGGCGTTAGCAATGATCCAACCAAAACCACTGTAATGGTACCTGTATCTCATTAAGCTTTGAGCTGACCTTTCTTTCAGAGAAACTTTTTTCCATCGGACTGACAAAATTTCATGTTCCAGAAAGAAAACAACAAAAGTTTGCTGTTTTCGCCTCGTCTTCGGACGAACTCCGATAAATAGAGGTACTTTTTCGAAATAGATTTACCTTTCGCCATTGCTTGTTCGGTACTGGAAATGTACTTTTTGTTCGACTTATTTCTTTTCACCCGGTTATCTGAGGTAACTTTTTATCCCTCTGTGGTGAATTGCCGAAGCTTAGCGGCGATTTCTCTGGCTTATTCATTGACTTAGTGGTAATGGTGTTTGAACAGCTGATGTTCCTTCCAAACTACGTAGATATATTTACTTCGTTACGTGTTGGGATAGAGATATTGATAATGTATATTTTAATAATTTTATTACCTAATATTTATTATGACGATGATACGATACCAAAGATATCTAAGAACCAAGTTGCATCATGGAATTTAAACAATCCATATGGTCTCCCAAAAAATTTTGGGCATCCTCTCTAATAAACTTTCTATGCTGAAAAACTTTAATAGTATCCAAAAATCGAATTTGTGATTTGGACACATTTTTTTCAACCTACTGAAACAGCAATTCGACATACAATTACACTTTTAATCAAAAAATTTCGTACAAAATTTGATACGTTTCAGTATTTTTGTTTCAAAATTATCACTTTTTCATGTTTTTAAAAGTACAGACCGATAGACGATCAACCCCTTGTTAGATTCCTCTCAACATTTGACAGTTGTCTACAATGTAGACATTAAATATATGCGCCGAATTGTATTGTATTAACAGGTAGAACAGTTCGAACAGTTTTGCAGGAAGGCTTCGGATTTTGCTTACAATTTGATAAAAATCTATAAATTTGGCGGAAAGATCATATGCAAAATCTAATCTATCTAGCACAAAGCTTTTTTGAGCTATCCTTGTCCCAAATACCGAAATATCTTTCTTATCGGACTTTTTCCAAAAATAGGATTTTTGAACTCCTAAAGATCTGTAACATAGAGATTCATCGAAACCTCGAACTTGGATTTTTTTGAGGATTTCAATACTTCTTCGGCATTATGTATACCAGAAAAGGAAAAAGAGAAACTATGATTAGAAAAATACTTGTTGAATAAGGAAATAGACTATTTTTCAATAGAATTTCCCCCATTGTTGAAGCATATATCGTTGCAGGCACGAGTTTTTGTATGGCTATGTTCTAAAAAGATTGCGATGGTAATGTCTTGTCCGTGCTTCTACAGAAAGGGGTGCTGTAGCATCTGAGGGTAAAGACCCCTGAACACCCAAAGGCAGAAATCTAACTTCTAGCTCAAATGAAATGAAACACATACACATTCCCTTGCACAGCCCCTTTTTACAAAGGGAGGCACATTCACACATCTCACAGACACAAAACAACGACCATACCCGAACCAAGACTGGAACCCGGGACGCCTGAATCACAAGGAAGACGCGTTACCCTTAAACCAGGACGCCAACACTTACGATGATGAAGAATTGAATAGAAAATATGAGGAAATTTTATTGTCATTGTAGTAATGATGAATCTTTGATTGTTCTTGGCCTTTTGTTCAACCTCTATAAACAAATCTTCATCCATAAAAGATCTCCGTCCGCCTTTTTTCTTCATTGTGAACATTTTCACATCATTCTTTGAAACATCGTACCTGTTGTTGTTGGAACTGCAATTGGACAAGCCTACTGTTACGACGACAACAATTTAAGTGGATAGGATTCGTTAAAAGTGTTATTAATTGCGTCTTGTGGCAAGCATGTTAAAAAAATCCCTCAAAACTCACTATGGGGTAGTATGTACTATCGAGAAAAGCTATCAAATTTAGCAGGTAGTTCATTTTACTAGTAGATGTTCACTAAGGGAATGAATTTAAATTAAATTTTCTATAAAAAATTATTAACTTTTTGATATTTTTCTTCAATAGCTTTGGAACATATTATTGTATAAAAAATACATGTGAATCGTTTTAAAGTTAAAAAAAAAGTTTTAAACTTAAATCATTACATTTCTTAGGTGAATTGCATGATTGATGAAATGACCTTAACTTTTTTAATGCCTGGTACAATTGCATTTATCTGCTGAATCACGTGACTGATGAATTGATCTCATTACTATAACATTTATATAACCATATTTCTTTTATTTTGTATTTTCGGCTGAAAAATTTTACCGACGAATTACCCAATTGTGATATAAATCTGCTATCATTCAGTTTTTCAGCTGAATAACATAAATTCACAATAATCACATATTTATTGCTTTTATCTACAGAATCACGTGACTTCAGTCGTATAAAACTCTGCTACCGTTCTATTTTGTGTCTGATTTTCTATCATAACTCTTTGCTACCATTTAAAAGTCAATAGTATAAGTATCTGAACAGTAACAATAGTGCGATTATTGAACTTATTGTATTCGATGCTTACGTTTTAGTAACTGGAGTACCAGCGTCCTGGTTTGGCGGTAACGCGTCTTCCCCGTGTTTTGAGCATCTCGAGTTCGAGTCCTGGTTTGGGCATGGTTGTTCTTTACCCTCTGTTCTATATGTGTGGTGTGGGGACAAGCATCCCGTCCCCCAGTAAAAAGGGATTGTGCAAGCGAGTGTCATCTTCATAAGAGCTAGAAGTCGGACTTCTGCCCTCGAGTACTCATGGATTACACTCGGAAGTAACATCACATGCTCGGCTTAAATCGCTGACTTAGTCAGTTGGCTTCTCTATTACAAACAACGACAACAACTGGTAAGAATTCAGTAAATCACGTGATCTTCCTGGGCGGAGCTAGCCACCAATCATTAAACATCATGTGGTCTCACTGTTGCTCCTTGTTTACATTTTTTTTTCAGTAGAAACATTTGGACCCTCGGACAGTGGGGAGTGTTATCTTGGCTCTCTCTCTTCCGAAATAAACCACAGTGCTATTTTCTAGACCCACTATACTATGGAGCATCCCTATGCCTTTAATTATTATGTTATCTAAATAACCCCAAAAAGGACAACCTGTGTCTTCAAGTTATATAACCAACGAACAATCTTCACTATCACGAAAATTATTGCTGTATCTAAAAAAGCAACAATAGTTAAATTTAATGTAAATTACTTTAACAACTCCTTGTTATCATTTAGAAATCAATTGTATAAGTAACTGGACATAAAGAATACTACGATTATTGACGTTTCCTTATTCGACACTTACACGTTTTATTATCTGAAGTATATCACTTATATTCCTTTTTTTTTCATCTATTTCTTCTTAATTCCAAGACACTCTGTCCTAAAAGTAATATCTCTTCAATCTCTGATTGATTATTTTGAAATACACACACACATTCTCTCTCTCTCCCCTATATATATATATATATCACTTTCACCTTGTCGTATATTAAATCGGTCTCTTTTGAAAAGGCATCCTATCAAAAAGAGATTTCTGAAAATGATCTTACTTGAGCACTTTGTACCTTATTGTTTCGATCACTTATGATTGGAATCGTTTCAGATCAGAATTTCATTTTCCCTTGGGGATTATTTCAATCCCCTCCAGAGGGGAAGGGGGAATTCCCCATTTCATCTTTTTGTTAGCGATGCAGCCACTTGGCTGGTGTAGAAAATTGAGGAAGGATGCGTTGTGTTTAATTTTCTCCGAGGATATTTATGTTCCACCTTGAGTCCTTTTAAGAAGATTTCGTCTTCGAAATAAGGATTTTTTTGTTGTTGTTACCAGGGTGCATTGCAAGAGATCATTATGCTAAAAATAGAGAGTTGCACTAATTTATTACCAGTCGAAGCAAGATTTGATCACTGCCTCTGTTAAATTGAAATACTTTCAAAAAAAGATTACTACAGAGAATTTTAAATATAATATTTTTATGTTTTGAATTGTTGTATTAATATATAACCTGATTTAACGACTTAATATTCCTAATATTCAAAATGCTTTGATTATAGCCTGGTTGGTAAGGAGTTGGACTCGTGTCCGTTAGATTGCGAGTTCGAATCCGTCAGAAAAAGATTCTCCTTGTGTGATGGTGACTAACGCACGTATAAATCTGTCGTAGTCACAGAGTCCTTTATGTAGAGAATAATACCACTGGGGGTACCGATTCAGAGGTGATCGTTCTCTGATTCAGGTCTAAATAATGATCTGTGGATGAGTGAATGAAAATTTAGGAATGAAATCCGCCTCATAAAAAGGGTTGTGACGCGTGAGTGGCAAAGTCGTACTCTTGGCATTAGAAAAATCAAAAGGCTCACCCTATTGCCTCAAATCGCTATCTGCGTCATAGCGGGCTTGTCCAGTGGCAAGTGCCATAAGAAACAACACAAGTATTGTTACCATATCAATCAGCACAATTATTTACTTCTGATTTCTTATTGATAAAGAGAGTATTTACATAATGCTTTACTGTTATTAGTAAGTAGCTTTCCTGTTGCTTCCTGAAAAATTTCTAAATATAAAATATCTGAAAAAAGTATGTTATATTCTTAAATGTTTATTGTTTTGATTATTTATTGCTCAATTTGTTAACAGCTATTTCTATTATATAAAATAGTTCATCCATTTATTTATTATTGATGAAGAAAAAGTTTTTCAGATTTTATCTGCTTTTCTATGACATTCTGAAAACTTTCAAAAAAGACCAATGGAAGTGGTCTTCACAAAACTTTCTTGCAAACTCTCTAATAAATTTCCTGCTTGACTCAGACATACAGTAATGAAATATTAGCTTTTTGGCGATAATTCAGTATTTTTTAGAATGTGTTATCCTTGGCGAGTTTTTCGGAGGTTACTCCTTGGTATGTCGTTAATAGTGTTCTGAAAATCAAATATTTCACAATCGATTGAACCAGCAATTTTACACGAAATTGCCCTTGTAGTCACAAAATCACATACCAAATTTGATGTATTTAAATCATTGCATTTCTGAATCACCGCATTTACATGTTTCTGAAAGTGCAGACCAACAAACAATCAATCCGTAATTGCGTTTAACTTAAAATTTGATAAGTACCTCCACTAAAGATGTTACATCTATGTGCTGAATCTTATTTATGTAGCTCCCGTGTTTCGTAATTATTGTTTTAATTTATTTTCAAACAGCTGGACAGATGAATTTCTTCTGAACGGATTTTACACAAAAATTGACAGAAATCTATAAATTTGGCTCAAAAACCGTATACCAAATTTCAAGCGTATAGTTCAAAGCATTTTTGACATATTTTTGTCACAGATAGACAGACATTTTCCTGAAATATGTTTTCCGAATTCAAAGAAGTCTAAAATATAGAGATTCATTAAAATCTCGAGTTCGAATTGTTTGATAATTACCATATTTTATCTGTACTACGTATACAAGAAAATAAAAGCGATGGTTACAAAATAATAGTTTCAATTTAATTTAGTTACTTAAATCGTTTGCCAAAATGTTTCCCATCTGTTATTTAATTTTATTAAATTGTTTGCATAGAATAATAATGAATAAATATAATTCTATAAATCGAGGCTTATTTTGTCAAACTCAAAATTTTTCTGGCAGTATAACATTAATTGTAATCATGAAATTAATTTTGTTTACTAAAATTTTCCTCTTGGTTATTTATTCTGATATTTGCCATCTCGGAAGCTCCATCGTTTTTTTTTTAATTGAAGAAGCCATATTTTAGCTCATTACAATCTTTGATTAATAAGAATTGTATATATCATAAGCTTTTAACAATTTATTCATCTGAAGTTTGATTCTATTATAAAGATTGAACAATATTTTTGTAAAAAATTTTATTTATTGAATTCTCAATCATTAAAAACATTATCTTTATTTTACTCTAATTATGTGCTTGATCCAGCTAGGACTAAATGGAAGGAAATCAAATTATTCTTACAGACATTCATTTATTCTAAATAAGTTAAACATTTTCTGTTTAATTTATCTACAAAACTGTTATAACGTTAATAACTGAAAATAAGGTAAAATATTATCGAATATTATAGAAAACAACGATATTTGTTATTATAGCAAATAATTCGATAATAGATTATTCCTCAAGTCAATCAGAAAAATTCTTTAATAATTCTTTGAAAATGGACGAAGAACGCAGGGTTTTTTTTTTCTTATAGTTTTTTTTTTCTTTTTGTATTCTATACGAATCGAATTCTGACTGTTTTAGTTTTTATCTCCCTGATTCATTAGAATATATTTTCCTATGGAATTATATGCAACAGTTATTCTATATAAACATTGCAGCTTTATAAATTTTTAAAAAAAAAATTCTGAATTCTTTTCAAATGATTCTATTAAGCGAGAATTATGCTACTTTGGTTTTTACTTTAATTTAAGTTAAATTCTTTCCTCGGGATTCTTATTCACAATAAACGTTCTAAAAATACAAACTTAAAAGTTTCTACTTTTTATTAACACTTCTGCAAGTGCGAATAGATAGATGGTACTAAGCCTTTCTTGATAAATACAGCCAGTGGGCCATGAAGTTTCAATCACGTTTATGCTAAAAGCTATTATGGAGAGTCTTTTAAATTGCAAATTTTCTGTACATAAATTTGAGCAGCTTAAAAAGAAGCCATAACCCTTCTCAGTCTATCTTCTAAATAAATTTATTAATAAGAAAAGCACTGAAGTAAGAAGATTTTCTCCTTCCACCATTCTTTAGAAAAAAAAAATTCCCGCGCTTCTCGTGACACTATGACAAAGAACATCAACGGTACGGTTTTCCATCTCTTCACGCCAGCCATTGGAATTTTTATTCTTAACGGAACAAAATAATAAAGCCTTTCTTTCAAACATTCTCTCCTTCTTAAATAGAAGCGGCACGTAATAATAGCTGGAGAAAAAAAAGAAAGTTCCATCCAGGTTTCGGTCATTAAAATGTTCTAGCCATCAAAGTTGACGTTTGACAACTTTTTTTTTACACCATTCTTTGCCTTTTATTCTTTCTAAGATCTTGTCAGTGGCTGTAAGTTCCATTAAAAAAAGAAAGAAAGGAAAAAAGAAACATCGAAAACTGAAGATCTTTGTGAAACTTCTTTTTAAACTTTTATGTACTCCCGTTGAAAGGAATAGATTAAAAAGAACTTTATGGTACCCCCTAAATGCGAATGGCAGCAAATGAAAGTTTTATTACAGTTTCATAGTATAAAGCATGGATTCTCAGCCTTTTTCTTTTCATTGTCAAGTAACGATAGTATTGCATGATGGTGGTCTGAAATTTGGTTTCTCTTTTCAATGGAATAGTTTATTCTATTCATAAAAAGACATGATTACCTAAATCACAATGTGATTACCTCATTTTTATTTATAATACCTAAAAAAAAACTAATTTTTCTTCACTATTCAACATGTAAAAATTTGCATGTAGCCGTCAAAGCATTAAATAGTATGATCTTTTATTTTTTATTTTCTGTTCTTCTATTCATTTATTAATTTTTAATAGAATTATATTATAGTAGATATCATATTATAAGATTTATATATTAAGATTTATCATAGAAAGCATTAACTACCGAAATTTTGGCACTCTTTTGTCATATATCATTATCATTACTGTTATTAAATTATTATTATTGTTTTATATGTTTATTTTTTTTATATGTTTATATTTTTTATTATGTTTCATATTATCATTATTCTTTTTAAATAGAGTGATCTCTTATTCGCTTACCATTTTGAATAGGTAGGCAAAGGTCATGATTTGAAACAAAAATCAATGCACGGCTGATAACTTTAAAAAAATTATACCTGCAACTGGCTAGCAAAGCGTAAAAATTTAATCTCTAAAGATTTATACATCGTGTGTGCCACCAAATAATGTATATACCACTTGAGTTATAATTCTATCAATAATTAATGATTAACATTACAGAATCATGACACAGATTATCTATAGATTAATTGGCATAGGAATTATATTACTTATTAGAAATTAATGTATAATTTTATATTATGTTGAATATGTGGTTAATACGAAAAACAGTCTTTTTCAGAAATACACATATACTACACATAATACTTACACATTTTACATAAATACTTAAACGTATCGCCCCACATTCTATATTCTTTTTCTCATGAAATTGCCAGAAACATAAAGCTTATAGCTAAAAACGAATGATAGTTGACGAATTGATAGAAGATAGTTAATACAAGTACGCGTCTATATGCTAGGACATCAACATTTTCATTCCCTTCAGTAAATGTATTCAGTACTTTGACAATGGTCCCCATTCATATCCATTTTTTCAGACACTTGCTAAGACTCGTATGTGTTTTAATTAATTTCGATTCTGAAATTTTGATGCTATTTGACGTTTCTTATTTATTCGAAATGTGCATTCGTTTATTAAAATTGGTTTTGGGTTGAAAGATAGAGCAAATTAAAATTACTTAACGAAGAATTGTTTTATCAACTCTTAACAATTTCGCGTTTTACTAGCTACCTCTGGCAACAAGTTTTTTATTTATCAAGTTTACTTTATCATATTTACTCGTTTATTTAAAATCTCACCTTATTATTTGATAGAAGTAAGGAACATAATTTTATTGAAATCAGTTTATAACATATTATTTGATTTTCTAATTAAAATCACAAAAAAAATAAAAATTTCTAATTGTATTTTCTAATTAAAACGTATGCAAAGGCAAATATGAATTCAGCGTAACTTTCCAAAAAACAGACCTAGAAACAAAATGTTAAGGATTTTATGAAGAAACCTCTTCAAACATTAAGAATATTGTTACGAACCTGTGGTTTTGCTTTCCCGCGCTAATACTGTCAATGTAAGGAAGACAGATTGACAGTAATATGTATTGAATAGTGAATGGGTGTGACGTCAGAGGTCCCAAGGCTTGGCGACAAACTTGGCGACCATTTGGCGACTTGGCGACTTTGGCGACAAAATGGAAAGTACCCGAAACATCGAGAATTTTCCCGATCCGTCCACTAGGAGCCGAGATCCAGCTAGAACGCTCCTGATTGGTCCAGAAGATGTTAGCCCCGCCTACCACCGGTATATATAAGGAAGAGGGCTAAGTGAATCAATCGAGACGGATAAAGTCGAAGCGAAGCAGCGGAGAAAAGGGAAAGGAGGAAGAATCCAGTGGAGTCAAGCCGAAGTGCGGCAGTGGAGATAAGCCGAAGCTGTACGGCCTGGTGTTCAACGAAGACAAGTAGCGCTGTGGAGTTTATTGAGAAGACCTAAGAGATAGAGGTCTTGAACTGTGGAGTCCTGAACGGAGGACTGCTAATCTCTGTGTGGCATATACTGACGAAGCCTGCGTCGTGTGTCGTAGCCCGTTGTGCCGTCGTCGGGAACGGAGCTGTCCCAAACTAAAGAGTAGTCCCGTTGTGCGAAGTAGTAAGTCGACAGCAGAGGCAAGAAGAGACAAAGGAATAGATCAGCCTGTTCTGGAGAGACCCAGGAGGTGTAAAGCGAATCCCTTAAAGATTCCCTCTCCGGCTGAATCCTGTCTAGCCGCTCTGTGGACATTGTCACTACAGAATTTCTGCCTGTGGACTACTATCTGCAGTGTGTTGTCCTGTGTGTACGTCTCGGCTGTAAATAGCTATCTCCTGTACATATTTGTGTTGTGAATATTTGTCGTCTGTGTGCTGTCCTGTCCTCGTCCTGTAAATAAACGTCTGTGTTGTGTTCGTCAACTAAAGGACTGATCATTGTCTTCATCATCATCATCTAACACCATACACAACCACTATACTACGAGGTAAAAAAGAACCCGACGGATTAATAGAAGAAATCCGTAACAATATTAATTATTTTTAAATAAAATCTTAATTTCATACACGAAAAAAAAATCGACCTTTCAACGTAGTCACGTGCCTTGAAAATACATGGACCAGAGCTATTGATTTATGTGAACAACATATAAACAAACATTCTTCTTTTTGTATAAAGACAGGAAACGATAGCAATGATAGCAAACTAAATATAGCAAGCTATTTTTAGTTTTATTTATCGTTATTTAGTCAAACCACCAAACGATTTTTTAAATCGTCTGCTCTAAAAATGTTCCAACTTTATATCTACCTTCATCTAGAATTTATGTGTGGAAAAAAAAAAAAAAAAACTGCAATCCTGGCTTCTATGACATCCAGTTTCAAAAACCTAGAAAAAGTAAACACCACTTTTGTTAGAATCTAAAAAAGCCCTTTTCTTACTATACACCAGAACCTATCTGTATTTGCTAAGGAAAATAACACTTCCTATAGGCTGCCTTTACTCCTATTTTGCCGGAGGGATATTTGGACGGAATTACATGGTGATTACACCGAACACGCAAAGAACTTTACACTGATATATCCTCCTACTTCCTGGTACCCCCCAAGTTTTATGCCTTTATATAGGTTGAACAAAAAAATTTTTTATTCCGTCTAGCGGACTTTCAATGGTTATGAGAAGGAATTTCGAAAAAGCAAAAACCTTCACCCCTTCAAAGGGAATGTTTTTAAGTAACTAGATGGGCCCGAAGGTACCTTTTGTCAAAACAGAAGTAGAGAGAAGGGGAAAAAATGTCGCCGCCGGTAGTGCTGTTGGCAAACAAAAGAATAAAAAAAAGGGGAAAAAATGTCTTTTTTTTTTTTCAGAAGCCAAACTAAATAAAGAGCTAAGGCTTAAGTCTTTGATAGTATCCATTTACCTGCCTTAACAGCTTTCGCTTCAGAGATTGCAGGAGTAGAATAGTTGGAGGTTTGTTTTATTGATGACAATGAAGGAAAAAAAAGTACTACTCATTGTTTTTTAAATACTTCAAGTCTGTATGCATGTCTGTTAATGGGTTATACAATGAGCTAATTTAGTTTGCCAAGCGGATCAATGATTTTAGTGGAATCGAGAATCAGTTGGTACTACTGTAGGAAATAGCATGAAATATTGCCTGGAATATTTTTTTACATAAATCTTATTATTTATTAGCTGCCTTTGGTGGTGAATTAGTTCGTTGGGAATATTGGTTTCATGTATTTTCTTAACATTTTACTGTAGTATTGCGAAAGATTTGTTTTTATGTTTCTTCAATCAGAAATACTTTGTTTATAATCCTTTATAATACACAATGGTTATAATTAAATTTCCCCTATAAACTGCATCATACAATGCAAACGGATGAACGAATTGCAACGAAATTTGCTATATAGACTATACACGAGATAAGCTCACAGTATGCTGAAAAAACATTTATAGTTCCAAAATATCCACCAGAGGGTGCTTTTTCCGGAAAAACGTTGATTTTATCACAATAAATCAACAAAACGGAATACAGGAACAATATTAACATTTATTGACTAGTTTACTCTGAAGTGGCAAAAGTCATGGGATAGCAATATGCAAATATACAGATGGCAGTAATATCGCAGCGAAAAAGTATAAATGCGCAGTTCGTTTTCCAGAGCTTTCATTTGTGTTCAAGTTATTCATGTGAACAGGTTTTTCGTGATTTATGGCGGCACGACGAGAATTAACAGACTTTGAAAGTGGAATGTTAGTTGGAGCTAGACGCATGGGTCATTCCATTGCGGATATCGTTAGTGAATTCAACATTCCGAGATCCACAGTATCAAGAGTGTGCCGAGAGTATGAAATTTCAGGCATCACATCCCATCATGGACAGCGCAGTGGGCGACCACCTGCACTTAACGACCGAGAGCGCCGACGTCTGTGTAGAATGGTCAATGTTAATACACACGCAACACTTCGCAAATAACTGCAGGAATGTATGTGGGACGTACGAGGAGCGTGTCCGATAGGACTGTGCGGCGAAATTTGTCTTCCTTGGGCTATGACAGCAGAAGACCAACTCGAGTGCCTTTACTGACAGCACGACATCGCCTGCAGCGACTCTCCTGGGCTCGTGAGCATGTCGACTGGTCCCTAGACCAGTGGAAAACCGTGCGTGGTCAGATGAGTCACGATTTCAGTTGTTACGAGCTGATGGTAGAGTTCGAGTGTGGCGCAGACCCCACGAAGCCATGGACACAAACTGTCAGAAAGGCACTGTTCAAGCTGGTGGTGGCTGCATAATGGTGTGGGCTGTTTTTACATGGCATGGATTCGGTCTCCTGGTGCAACTGAATCTATCATTGACTGGAAATGGTTATGTTCAGCTGCTTGCAGATCACTTGCAGCCATTCATGGACTTCACGTACCCACACAACGATGGGATTTTTATGGATGACAATGCGCCATGTCACCGGGCCAGAACTGTTCGCGATTGGTTTGAAGAACATTCCGGACAATTCCAGCGCATGATCAGACCACCTAGATCGCCCGATATGAATCCCATCGAGCATTTATGGGACATCATCGAAAGGTCCGTTCGTGCCCAAACTCCTGCACCATCCACACTTTCATAATTATGGACTATACAGACAGCATGGCTCAATATTCCTGCAGAGGACTTCCAACGACTTGTGGACTCCATGACACGTCGAGTTGTTGCACTTTGCCGGGCAAAAGGAGGACCGACACGATATTAATGGCCATCCCATGACTTTTGTCACTTCAGTGAATAATCACCTTGTCATCGGACCATATTAAGTGAAGGTTAGGAAAAAATAACAATATGTTATTTGGGAAAGGAAAAAAAAACTTGTTTGCAGAAACAAAAGCAGATTAGGACGAAATTGCAAAAGAGGACAAGTTATTCATGTCCAGAATGATGTAGGAAAAGGTGCTCCAGGTGACCACCTTCAATCCCCTGCAAAATTGCAAGTCGATGGACAGAGTGTTCAACAGCAGATCGTAATTAATCAGTTGTGATGCTTCGTACATGAAGTGTTATGGAATCATTAAACGTCGCCACAAGATACCCTCATCATTACAGCCATGAACATCGATAAAAAAAACTTGGCAACGACTACAAGCGTTTCTTATCATAATCTGTTTTGCATAAAACTTCTGTTTCTTCCCAAGCATGCAAATCTCGACATTTTTACCTAGAACTGACAGCCTTTTCCGGTTTTACATTTTATTACTCATAATTCTTGTTCCGGGTTATTAATATTGTTTCTGTATCCCATTTTGGTCATTTATTGTGTTAATGTTTTTAACTGAAAAAGCGTCCTCTGATAAACATTTTGGAACTTTTTTTTTGTAATTCCACGAGCGCATCTCATATTACAACCTATACGCCAAATTTCGTTGCAATCCATTCACATGTTTGCGTTGAATGATGCAGTTTAGTTTAATTATGATCACCCTTTATGTTAAAAGAAGAAAAATTTTAAGCCATTTTTAAGTGCAATATTTCCTATTATATAACTTTACTTTTAAACCCTTAAATTAATGTCTAGAACAATGTTCCAATAATTTTTTTTATTTTTAATTTTCTAAAATATATAACAAAGAATTGCACAAATACTGTATTCTTAAACTTCTGTTTTTAACTCTACTTATAATGTCTTTTTGTTGTTGTTGTTGTTGTCTTTTTGATATTACTTGATATTCTTTTTTATGTTTGATTTGAAATTCCTTCTAAGAAAGAAAATGTTAGAAAATTGAAGAAAACAAATTACGAAACTTCTGCTATTACAGTTATTGTTTCAAGCTTAAAATTCGCTGTCTTTTTGTTATCATCATTTTATTTTCTTCTATTATTATTCTGACGTCATTTTGTTTTTTTAATTTCTTCTTTCGGATTATTGCAGCAAAAGCTTATGATTAGAAAGGGAAGTGTTTCAAAATTCATTCATCATGTTTCAAATTTCCATCATTCATCACTGTTATCAAAAAAATAATTTTTAATTAAACTTCATCTGTAATTTTTGTTAGTTTATAAAAAAACTTCCTTTATTTTGAATTCGCACGGAAACGTTCCTCAAATAAATGATAATGAATCCTAAAAGAACAATTTCCAAATAATTAATTAAAAAAGGAACAAAGTGTGATTAAAAGCTATAGCAATACCTTTATTTCTCTTTCAATTGATTTTATTCAACAAGATTGCTTTACTCAATGGAAAAAGTTATTTTGCTAAAAATTCTCTAAACTCCTGTAATGCATTTAAGGAAATTTAGTGTTTTATGTTGTTAAAAGTGTTCTTTTAATCGAAATATTTCGTTAAAATCTAGTTTTGTTATTTCTTTTAAAAAAGTGCTTAATCTTGTTTTAATTTCATTGTACATTGTTACATTTGCAACTTCCATTAACATAGTTTTTCACAGATCATTAAAAAATTTTACTGGAAATATTTCACTCTGATTTTTACTTTTTTTCCTATTTTCATCTAGCTTTAAAGGTATTTAACTGTAAGCTAGGAACTCGGTCATTAAAATTACAGTTACCATTTTCAAAAATAAAAGCTACTAGTTTATATTCTAATGAGGCAGACGATTTTTTTTCCATATAGCTAAAACGGAACTGTTTAACGAGGCTCCTTTTACTGGAGTAATTGTGTCGTGATTTGCGTCATCGGCCAAACGATTTTCGAATGTCAAAAATTTCGATGCAAAATGAAAATTGAATTGATGTAAGTATAAGTAATAATAGACTGATTTAGTGCGTTATTGGTTATTTGAAAAATTTGATATCGGATATAGCATAGAGTGCTTATTTATTAGCCCTAAAAATAAAAGATAATTTGATTTACTACGGATGATAAAATTAAATTAAATTTATTTATTTATCATAATTACTATGCCGAATAATTTATCATGTCATCATTGATTTCAAAATAATACCTAATATTTTTAATTCTTGCAATAAATAAATTAATTTGGATTCAGATTTAACTTTTAAGTAGTTAAATGTCTTTAATTCGTTTCTTTTGTATAATAATTCGCAGAAAATTTTTAATTAATTTTGTGTTTGATAGTAAATACGTTATTATTTCCTAATATAATGTATGTTTAGTAGAAAAATTCCATTTCAAAAACTTTAAGACTTATCTTTTCGCTTATGCTTTTGCAATTTTTGCTTGAAAGATTATATTGCATATTCAAATCTGTAAATTAAATTCTAATTTAAAATTAATCAACGGTGAAATTTAAATGGTGAAAAAATAATCTTCTTTATATTTTATTGTTTAAGATTTTAAGACTTTTTTGTCTAATAATAAATTGTTTAAAAGCATATATACAGGGTGGCCCAGAAGTCACTTAACATTTTGAAAATTAAATAACTTTTTTTCTATTAATATATTTCTTTTTCTCTTTTCAGAATTAAAAAATATATTCCCTGGAAATTTTTGGCATGGATAAGTTTACTACAGAACAACGAGTGAAGATAATTGAATTTTACTTTGAAAATGGACGGTCAATTGTTGCAACAGAGTCAATACAGTGATTTAAGAAAAAGTTATTTAATTTTCAAAATTTTCAAAACTTAGTGACGCGTTTTCAACAGCATGGCTCTGTAAGTTTTGAAAATTTTGAACATTTTGAAAATTAAATAAATTTTTCTTAAATCACCGTATTGACTCTGTTGCAACAATTGACCATCCATTTTCAAAGTAAAATTCAATTATCTTCACTCGTTGTTCTGTTGTAAACTTATCCATGCCGAAAATTTCCAGGGATTATATTTTTTAATTCTGAAAAGAGAAAAAGAAATATATTAATAGAAAAAAAGTTATTTAATTTTCAAAATGTAAAGTGACTTCTGGGCCACCCTGTATAAACTTTTTATCATAGTAAATGATTTAATAATATTTTTAGATTACGTTTAAAGATTTATAGTGTAGTATTTCGGTGATGCGAATTTATAACAATATACTTATCATATTTTATGAAATATATTATACCTAAAATTTGACAGAATAAATAAAGATTCATTATAACGACTTTTTACTCATTTGATTTTCAAGCTACAAAACTAATCCTCATTTTTTTCTCCATTTCCATAAAAAAATGAAAATTTCTTCTTATTTCTAAAAATGTATCATATCTAAAATGTGATATATTCATTTTTTAAAAGTAAATGCGTTTTTTGACCTGCTTTTACGAGTATTGCATTGTTATTACGTATGTCACAGTAGATGCTTTTTTAAAAAGTTGGCGTAGAACTATGACTTCATAGCTGTTATTTTCATAGAATGTAGTTTTTTTGGAGGAAATTAAATAATTTAATCTATGTAATATGTTCAAAAAAATTTCACTCTCGTTTAATAATAGTTTTGATAAAAATATTTTCTCTTTCCCGCAGTGAGGAAATATTTCATTCACTCTTAAGTGAGAAACATTGAATAGTTTGACTCTTGTTCTAAGATTAATCCGTAATGAAATTATTTTATGATCTCAGGAATTAAAAAATAGCCGTTTGTGTTTACAAAAATATTGTTTTCATAAAAATTCTATATAAATTAAGATGTTAAAAAATTTATTTGTAAATAGTTTATCATTTGGAAATCGTAGTGCGATGAAAATGATCATTATTCAACTTTCCTTTTTGTGAGAGCATGATGTTGTTTTGGTAAAGGATTTTGCATTAATAAAGTGAGCAAAGGTAAGCAATTAATAAAGTAGAAATGGCAATCTTCATTTTCACTTTTTTTCTGGGTTGGCGAAAAAGTTTTAAAGTTCTCGTCAATCTCGAAAGGGGGGAAAAAAAGTGTTTTTTTTTTAAGTTGACGCATGCGCATTAATATATCACGTGTTCAAAAAAATTCTCACATAATAACTTGAAATTTACGATAACAGAATCCATTTTTTTATTTTATTGTTTTTATTTCCTCATAAGAAAGTATAGTAATAGCCAAAAAATTTGAGATCGAGGTTTAAAGGAATCTCCAAGGTTTAGACTTCCTTAAGTTCGAAAAACAGAGACTGTCTATAATAAATATAACTCAAAAACACTTGACTTTGACTTATGAAATTTGGTGTAGCGTCTTAATACCTAATTTACAAATTTCTGTCTACATTTGAGCAAAATCCGCTCAGAGGAAATCTGTCTATCTAGTTGTTTAAACGTGATTTTACGGAATAACTTCAAAGCGAAAAGAACTAGATTGAAAAAATTCGATACGCAGAATCAACATCTACATTTTAGATATTTTTCAAATTTTGAGTGAAATCCAACTAGGGCTGATCGCTTGTCGGTCTGTACTTTCAGAAACATATAAATGCCATGACTCAAACTCGCTGTTAACTTAAATATATCAAATTTAGTAAGGAATGATGTGACTATAATTATAGTATTCTGACAGATTTTTATTTCAATCGGTTAGGGATAATGCGTGTAAAACACAAATTAGATTTTCAAGTGCTATTAATCCCATGCTAGGGATTAATCGCCAAAATACTCGGCAGATATCACACGATAGATTCAGTGAAAATAATATATTCATGCCTGAGGTTAATATACTTTAATTATTGCATGCAATTGACCTGGGATAACCCTTTTATTCGAAAGTATGGTTGAAAGTTTAGAAAAGACAGAACTTGCACGCAGTTTTTTATTGATAATTTTATTATTTGTGACTCAACTTACTTTCCCAAAAATAGCAAAGCAACTAAGTAAAAAAATAAATGTGTAGCAATTCACCGTCCATCAAAAGTAAATCTGTACATTGTTCTAACAGCAGAAATGTAGATCAGAATCGTTGAATACTTTCTATCTTTCTTGCAAAGAAAGAATGTTAACAACAAAGGGAAGTGTAATGATATAGACCTTTGTTACGAAATCGCAAAGATGGGATAATTTTGTGTACATCTGCCTTCCCCTTTTGTCCTTCTGCTCGGCTGATCGATCTGTGAAGAGAAGAAAGGAAATGTTATAATAACTCGATATCAGCAGCAAAAAGAAAAATCTCCCATGCTTGCTTTGATGGCGGTTAAAGAACTAGATGTTCGGTGGATAAATCTGTGATAAGCCAATATGTGTTCCGATTACATGCCTTTTCAATTCTTTTTTTTTTCAACCGATATGCCAGATCTATACAAATTTTTTTCTTTGCAAAAAGGTTTGTTCTTTCTGATGTGTTTAAATTTCTTTTGCTAAGAAAGTATTTTTATCAACTAATATGTGTTGCTAAACAAGAACGATCTTCCAAGTTTGATTTTAATATAGGAACAAAAAAGAATTGTTAAAAATTAATCTTGGATAAGCTGTTATATGTTCCGATTACAATTGTTTTTGAGTTGTAATTGGAATTTTTTGTCAGACGATAATTCGAATTTATTGCTGTGCTTTTTATAAAGTGATTTCATAGTTCTTGAGTTTCTTTTATTACAAAAACAAGCTGGTACCTGGCGCGTTTCTGAAGCAGAAGAAATAACTTTGGAAATATCTTTTGGAATTTGAAATAGTTATCTTGTTTAATTAAGTATGATAGGAAGAATAGTATTTATTTTCTTGTCGGCAACGAATACATTCATTGAAATTGAAGAATATATAAAGAAGCATAAGTAGTTTTTATTTTATTTTTATTATTCTATTCTACAAACAAATATTCATTTTTATACATTAGATTTGTGTTTTCTTTTTGAATTGTAGTGCTTGGTGCTCTTTCAGAATGGTAATGAAAGAATATTGTATCTCGTGATTCGTTTAATATTCTTTCAGAATTCTCAAGTTTAATGTTAAAAAATGTGATTAAAATATTTCCTTTTAAAATTTATTAAAGATGGAAAATATATTTATACCATAAAATCTTTAATACAGTTGGAAAGATCATTTTTTGAAATCTAATGTAGTGCAAAATTATTTGTACTATAATATTTTTGTAAGTTACTGCAAAAAATGCTAAAATGTTATAAATGTTTAGATAAAATTTCAAACCTATAAGATTGATTCCCCTAAAACATTCTCTAATGAAACTATTACCTCAGAGAAAGATTTACATTGCATTTACATACAACAGCTCTGAAATATTAACGTCGATCTTGAATTTAGCATCTTTACGGAATCTGTTGTGTTTCCTTGGCGAGTTATTTGATTATTAATCCATGGTTAATAGATGCAGTAAATAGATCTGAAAATATTTTTTATATTTAAGATAATTTTGTTATACCTATAACCATCCCGTATCTGCAAGTAATAAGTAGTCAAGTTTTATCGGAATCAGATGATCTGTACGGCGATACATAACAGACATACAGACAAACATTCATTTTTTATAGATATTGTTATAAAGTATTACTTATTGTAAATTATTATATGAAAAATATAAAAGGACGATTATTTTTTCTTATAACTTTTATTTTTATGCTTTGAGTTTTTTTAACTTGAGTTATCTTTGCATTTATATCACCAAATTTCGTTTTTATTATACTTCTTTTTTTATTTAATTTTATATGTTTACTTGTTCATAATTTTTTTTTTATTTCCACAATGACTTGAAAAATATAAGACGATAATGAAAAAAATCAATGAAGAACAATCCATAATTATTTAAAATGTTTAGCTATTATTTTCATATATTATTGAAAATATATATATATAAATACAGTTTCAAATATTTTTTATCTCTTGTGCAAAGGAACAATGTTAAATCCTGAGCATTTATTTATTTAATCGATTTCGGCTCTTTTATTCTTAATTCGTTGATAGATTAATTTTCTTTCTGTTTTCTTAATATTATTTATTTTTTCTCTCAATTTTTAATGGCATATTATTACTTCTATTCTTGATGATATTTTAATTTATG
The DNA here is from genome assembly GCA_026543055.1 of Argiope trifasciata. NCBI lineage: Eukaryota > Metazoa > Arthropoda > Arachnida > Araneae > Araneidae > Argiope > Argiope trifasciata. The sequence continues at coordinate 1,710,342 of JAPMOQ010015521.1, read as the reverse complement.
ATAAAAAAAAATTCTGTTGTCATGAATCAAAATAATTTCCAACAAGAAGCAAATAAGATAATTAAAGATCAACTTATTATTAATTTAAGAAATTTCACTACATTTCTAATAAATCATATCTAAAAGCTTGAACAAAAAATTCCTGTTCACAATATCAGGGAAAATATTTTTCAAAAAAGAACAAATTATGAAAGAACAAAAAAACCACTTTTAAAAGTAAATAGTAATAAGCTGTGGAATAAAGTATGTGACTATTTTTAAAAATCGATATTTTTCGAAACTATATCTATATTTAATATTCTTAACATTCGGACAGATTTCTTTATATAACCGTTAGAATATTGTTTACTAGCCGCCTTTGGCGACCAGCTGGCTCGCCATGAGTAATGCGTTCTAAAATTTCCAATTAAATCCCATATTCATTAGCCAAAATTTAAGAAATAGTTAAAGTTAAAAGATTCAGTTATTAGTAGTTAAAGAGTCGGTAACTTTATTCGGAAAAACTTTTTGAGTTTAATGCTCTAATAATTTATCAATTATGCTTCCAAAATATTAAAAATGTTTTTTTCGGTGATACTGCCAAAATGTTAAAATGTTTTTTAAAGAAAGCGAAAAAGGTAAAAAATTATTGAATTAATGATACAGATAATGCAAACGATTATAGAAATATGCCATTCAGTCGGGATTTCAATGCATATCCTGTCTAAATTCAATCAGGTTTACTGTAAATAAAGATAATTTATGGAATTAATGATATAAATATTGCAAACGATTTCTTAGAATCCTTTGCCTTGCATTTATTTTTTTTAGAAGATATCACATTTTATATTTGTTATTTTATCCAGTCACGTGCTGAAAGTTGCATTTCTTTAGATTTGATTTGCGATGATAGTTGTTGCTTTTTAATTTGAACTTCCGGCATTCTTTTATTTTATCCAGTCACGTGATAAAAACATAGTTTGAAAATTCGTTAAAAATAGAAGCTTGCATTATAAATTTACAAAACTGATACCGTTAGAAAGCTAATTTTTTAATCTTTAAATTGATATAAAAATCATGTTTGTGCAATAATATTTTCGGAAGTTATAGCGGAAAAACTTCGAAATTTTGCTTAAATTTTAATTAATTCAAATTCTAATTAAAAATTCAAAAAAAGGGCTCCGAGGTGCACATTCCCGACCTCCAAGGTATACATGTACCAAATTTGGTAGCTGTAGGTTGAACGGTCTGGCCTGTAGAGCGCCAACACACACACACATTGAGCTTTATTATAAGTATAGATTAGTCTATTTTTTGGGAAGTTACATTGATTTTTATATTTCCATTTACGTACACTTTAATTCTGTTTTTACAAATTTACAGTATAATAGAATTTTCTTCAGAAAAATTTTGTAAATTAAAATTTAAAGCATATTTTTAATTCAAATTTATTTTAATAACTTCTCAATGCGTTCTGTAGCTCTTGAACTATGGAAAAAAATAATCTATTCATTAAAAAAATTATAGTTGATCTAATGCTTCTTAATGTGAAAAAAATTGAAACTGTGTTATTTATCAGTCGAACTCTAATATCAAAGAATGGAAAGAAATACAATCATTTTTTAGTTCAGAATCTAGATAATTTATTTCTTAAGCAATCTGCAAAATTTTAAGCAAATCATTTCATAGCGTTCTAAACTAGATTTTTGTTTTACACCTCTTTTTAACGAATGCTTTTATCCTATGTAAATGCTATTTATATCGTTACTCATTTTTTCTGTTCAAATTTTATTTTAGTAATTTCTTGATTCTGCAGCTTATGATTCAAAACAAATCAGAACATTACATAAAGAAGATCACTAAAGAACTATTCCCAATCTATCTAAAACATGTTACCACATTTCTGATACATCATTAATGGAAATGTAGAGAGAAACATTACTTTTTTTTCTCTTGTATTTTTGTACCCCATTTTCGTTGAAAGATAAACGAAAAAGGGAAATTTAACGAAGTATATACCTTTGATGCGAAATCACAGAAACAGGGTAATTTTATGTGTAGCTTTCCGCCCTTTTGTCCTTCTGTTCATCCAGTGATCGATTATAATGAAGAAGGAGGGGATGTTTCCATAATCGATGCTAATAGCAAAAGCAAAACTTGCTTTGATGGTAGATAGATTCATTAAAGATAAGACAAACAACGATTACGATTGCGATTAACTACCGTTTATTCCGATTCCGATTGCTGTTGATTTCTTCCTTCTTGTTAAGCGGTTTGGTAAATTTATAGCTGATCGATAACAAAAAATCTATTCGTTTTATTTTGTTCTTATTCTTTTATTGAGAAAAAACTTTTGTCGTACAGTGTGAATTATTTAAAGAAAAAAATGTACGTTTTAATGCTTTATTATTATTTTTTTTTAAAGATAAATTCATTTTCAGAAATCTGTCTATTGAAGATAGGTTTTTTTGGCAAAGCCTTATGATATATAGAAGAGATATACATTTGCATGTCATATCGAGAAAATACAATTTTTCGCAATTCTCTCGTTTATAGGACGATCATTCAGTTATTTTATTCGTGTGTCTTCGGGACCACGGTTGCCTGGTGGTAAATTCTCAGCTTTGGAACCGGAGGGTTTCAGGTTCGAGACTCTATTCCATCGAAGAGCCATAGTGTAAAGGGGGCTCTTGCATGTTAAATCTGTCAAGCCAAACGTCCTCCCGCTGGTGAGGAGAGGGGGGTGCCAGCTCAGGTATCTTCCTCGTCATTTGACCATGGTTCAAAATGATGAGGTCCGTCCCCAAATAGCCCTAGTGTTGCTTTACAACGGGACGTTAATATGACTAAACCAATCGGGTTCGTCAGAGAATCAGTTATATGACTTGCCGTCTTATATCTGTATAAATAATGCCTCCCGGGATGAAATGAATCGAAGTCAAAATTTCAAAGGATTTTTCTATTTGGTCACGGAACTGCTAAAAGATTTTTACATATATAAATTATATAATGTATATATCGTACACTAAGTATACCAATCTAAAAATGCTATCAAGTTCGAAAGAGCTATTGTTTAAAAGCAATATAAATATTTTTTTACTATTGGTTAAAAAGGAACGAACGGTAAAACAGTTTCGTCCTTACTTATTTATACGACAAATGCTTCCCAAAGAACTTAATGCTACGTTCCCACCACGAAACGCCTCGATTCAAACGGTCCTACCGAGAATCATTATGTGCCTGCGATCTATCATTCCAGATATATATCGGGTTTAAGAATGTTTTTTATCGTCCTTTTCGCTGCCAGATAAAGATCTCTCTACCATTAAGGTGTCGGTTACAGATGCAGTTAGCTGGTGATGAACTGATGTGTTGACAGCAGACTCCCATTTATTTAGCTGGCACCGGCGATGGTAGTTAACTGTGACTGAGAACAGCAATTTGCAGAACATCTCGGTTTTATTGGACTTCCTCGGGTCCTTGTAAAATGATAGGACGACTGTGTCCTGCGGTGCCGTCGTATTTCTTTCTCATAGGTAATATATATTTCTGATTGATTGAGAAACTTTGTGTGAAAAAAAAAGGGTTGTTGTTTGTAATAGGTTCATGTAAAAAATATTACGCTAACTAAAAAATTCAACTTTGTGTTTATAACAATAGGCAGTAAAAAATTTTTATTGTCATTTTTATGTTTTTTTAATAGTTTTATGGTTTTTAAAGGCTTTTTTTTTTTTTGCTCTGAAATGTTTCGAAATAGTGGACATTTATTGGAAATGCGCGCTTTATGAGAGTGATATTTTTTAATGTCAAATTTTTTTTTCAAAATGTCATCTTCATTAAAAATTGTTGTTCTTTAAAAGTGACTACTATACAGTAATTTGACTACAATATCCACTATCAATTATGACACATAGTTATTTTAACTGGTGCTCGTAACTGGTTTGTAACTGGTGCTCGCTTTAACAGAAAGCGTTTCTTCCCCGTGATTTTAATTTGATTTTCATTAACAATTAATTTACACTCTAATATTTAGTTTGGGAACTTTGAAGCATATTTCCACCCAATCAAAAAAAAAATTGTCTCCTTAAAAAGTTAGTATCTCAGTTTTATCGCCCTAGAATATTTTCCGTCTAATTTAATTTATTTTCAAATATATTTCACGGCTATACTTTTAATTATCGCAGACATCGGATTAATATTTATATGTGTTGCAATGATATTAAAAGCATTTTTGCATCTATGTTATCGGCCGCTATATTATTAAGTAAGTTAAAATACTATAATTCTATGGTACTTTAGATAAAAGCTATGAATTACCTAAATAAAAGCTATAATTCAATGATCGCTGCGTTCTAAAAACTAGTTACCTGATTATATTATCTTAAGGCTTCTTACATTATCTTAAGCCTTTAAGCAAAAATTTTTTTCATTGAAAGTAATAACTATTATTTTATTTTTTCTAAGCCATGATTAATCATTATGATTTATTTCCCATAGAAATCGTGTTAATGAACTGTTGTTCAATTAAAACGTAGTGATAATCAATTAATTTCTTCACATTATGGTATTGTACGTTAGTTCTTATAATGTTTTAATTAACAATAATGCATTTCTGTTTTCATTTTTAAAGTGAATAAAGAGAATAAATTACAAAAAATATATACAAACCAAGGGAAGAATGAAATTTCATTCAATTAACATGTAGTCATAATCATTTAAATTCTGCTTATTATTGTAGTGCACACAATCTTATAATATTTTAATTGACAGTGATGTATTTCATTCTTCATTTCAAAATAAATAAAGAGAATAAAGTTCTAAAAAATTTGTAAACTAGCGGAAGTGGTTTCCTTGAAATCTTCTCGTGTACTCTCTATTGAAGTGTTATCCCTCTCCTGAATAAAGATAAGGTCATGAAAACCCTGGTGCTTTCATTTTTATTTTCAGTATCCTTTGTATGAGTACCTTTTATTTTGGAGTAAAGTAAAAGGAATCAAATGCGAATTTTTGGATGCCTTTCTATGAATCAATTGCTATACCAAAACTTTACATCAGATTACAAATTAAGTAACAGGATTACAAACCAAATTCATTTATTTCTGAATTATATTACCGAGTTATCACGTTTACTTGCAAGTGAAAGTACAGACTGATAGCGATCTACTGTTTGTTGGTTTCGATTCAAATTTTTATAAAGACCTACATTCAGATACTTATCAGATTTTTATATTTCTGAGTTTCTTCGTAAATATGGTATTAACCTGTACTCGAACAGCCAGACATTCGATTCGTTAAAATCCGAATTCAAATTTTTCGACGGTAAGAGTACTTTCTCTATATACATTAGCTCAAAACAAAATTCGAAGTATATCTTACTTATACTTGATAAATCCGACTTTCAATATAAATAATGAAATGTTTAGGAGTGAAAACAGGTTTTTATTTTTAAACATAACAAATGGTTTAATTTAGAGTAAAAACAAAGAAAAATCAACGAAAAACTTCGAAATTTAAAAGTTTTAGAAACATTTTGAATAAATGTACGCATAATTTAACCTCAAAAAATTGAGAGTACAATTGTTGAAATTTTTGCAGTGTCTCGCAAAGAAAGAAAGTGTCACTATTAAGTTGCGTGTCTTTTGGCTCGCATAATGGCCTCTAAACTTCATAGTACCGATTTGACTAATTTTTGGTGGTTCTGAAGATATTTTACCCCATTTTTCTTGCAAAACTTGTTTTAAATGGTTTTGTTTCTTTTGTGTATGTTTTTGAGTCACTTTGTCAAGTATGGTCCACGAATATTCAACAGCATTGATGCAAGGGTACGGTGGTAGTGTATGCAACAGTTTTTTACAATGAAAAAGACACCATATTTTGACATTACCTACATTCTTTTGGGGGTTGTTATCCTGCTGGAAAATGGAATTCCTATCTAAACCTAAATTTTTCACACTTTTCTTTAGATTTCTGAGATCATATGGTTTGTCCAATTTGCAGCGGAATCATTGGTATAAGTGTAAGTGCTGAAACTGTGAGAAATGCAATTAGACAAGCTATATATAAAAGCCACATTGTTAGAAAGAAACCGTTCATCAATTTATAAAATTCAGAAAAAATCATTTGACGTTTGCAAAAACGCATCGATTGAAGACCAATAACCTTTGGAAGAAAGTTATATTTAGTGATGAAAGAAAACTCAATATTTCTGTCAGCCACAGACCTCTCACCGGATGGAGAAGGCTTAATGCTGTTTTGGATCCAAACAATTTACATCTTACAGTTAAACATGATGAGGACTCCATCCTGATTTGAGTTTGCTTGGTTTCATCTGGAGCAGGAAATTCAATTCATATAGGGGGGGGGGGGATTATAAACCATACGGTTTACTTCGATATATTCTGTAGTAATCTAAAGAAAAGTGCTAAAATTTAAGATTTAGGTGGAAATTCCATTTTCCAGCAGGACAACAGCGCCAAACAAAATGCACGTAATGTCAATATATGATGTCCTCATTGTAAATAGCAGTTACGCACACTACCATAGTACCCCTACATTAATGCCGTTGAATATTCGTGGGCCATACTCAAAAAAGTGGCTCAAAAATACAAAAAGAAGCAAAGCCATTTAAAACAATTGTTGCCAGAAAAATGGGGTAAAATATCTTCAGAACCACCACAAATTGATCGAATTGGTACTCTGACGTTTAGAGGTCATTATAAAAGGCCAAAGACATACAATTTAACACTGACATTTTGTTTCTATACGAGATATGGCAAAAATGTCATTGGTATACTCTCAACTTTTTGAGGCAAAATTCTGCGTATGTTTATTTAAAATGCTTCTGAAACTTTCCAATTTAGAAGTTTTTCGTTGGTTTTTCTTTATTTTTACTCTAAATGAAACCATTTGTTATGCATAAAAATCAAAACATGTTTTCTCTATTAGTAACTGTATAATATCTATTGAAAATCGGATTTATCAAGTAAAAGTAAACTGTACTTTCAATTTTTTGAGCCACTGTATGTTTCATATTAGAAAATAAAATTGAAAACGAAAAAAAAAAAAAAAAAATGAAGTAACATTTTAAATTATTCAAAGACCATTTCAAAGTCAGGCGTATCTAAATTGACATAGTTTATATTTGTATAATTTTATTATATAGGCAGTAAAATTTAGAAGAAATATCCAGAATATAATTTGTGAAAACTTTATCACTGTTATATTTTTATATGTTTCCTGGTTTAGAAAAACAACTTTAAAAAAATTGCTACAAATTGGCTCTTGTCTATCCAATATGAGACATCTACTTACGCCACTACAAATAAAACAATAATTTCAATTAAATGCTTTCAAAAAATTATACGCTATTCGTTATGAAAAGATAACAGATAAAAAGAAAAAAATTACCGAAAGAAAGATAACAGAAAATAAAAGATAAAAATAAAAGATTTAGGGCATACTATTCATTTATTATAAAATATGAATGATATGTAGCTATAAGTTACCAAGACAGAAAAATCATTTGATTTGTTCGAGTTATTTTAAAATGTTATCTCTTCTTCAGAAAAAAAATTCTATAAATTATTAATTTATGTATGGCATTTATTGTGTGTTAGTGATATATTCAGATTTGATATCTGTTATGAAAAGGAATATATATTTGTAAAATATGAATAGAATGCAGCTAAAAAGTTATCAAAAAACTGATTCGAGATGTTTGAGTTGTTTTAAAATGTCATCTCTTGTGCTTGAAAAAAATTTTTTGTACATTATTAATTTATGTGTAGAATATATTGTATATTAATGCTATGTTCAAATGTGAATTTCTGTTCATAGTACAGTCACTTTATTACCTGTTTCATTTTTATCAATCAAATGATGTACGTATGTTAATAGTTATAGTAAGGAAGAACTCATTTTATATTTACCACAGCGAGAGCTACGAAAGCATGACTTCGGCTATTCTTTCAGTTCCTTTCGACGTATAGTTAGTTAGAATTCGATTCATTAATAAAACAATTATTTATATTTCAGCGATACTCGCGACCGCTGGCGTAAGTGTTTGCTGATTTCTTTTCTTTGCTTTAAAAAAACATTTCCACAATTAGCTACTACTTTATTCATTAGACAGGCGATAAAGAAAAATTTCTTATGTAGAAATATCTATACAAGCTGGCCAAACCCTTATGTTACAATATATTGAAGAAACAGTGCCTTGCACTTTACATCCTCGTATACATAGAACAATTGTAGTAACCGACATAAAAATCGAACTCGAGATTTTTACAAATCTGAAAGTTTTAGATATTCCTGAGTTTGAAAAACACATTTTTAGAAAATGCCTATCTGTCTGTTACAGAATGTACTGAAAATCGCATTCAGTTAAATAGATAAAAGTTGGTATATGGTCTTAACATCAAATTTGTAGATTTCCGACAAACTTTTTGCAAATTTGTGCAGAGGAAGTCAGTTTTCAAGAATTCACTTCTTTGTTCAAAGTCAAAATGATATCTACAAAGTCTATCTTTGTTGTAAGTTAAAGTGATATCTACAAAACGAAAAAAAATATATGAATAAATTTCGTTACATCACATTTAGCATCTATAGTTTAGATAGCTGTCAAGTACTGAGCCAAATATGATGAATGGTTGACTGTCTATCGGTTTGTGCTTTCAGAAACATATTAACACAAAAAATGCAGTGAGTTAAAATATATTAAATTTGGTATGGAGTTTTTTGACTACAAGTTTAGCTCTTGAAGAAATGTCTGTTTAAATCTATTTGGAAGAAAAAGCATTTAAAATACAAATTCGATTTTTGGATTATATTAATTGTTTGCCAGGGGCTTAATCGCCAAATAACTCGCCAAGGATGACAGGGTAGATTCAGTAAAAATGCTAAATTCGCTCAAAAAAATTAATCTTTCGCAGCTGTTGTACAGCAGTGTCATGCAAGGCATTCTCTTTCACGATACCTTTATTAGAAAAATGCGAGAAAGTTTTGGGGTGACAGTTACCATTAGTTAAAGAAGTTTAAACTAAAGTATTGAAAAGAAAATTATATTTTGAAGAAGTGGACGGAGTACCGATAGATAAAAAAAATCTATAGGATTTTCGCTATTGCACCCTAATTTCAATAATTACTTTCTTAAAACTTTATATTTTTAATACCATATCTAGAAATCGCAGCGACCTTTCATATTGGTATAGAGGTTGGGCCCACTAGAAGATTAAAAAACTTTTGTTGACTTTTCGTTATAAACCGACTATATAAGGAAGCAATTCTGAATAAATTCTGAGAATCGGAATGGACCCATAATCTGTATTTGAATTCAACCAAATAAGCACTCACTACAAAAAAGAGAAAACTTTGCATTTGATGAATATGAATGAATGAATAAAGGCATTTCTTGTCTGTCCATTACTACATACAAAGTATCTCTTACAGGAAAAAAAAATCATGGTATATAACTTACTACAAAAACCATATAAAATTAAAACAATTAATAACAACACTACTCTTATCTATTTTACTTTCTGTCCTCTAAATTTCTAGATAGCATCTGTATCAAGCACTTTAATATTTTCAGTTATTCTTTTTATCTGCCCTTCGGAAACACTTCTTTATTTGTTAAATCCAGATGTTTTAAAAGCATTACACTTAAACTCCAAGAAATAATAACAAAAAAAAACACTTCTCAAGACCACACCAGTATTATTTACGTCACTGTCAACAAATAAATTTCTCACGCGGTAGTTCGTGCCTGTAATACACGATTGCAAGTTGTTTTTTATATATATCACTGATGACTTGATTTTTATCATTTGAGGCACAAGCCAGCAGCTCTTTCTAACGCTTCCATAAGGAAAGAGCAAACATAATACTTTATTCTTTCATTTTTATCTATTTTTTCTCCTCTACTTTGGCGACCACCTGCCTCTCAAAGAAGAGTTGTAATTGTAAGTAATGGCGAGAAGGTTGAAAAGAAGACCAGAGTAACTCAATGCTTCACGAGCGCGTTTTGGAATGGAAATGAGGCCCGAAAGTTATTACAACATTTTCCAAAACTGGTGAAGGGGGTAACAAAGAATATATTTCACTTCTCTCAATGCTGTGGATTCCTTGTAGGTGGTGGGAAAGAGTATATTATTGAGGATGGAATGTCTGTTACATAAAGAGAGAAATTTGTTATCCCTGAGTTCGCTCCCTGTCAAGTTGAAATGAATATCTGGTGATGGCTTCAGTGCTTTTTATAAAAAATTTGAACTGAGAAATCTGTCATTTCTGGTTCTTATAAGAATTGGTGGCGGAATTCCTAGACAAGCAGGTAGATTTATTAAGATGCCATTAACCAAAATGTCAGATAAATAGATTTGTAAAAAAATACAAATTCAACCATTTATGGGAAAATGTAGAATAACGTTCACGCATTTCCAATCATAATTGGACAAACTCTTATTTATACCACTACCTTCGTTTCCTTATTACAATATTTATATAAAAACGCCAAGTTTCTTTTTAATGATATTCTGTACAAACTTGGATGTCACAGCTTTGAATCATGTCTACTATTAATAAACGTGTGTGACTTACTGCGTGCGTGTGTGTCTGCTTTTGAAAAGATAAGTACGGTTTTAATAAAATAGCATATATTTTGTTTGCCATTAATATATCTGATGTTACAAAATGAAGCAAAATTAAAAGTCGTGCAAAAGTGGTAAAGTTTGACATATATTTTTATTGTTTAATTAAATGTTTTGGAATATGATTAATTAAAAATAATAACTTGTAAAAATATCAGTTGTCTAGAAATTGATGCCAGAATGCCATATGCAAATTTCATGCTGTAAATGTTTAGTAAACTTTGTTGAGGAAATCATTGACACAGTTTCACAAAATATTTAATTTTCAGCAAAGGTTAATCTGTCGCTAATATCAAATTTGTTACTGTTTCGTTCATTGAAAGTATTTTAAATTTTTCTCAAAAATATTACTCTACACAATTTTCTTATTATCACAAGAAATAAAATTATATCGTATTAGCACAAGATTTTGTACATACCTCACCGGTGTCGATATCCTAAATGCCATAAGGTATCGTGAACATAGCATTGTTGACGGTATCATAAACATTGCATTGTTGACTGTATCATGAATATTGCATTGCTGACGGTATCGTGAACATTTTACGTTTTGTTGGAGTAAGAATCTTATAATATATGTAATGAAGTAAGAAGTTTTTTTGAAATCCAATTAAACCGTTAATTTTTTTCATTAATTAGAAGGATCAAAATCTCTTAGCGAACAACACTATGCATATCAGTTAATATTTATTTAAATTATAACGTAAATTATTAGAAATATTTAACTAAAATTATTATTTGTGCAAAATTCAAATTCTGAACTAAAATTTTAGCATCACATAACACGAATGAATAGTTTTCTATTCTACTCAAAACTATTCTGTTTCTAATACCTCTATGACGGCTGCAGTTTTGAAACTTAAGCACGAATTCAAACTTCGAAGTGTTTCGCTCAAAGATTTTCTATTTATATAACTGTCTAGTCGGATTTCAAATGTGCCACTCGACATTTTCCTTTAAAAGCAAAGGCGGAAAATTACTAAGCCTTTGCCTCAGAGTTGCCATGGCAACTTGGAACCCGATAATTATAGTACCTGCCGAATTTGCCTCAAAACATTCCTAGTAATTGCAGCTTTGCGTTGATCCTGAAAGAATAAGGCTTTTACCTCTAATGGGCCCCGTTCTGAATGGGGCCCACTGATGTATATTTAGATGAAGACGTGAAAATATTAAAGAATCTTTAAAGCCTCCCCCAAAAAATCTTCCATTAGCTTTGTATTGGGTATGAAATTTCACTCCAAACAAGACCTTCCGAAATCTTTGTAAATCTTTAAAGCACCCTTTTACAGTACCCAACTTGTAACACTTCTAATTAGCAATGCTTAGAGGGTTACATAAAGAGAATTATTTTAATGAGGGCATGTTAAAAGCGAAAGGGTTAAGACTATATTGAGGAAAGCAGATTTAATGATGTCTCACCGTGAATAAGATATTCCTCGCTTGTTGTAAGTCGAGATATCTGTTAATGGGTCTCAACTACTGCAGATATGTAGTAATTATTTCTAAGTTTAATGCAGTGGTTCAATCCTTTTGTGGTGACGGTTTATTGTGCTTGTAATGGTACGTCGATAATTTATGGAAAATACAAATACTTAATCTTGAACTATTCCAGTATTTCGTAATCCATAGTCATAATTATTCATTAATTTGACTAAACACTAATCTTATCTTCAATATTCCTCTTCAGTAAAATTCAGGTGCGTAAAGAAGTCTTATTTATCGTAATATTATTTACTGCAACTTGACAACAACGCAAAATTGATGCTAAGAAAAAAATCCATTGTCAGCGTTAGACCTGATACTTAGTCTATCAACAATTGCTAAGGTTCTCTATGGAGATTTGAGGGAAATATGCATTCAAGTATATTTGTGCACATTGTAATAGTTGGTAATGTTGATACTTAATACAATCCTATGAGTGATTAAAGAAATGTTTCGTTAAATCATTTCTACTTAAGGTATCCGACTAAGTTCGAAGGAAAATGTTTGAAAAATTGGATTTTTTAAAAGAATTTATGATTTTTAGATGTATTGTCAATTATAAACTCTATAAATGCAAAAAAACTATTTGAAAATATAATATATTTTGAGAAATAGGGAAATTTGTAGCAAATTTTAATGTTATTTAACCAAAACGGTTATTCTACCCAAAATTGCAATGCAGCAATGCTATTTTTCTTTGTACACAAGTTATAGAATACAACGATAAATGAAATGAACCAAAATCTAAGAAAGATTTTGAGATGCAAAGAAGTGATGGGTAAAAATATACGTATATATGCAATTTTTTAATAATTTAACAATTTAATTTTTCTAAAAATACATATAAATGAAAAAAGCATTTCACCAACAATAGAAATTTTGATTCATTTCATTACCAAATAATTTAAAACACACACTGAAAATTTTATCAAAATACTTCTATTCGTTTTTGAGATATCATTTTAACGGTGGAGAATTTTATGAAAATTAAAAATGAAATTAAAGACAAGTTTTAGCTGAAAAATATGCAGATAATAAATAGCTAATAATAGCTGAAAAATAAATAGCTAACTTTTCCTTTAAAAAAAATAAACTGTTTTGGAAAGAGAAAAGTCTGAACTACAAGAAATAACAATTTTTTAAAAATCGCCAATGTTGTCGAAAACCAGTGTTTTCAGTGTAATCGGATATCTTAAATTAAACAACATTTCAAATGAAGATTTTAATTATTTACTATTACTTATTTTTATAAAGAACTTTTTAATATGTCATTTTCTGCTCAAGTCAGCCATCTATTTCATCCTGATCAATTATTATGAAGGACTCTTTAAGCTAACTGACAACTCTCCTACACTCTTTAAAAATCTTAGACTAGGCATAGAAGAAAAACAATGTAGTTTTTGAGGGAATATAGAATTTTTATCTTAAATATGACGGAAATACTTGAACATTCCAGTATTGTGAAATACCTGAACTCGAAAAATCTTACAAATGAGAGGATTAGTGAATGATTAATGCTAGTGTTTAGCTAGGTTTTTAGAGAAAGTTTTTATTAAATATAAATCAATCACTAAGGATTCATTATAAATCAATCACCATTCGCCGGCATCCTGGCATAGGGGTAGCGTGTCGTCCCCGTGATCTGGGCTTCCTGGGTTCGAGTCCCTGTTCAGACATGGTTGTTATTCTGTGTGCTCTATTTGTGAGTAGTGTGAACGTGCCCCCCCCCCCGTAAAAAGGGGTTGTGCAAGCAAATGTGTGTGTCATCTTCATATGACTTAGAAGTCAGACTTCTGCCCTCTAGGTGCTCAAGGGTCTCTACCCTCAGAAGCTACTTCAACCCCTTTCCGTGGAAACACGGGCACAACATCATCATCATCAATCACCAGTCACTAAGGATCAATTTTTGCGAGCGTGCATAAAATTTAAGAAAACAAGTATTATTAAATATTTCGCTTCTAAAATGCAACAAAAATGTTTTGGAAAAATTTTCGCAATAGTCAAATGATTCAATCAAAACAACTACTTTCATAGTAACTTCTTCTGCCATCAACAGCAACTTTGTTGGCTATTGTATCCTCACATTTATTTTATAAATTCGTTTCTCCATAATTTTTTTTCAAAATGCTAATCTTGATTATTTGTAGCAGCAAAACCAAATATGGCTGCTGTTCTATTAAACTGTCAAAACATCCACTATTTATGATGCATTATCTTAAGTTTTAATCAAACCTTTTATTTTGAATAATTTTTCCCCTTGAATTATATGATTATCATCCCTCCATTAAATAATATCACCTAAAAGGGCTAAGTGTCAGTTTCCGAAATAAAAATTAAATTGCTTTGAGTTTGTTGTAAGAATTGCTGTGCTTGTAATAATGAATTTATAAAATATAACCAAAAGTGCTAAGTACCCGTTTCAGAAATAAAAATTAAATTGCTTTGAGTTTGTTGTAAGAATTGTTATCTTGTTAAATTGTTTTAAAATTGCATTTGTAAAGTATATAATTAATTCCTGCTCCTATTAATTATAGTTATTATGTGGTATAATTAATTCGTGCTACTCATGATTTCTATCAATCAATAATTATGTCATAATTCTGTGATATTTTAGCAGTAAAAAGGACGCCATTTTATGTTTATCATGAGCATAAACATATCAGCTTGTAGACAAATAGCATGTATGTTGACAGTTAGTTACCACATGACTATGATATAACTTGGACAACTCCTCTCGTATTTTAAAATTGTAGTTCTGCAAGTTGCAACAACATTTTTAAAAAATCATATGCATTCGAAGTCAATTCATTGACAAATACCGATAACATAAACTGCGTTTTTCAGTCTTTTTTTGTCAGAAAATTTAAATTTGGCTTTTAAAATAAAAAATTTTAAAAAAAATTATCCCATATGTGGGTGTGATGGGTTTTAATGCATTAGTCCACTGGTTTAGATTATTCGTTTATTGAATAATTAAAAAAAAAAAGATTATTTTTATCATGAAGTTTCATTGATGAAGAATTAATTACAATGTCATGGAGATTAACAGTAGAAATGTTCAGTTGCTCTTTTTTACCTACGCGAGGCACCTTGAGCATTTGCAGGTGGATTCTTCAACACAAGAATTCCAGTTTCGGCCCTTTTAAGAGGATCGTGTATCAACGGTTTCTGCTCGCGACCTTTCTCGGCGGACGTCCGTATAATCTCTTGTCTAGGGAGTTTAGTTTAATTATATTAACGTCCCGTTTTAAAGCAACACGAGGGCTATTTTGGGACGGACCTCGTCATTTTGAACCACGGTCAGATGACGAGGACGACA
>JAPMOQ010015521.1:1639713-1694909 GCA_026543055.1 Argiope trifasciata | reverse complement strand
ATCTAATATGCAATTCTCAAATATAGCCTGAAGCAAAATAGAGTTAGATCAAA
The DNA here is from genome assembly GCA_026543055.1 of Argiope trifasciata. Lineage (NCBI taxonomy): Eukaryota > Metazoa > Arthropoda > Arachnida > Araneae > Araneidae > Argiope > Argiope trifasciata. The sequence continues at coordinate 1,694,856 of JAPMOQ010015521.1, read as the reverse complement.
GCTCTCTCTAAAAAAGATGTTTGTATAATTCTTGCTCATATAATCATTGTGAGTGAATTCTTATTGCTTTCATTGATCTTGGACATTTTTTTACAGGCCCGCCTGGACAAAGAGGTAAAAGAGGACGAAAAGGTGAAGCTGGAGATGTTGGACCACCAGTAAGTATATTTTTATAACATTTGTGATGAAAGCAGGGAAATAACAAACATATTCTGAAATGGCTTTTCAATTTGGTCAATTTATATAGTTTAATTGTTGAAGTGAGAATATTATTAGTGAACTTTTTTCGTTTCAAATGTTAGATAAAGGCTCAAAATTTTTTTCCAGAATATGATTAATTGGACCAGATAGCTATATAAAAATTTCGTCATCATAATTATATGTTGTTGTTCCTAATGACACTTGCCATTGACAAGCCCGCTGACTAACGAGCCATTGCGATTTTATCCGAATATTGCGTCTCTTGTTTTTCCAGTAGAGCCATCTAAGGCCAAGAGTACGAGGTAGCTAATCACAGCCCTTTTTAGGGGACGGACATCATTTATACGTTTCATTCACTAATTCATAGATCGTAATTTAGATTTGGATCAGAAAACGATAACCTCTGAACCAGTACCCTCACTGATATTACTCTCGAAATGACCACGACAGATTTATATGCGCGCCAGTCTCCACACACGCGAAGATTCTTCAACCAGCGGGGTTCGAGTCCAACATCCTACCAATCAAACTATCTCGGCCCTCATAATTACATAAATTATATATATAATCATAATTATATAATAATATAGATTTATTGATTCAAATAACTTAAATATTTAGAACATTTTAGGTCATAAATATTTGTTGCTTAAGGATATTTCTAAACTGAAAGGTATGTCTGTCTTTCATGGTTTAAAAATTAATCAATTAATTGGTTAAAATGAGCATCCTGTAACTCTTTGAAGATACAAGATTTTTGGAACAAGGAATTATTTCTTTAACCCTTTATTTAGTGATGGTACTTGAAAGTAAAAAATAAAATAAAAAAATATTAAATAAAAAAAAATCCATTAATGAAATTTAAAATTTTAAAATTTTTTTAATTGGAATAATAGATCAAATATTATTTTAATTATGAATATAAAAAAATTCGTCTTAAATTGACCAAATATGTTCGGCAACTTAAAATAAAATTTTGAATATTCCAGTTTCTGTTGTGATAATGTGGAATTGGTTTCACGAAAGGATATATTCAAATGCCGTTGCTCTTTATTAGTGTAGATAAATTTATTGTGACACTCTTATACCACGGGATATAAAGAAAAAAGTTGTATAATTATTCACAAGCTTAATAAAAAATCTTTGTAAAGAAAAAAAAATGCAAGAAATTTTTTTAAATACCGTCCAAAATCTGTTTAAACTTAAAATTTAATATTGTTTATCAAAAAATTTACATTGCTATTTTTTATATTCCAAAAAATAATCAGTATCATTAGATATAGAAAGGTTTGTTTTATATGTAAAAACTTTCTTAGGAGAAACGCACAAAATAATTAAGAAGAGATTTGAAGTTTAAGTAGACCCACACACACACTCAAATATAGAAAAACATGTAGAAGAAAAAGTTAAATTAGTTATTGAAAATTTATCCATCGTAATCTCATTAATTTAAATAAATCTAATATAAGACACGAAAGGAATGCTTTTTTTGTTTTGTTTTGAAAAAAAAATCGTATCTAAGAGAAAAAAAAATATTTTCTCCACAACTTCATTAAACTAGCATTCAAATTAAGCATTAAAAACTAATCAGACTTCAGTTTTCGATTTTGTTTTGAAGCATTTTTATGTAATTAAATTTAATTCATGCTTGTATAGTAATTTTTTTTTGCAGCTGCTAATTTTATAAACTTGTATATTCTTGATAACCAAATTTTTAATATTTTCAGAACATGATTATTAACTCATTATGGCTGAATATTTACTTCATGCTTTACTTGTGAAATTATTGATACTGGATTAGAGAAAGAAAGATTTCAAGAATGCATAACGTTCGTGGTGATGAATTATGAATTAAAAATTGAAAAATTGGACAAGTTTAATGTAAATAAAATTCTACTTTTTTGGTACGCTAAAAAAAAACAGTGTTAAAAATAATTTTTAACAATAGCCACATGACATAATTAATGTTAGTGAAGTCAAAATTAAATTCATTTAATATAATCAAAAAATAAAAAATATTTTAATTTAGTTTTCTTACTGGTAATGATATCGTTTGGTGGATTAGAAGTATTAAAACTCCTGATGAAAATAATTAAAAATGGATAAGTTCAAAAAAAAAAAAAGAAAGAGAAGGGAATTAGAAAATCTGTTACAAACAATTCTATAAAAAATTGTTAGATAAAAAAAAATATTTTTTGGATTTTTGATTTCCTTATTTAATTCTTTTCAAAATCAATAAAGAATAAAATTTATCCCATGCAACTACGTTTCTGCAGTAGTTCAACAAAGAAAATATTTGAATTCATTAAGAAAATATTGGTGAAACTTGTTTTAGATTAGGCTTGTTATAAATTAGAGTGAAATGTTCTAATAATTAACATCAAAAAGTAAGAAAATATTAAGAAATATCGAATAAAAGAATCTTAGTGTCAATTTTTAAACATTTTCGAAAAAAAGGGACATTTTTTTTAAAAAAATCTCAAAATTTAGTAGACGATGTCAGAAGTCCAGAAACAATTTCTATCTTCTTTTAAAAAAAAAAAAAAAAAAACTTATTTTTTTTATGAAAGAATCGTTTGTTCGCTTCGTCGGTGCATAATAGATTATTATTTTTATTTCTTCATCAGAGTGCTTTGAAATTGTACTATTGGAAAATAATGCGAAAAAACAGTTAAAAGAACAGCAAATACTAAATAAAAATGAAATTTTATTATTACGGTAATTTACGAGCGAAATTAATATTTTTTAGATTTGTCTAGATATTGCAGCTAAAGACATGTAGACACTTCTTTTTAAAAATATAGATTTATTGCATTAGAAAAGCATATAATTAAAATTTAAAAAAAATTAAAAATATCTAATAATTGGAGCCGTTTTTTCGACGTTTGGAATTATTACTTATTTCTCAATGAAAGTTATACAATATGAAATTTGCATTTTAATTATATTAAGAATAGTCAAAACTTTAAGAAAATCTCTTAAGGGATTAAACTCTACGAAAATCTAGCCAACAGAAAGAATTGTGGACACTATTAACTAAACACGAACTTTGAAGATTTCGTAGTATATAAAAAAAAAAAAAAAAAAAGTTTTATTCTTTGGTAAATCTGAAAAAAAAAAAAAAAAAGTTTATAATTGGAATTTACACAGCTGGCGCAAAACAGAAAAGTATTAAAAATGGCATTCTCTATTGAAACAAGTTTTATCTTTTGGAAAGCATCTTTTTTAAAAAATAATTTATTCTGAATGTTTACAATCCATTTCTTTTTGCATGTTTACCATCTAAAACTTGCTGACATGAAAGATATTATTAAATAGCTCTCATTTGTCTATAAGAATTAAATCTTTAGTAAATAAAATCATTTATAGAAGTCAAAATGCAGTTTCTCAAAAAATAAATTCTTTGTTACCTATACTAAAATCTAGTATCTATACTTATAAAAGGAAGCATTTTTGTGCGGCGTGAAGACAAATGTATTTCCCTTGTAATCACAAAATTTGGCATACGGATAGTCTCAACGGTGAATTAAGTTATTTGAAATCATTACTTTTAAAATTTAATGCAAAAGAATTCTGAGATAATATTGTGCGTTGTTAAGGTGATTCTTTGAACTTTTGTCCATATTATTATTTGTTGAACCAGGGAGAATGATCTCAGCAAAACTTTCTCCCTTACACTTCGATAAATTTGTCTTCGCAAAGAACGTGTTACGTAACATTGGCATGCAATAATTATAACATGTTAATACGTAATAGAATCAGCATTTTTACTGTTTCTATCTTCTGATCCTTGACGAATTATTTGGCGATTAATCCCTGGCAAGCCGTTAATTCTATCTGAAAATCGAATTTGTAAATTTGAGCCGAAACTGGCCAAATTTGCGTTCCAACCTTATGTGCGTTTTTTTTTTAACTTATAAGAAGAAAGCAAATTTGCATTGTTTATACAAAATTTACAGAAAGGAAATTGTTTGTTGTTATAAACGAATCGCCGGTACTTCACTGTTTATTTATGAATACTTAAGAAAAAAATAGCATTTCAATTATGAATTTTAAAAAATTCAAAACTTGCTGCCATTGAAACTGACCTTTGTGATCAATGTCTCTCTGTTTCAAAGCTACTGTTGTATAGTCAATTGCCAGATTGATTTACGTTGTGTTCCCGTAATGTATAAGAATTTTAAGACGTAACCACCTCATGGATGTGATTTAATGTGGCTAAAATAATTGAAAAACTTAATGTGAAATGTTATAATCAGAAAAACCGTTTATGAAGATATTATTATCCTGGTCCTTCCATTTCTCTGCACTAAATTTTATACTTTGAATTTTATTTTTGGAATTTTTTTTCCCTGTGATTGAATATTTAATTGTTTTACCTCTTTTTCTTTGAAATGGTAAAAGCATGATTGATAAGATCAATAAGAATATTTTTCTGCATGACTGAATGTGGAATATTTTCATGTAGATGCCGTTTGGGTTTTAAAAATCATAAAAGAGCTTGCAAAAAAAAGTAATCTTAGCTTAGGGTAAGCCACTTGAAAATTGCTTAGTTTGATATTCTTACATAGCACTCCGCTACAGTGATTAGATGTTTGCAACCGTTTTTTCAGATATTCCAGTTTTGATATTCAAATCTATACTAGAACATGCAATAATAATAAAATATTTAATTGAGATCTGTTTTTTGACAATTGGGAAAACTACGGAATTCTTAACTAAAATCAATCTATTGCCACAAAAAAATATTAAAACACTTTTTTTTTTCGAGTATGCAGTAAGAAAAAAAAATCTCAGTTTTGATTATTCTTAAAATATTTCAAACAGCTTAGATTCTCCTCTGAATAATGCATTGTAAAAAGATAAAACGAAATTGAAATATAACGTAAAGAATAAATATTTGAAATAAATTTCAGAATAAAATTCTGAAATTTAAAATCTTGTGCCAACCCAAATATTTTCCAAAAGGTTTTGCATAAACATTAAAAAATAATATATAAGATGCCACTCTTATCCGTATAAATCAGTCGTGATCACAAAGTCCTCTATGTAGTGAGTAATACCACTTGGGATACTGGTTCAGAGATTATCGTTCTCTGATTCAGATCTAAATTACGATCTGTGATTGAGTAAATCGAAAAAAAAAAAAAAAATCAAGAGACGCACTTTGTTGACTGAAATTGCTGTCTACGTCACAGTGAGCTTGTCAAGTGGCAGGTGCCATAAGAAACAACAACTCAATTAACTGATTACAGCGAATCCATTTTTTTGTCTTCTTTAGAACATTCAAATCGTTTGAATTTAAATCTATGCATTCTTACTAATGATTTTAATCGATGATTAAAAATATATTATTAACATAGAAAGAAATAAAAAAAAATAATGTTTTTTTTTTTCATGTATTTATTTCGTATTCTTTCGCATTTAAAGAATAATAGTTAGAACTTTATATTCGGTGCACTAATAATTTGTATACTAAAATACAGATGGCAGCACGATAATTTAATTTTGCCTAATTTAATTTTTTAAAATATTTGAAGTGAGGATTTCTTCATGAATTGATAGATTTAATTTGAAAAATCCTTCGGATCCTTAATTTCAATTATTATTTGTTTATAAAGTATTATTTGATGCATGCGACTGATATTCACCCAACCTTTTCAATGTTTTAGAAATTACATACATTTAAAATCGATAGATATATATTTGGAATAATTTTTTTTTTACTTTAGAATACTAAAATAAATTTCTGTGAATTCACTAAATGGGTAATTTTCACTTTTCAACATGTGTTAATGTATTCGGACATCACCTATTCATTTACTTAATTCTATTAACTCTTAAAAGAATAACAGATGGCGCCAGGGAGTTTGTATTTCGGCGCTTAATTTGAATTGAAAATGAGATTGTAAATTTTATAGAGGTAATCATTGTCTAATTCTTTGCTCATTTGAATTAAAGTTAATGATTATTTATTATATTAAGCGAAGTAGTGAAAATGATTCCTAATTATTCATTGCATGTATATTTTAAAATATAGACAAAAATAGCCAGTTCCTTCTGTTTATACACCATACTTTGATTACTTCAAATTTTCCCCCATTACAAAAACTTCTTAGCATACCTTGTTACACAATTTTTCACATAATGAAAGGGTACATTTTTCATATTTTCACTTCTTTAATTTGTGAAAGAACATGTAAATTTATCACTAATTTATTCTTTGATGTGAATATAACATTAAAAATAAAATAATCAATATAAAGAATTGCTAATTAATGTTTAATGATGTAGAATATTTTTACATTCTACATCATTAAGCAATAATGAAGTAAAAAGATATTTTTTATTTCGTTGAAGTTTCTTTTTGTGCTGTACTTAATCTGAATTTTAACCAAAGTTGTTTACTAAAAATCATTGCCATTGTACAGTCCTTAAAAAAATATTTTTCACGAAACAAAGCTGTTCTTTAAAACTATTATACCTTGATTTTTTTTGTTTTGTTTTGTTATTCTGCACTGTTTGCTTTAATTTTCTATTTTCAACTTCAAAGAATCTTTTGGTATCTTTATTTATTTTGGAAATAGTTTTCAAAATTCTGTCTTTTAAGTTAATAATGTTGGATATAAAAATTCAGTACTTTTTGTCTCTAATTTTAATCATTACTGATTATAAAATATTGTATATATTACCTTTTCCTATCATTTCTTACTGTATATTTTGAAAACATTTCAGGGCCCTGTCGGACCACCTGGAAAACCTGGTTTCCCAGTGAGTATATTCTAAACAAAATTAATGAATGTCAAATATCCATTTATTTTAATGGCAAGCATTTTTTGTTGAATACTTTTTATTTCATTTCCATGTAGGCTTTTAATTGAAAATAATAAAAAAAAATTACTTTTTAATTATAATTTTCTTAAAATTTTAGGGTGCTATTGGGATTGATGGCCCTAAAGGAGATCCTGTAAGTATGAATTTGCGATAAATAATTCTTTCAACATTTGTTCATACTTTTAAATGATTTTTTTTATTGTTTTAGACATTTTAAAAGCAGTGTAGAGTAAAAAAAAATGTAACTTATATTTCTCTTAAATTTAGATAAAATTATTATTCTTTAAAGTGGATGAAAATTATTTGTGCTATAATTTCTTTGATCAATTATTTATGAATATAATTAATTAATATATATATATATATATATTTAAATTTCAGGGGGAGAAAGGAGAAAAAGGTGATAAAGTAAGTTAAAATTTTAATTTTGAATAAATTTAATATTCCAGATTCATTAAACTCTGCTTATTTCTTAATTTTTTTACTGTAATTTACAAAATATTTGCATTTTTACGTTTTTTTTATTATTGTGTTATGTTTGATCTGTAAGTAATTTAAATTATATAAACTATTATTATTTGTTTAAAAATATATATCTTTGTACTGTGCATTTTTATTGCATTACTATGCTTTGAAACAATAAACTGATCATAATTACTATCCTTTTTATTAAAATATTATAAAATTGGATTATCTTTATTTCTGAACTTTATTTTACAGGGTGAAAGTGGAGGTGATCTATTTACAACTACTAAGGTAATTTTTGTTTTATTTAGTACTGTGGTGAAAAAATATTTTCCAGTTTTAAGTTGATGAATTACATTCTGGTAACTTCAACTCTTTTATATACATTTTCAACTGTTATTTTGTTACTACCTTTTCACAATATATATATTTAACAGAATATTTCTTTAAGAATTTTTTGGTGATTTCATAATTTTTTTCAATTTACATTGGGTGTCTTTTTACAAATGATTTGTTATTTCATGCACAATTTTTTAATTGAATGTAAAACCTAAAAAAATGTTTTTAGTTAGCTCAAAAAGTTTTATATGATTCTTTTTTTCTATATATATTTGTTTAAATATGCAGAATACTAATATTTTTTAAATTGATTAATGATCATTTTTTAATATAATTTTTTTATTTTTTAATATTTTTTAATTGATTAATTATCATTTTTATGAACAGTAATTATTTTGGATGAAATATTTAACATGATGAATATAATTGTTCAATGGAATTATCAGAAATATAATCCACATGGTAGTACGCTTATTAAAATATGATTTAATGGAATTATTTTTAAGTAAACACAATAATTCGGTAATAACATACAGTTTTCAGTGCAGCTGCAAGGTGCTTTTTTAATCTTCAGCAGCAGTATTTAGAATTCAAATATTGAGGAAAAGATTTTTTGCAAAAAATTTTCTATATAAATGTGCAAGAATAATACTTAATATCGAATACAATGTGCCATTAGAATACAATATATTAAAATGTAGCTGCAATTTTTAATGTAACGATCTGTTTCATGAAAAATTCATCATTCAATGTAATGGAAAACTTTTCTGAACAACAAAGGCTGAATAATTTCTTAGAATATGATATCTATTTGTATCACAATTCAATTATTTTTATAATATATACTTAAGGAGTGAGTTATAAAATCTACTAGAATCAACTTTCTTTTCCGTTCAAAAAATTATTTCAAAGAAGATAAGCTCGTCTGCAGTTTCCTCTTGATTTAAGGCTAATGCTTATTGTGACCTTTTTTACTGATTTCTCCTAATTTTCTCTTTTGTTACTACTAAATAACCCAAACGCCTTTCTAGGGTGTAAAGCGCTCTGTAAATAACCTGCAGGGTGGATCAGTAGGTTTTGCAGAAGCTGTCTCAATGAAGGTCAGTTCCGCACCAAAAAATATGCACCCCACATTCTTTTAAAACCTGCACTCCAATCTTGTCCAGAAGTTCTTCTTAGACCTGAATGCCTTTTGCACGCACTAACTATTCCACATTCACACCATCTTTACTCTCCCTGCATATAAGGTATGGGTCAGCAGATGAGTATTGGGTACATTATCACAATCACGGTTTATTTGAAACACACACATATATATATATACTTGATGATACTCAACAGTCATTTTCAAGGGAAGTATTTCACTTTCTTACATATGGAAAAATTCATTTATAGATAACTAAAGCAAAACATTTCAGAAAATTGCAAAAATGTTTGTAATACACTCTGAATACCCAAATACAAAGAAGCTATTGATGTATGAATTGTTTTATGCCAACTGCAAAAAAAGAAGGAAAAAAATACATCATATTAATTTGCAAATAAATTAAAAAATAACAGAGAAATCCTGAGATTATATATCTGACACTTTAATTATATTTGTTACACTTGAATAAAATCTTTTAACCAGAATCCTTCTAAAGTTACAGATTACATCTCTCACCTCCCCTAGAAATTACCTATTTGAATATCCGAACCTGGTTCATTTTGTATAAAGAACCATTTTTTAAAAGCTTAAACTTTACTCCTACCATTTTCAACTATCAATTTCTGTACATTATTTTTATTCTGTGTTCTTATAATTTAGAATTTAAATGAAATAGAGCATTAAAAAATTAAAGCATGATCAAATAATTATGACATTAAAAAATTGTTAAAATACAATGGATTTTTCTCACACAAATTGATGTTACATCACTATCAGAATTAATTAATTTGTTATGAATTGAGTTGAAATTTATTGAAAGGAAAACAGTTAAAGCAAAGAGAATGCCTTTCTATTAATACTTACTGAATATAATTCCTGGTGGATTTCTTTTTACATGGACACTTGAAACATAACTTTCATCTTTACAAACTTCTGTATTAGAACTTAACAATTATTTTGGATATCTAAGGGATATCATGCTGTAATTTAAAATTGAAATTTTTGTAAATATGAAAAGTAGGAAACCTGAATCATGGATTATACCTGAATATTAATTTTTAGTTTCCAATTTTAAAAATATTCTTGAAAACCTGCAATTGATTTTACGTTCTGCCTTATTTATTTATTTTGTTGTTTTTAATTTCAATAAATTTATTTTCCTTCACATAGAAACTTACTCATTTGCTGATGCCTTATCTAAGTTATGTGCACATTCTTCCTGCACATGCACTTGATGATGTGAAATCTCTTCATTCCTTTTAAACACTTTAACCTTTTATTGAAATAATAGTGTTAAATTTTTTTGTGAACTCGAATGTATGATGTATGTATATTTGTAGTAAGAATGTAATTTATTAATGAGTTGCAATATAACTGAAAACCTCACATCATTGATTTTAATATTTTGCAATTAAACCTCTAAATATGTGTTTGATAAAGTGTTAATATTGCATAAAATAGCTTCTAACAATCAAGTGTTGTTTTTATTAACTTGTTTGATTAGTTTTTGCTATTACTATTAGTGTATTGCACAGATTGTAGATTTTACAGCCATGTTTCTTCTCATTACAAATTGATGGCTTGATTTCATTATTTTGCCTTACTTGTATCATAAAGTTTCTAAGAAAGAAAATAAAACCTTGGGATATATAGACTTCTGTGATGCATAAAAGCATCTATTTTTAAAAATATAGGAAATCTCAACTTATATATATATAATTTTTTAAGTAATAATTTACTAGACTTAAAAAATACTGCATTATATATTATAAATATTTATATCTGAAATCAATTATTTTAGAATCTGTTTCTTTTTTATTCCATCTAATATCAACATGAAATTTGTTAAGATGTATATTTAATTAAGAAATTCTATAATTATAGTTCATTAAATTGTTAATTTTTTAATGTGGGATTTCTCATAATTAAACTTAATCATAAAAATTTCTTAACATTCATGCAAAAGATAAAAATGTTCTAAAACTGAATAAAATAATGCATACAAATATAAAGTAATAAAATAAGTATAAAAATAATAAGCAAATATAAAGATTTTATATAAATCATATAGAAGATAATCATGGTGATATGATTGTAGATGTTTATGTTCCATAACTAGAGTTTTGGGTTAAAATTTCTGCTCTGACAATAGTGTTTTAGGAAGGTGTGTGGATTGAGGCCCCTTACTCACTCTAATTAATTCAAAATTATGAGATTTCTCAAAAAATAACTCTCATAAATCTTCAAACTTGATATTAATTTATGTTATTTTACAGAAATGTTATATAAATATTTTTATATAATGGGGAATTCCCTTTATTCCTTTTTAAAACAAGAGACTTAATTATAAATATTTTTTTATTTGTTCCAATTTTAGATGAAATGTAGGAATCAAGGAAAATTATCTTATAAAAGCTGGAATGAAAAACCTTTATAGTACCTATTCTTTATGAGGATAGTGGAAAACAAATATTTCAAATAACTATATTGTACCAAATAGCTTCTCTTGATTTAATAAAAAATCAATTTAGGATGTCTTCTACCCTGATTTGAGAAGAGTTTCACTTCAAGAAATAATTTATTATAATATAACAGATAAAAAAGTGATAAAAAAACAGGAAAATAACCCAGAATGGCAGTATGACACAAAATAATATTCTATAATCTTTCTAGAAATAGAATAACACAGTGTTATCCTTCATTTTTTCCTGCTGAAATGTTATCTCATTAATTTGACAAAATACCTGTTTTTAATTTATAATGCTACCATTTTATATTATAATTTTTGTGTGATTTTTGCATTTTCTTCCGTAGGGGCTTGCAAGTCTTGGTATGACTCTTGCTCCTGGTGATTTATTATTATTAAAAGTAAGTTCCCTTCCTATTAATAAATTTTTTAACAAATAAAGTTCATTACTCCTTTTGTACTTGATTAGTAGCTATTTTTAATATTGTTTTCATTAATATGTTTTGAGCTATTTACTAACATATTTTTATAAAGCATTGAATTAATAACAATAATTAGTTAAATGTTAGCTATGTATTTCATTATGAATTTTTTCATTTGCTGCTAACATTATAAAACAATTGTAAACATAATTAACTAAATATCATTTATAATTAAAAATTTTGTGAAATAATCTGCAAGCTTTGTCTGATTATATTTTCTGTAGGGTAACTTGGTTTTTCAATGTATAACTTTTATGTTTGTGTGTAGCTATTTACTGATATGGTGAATCATTTCTAAAATAAATTCTGCATTATCTAAATATATTTCATCCTGGAAAAAGTAAAAAGATATTTGATTCATGTAGATAATAGAAATTGTAGATTTTTACAAATACAAAATTTTATGAGCTGAAAACTTGAATTTTTATAATATTATTCAAACATTTAGGACTTCCCTTTTTGAATATCTTTTTGGCAAGTGCAGTTAGTATTTAGAAATTAACCATAATTTTTAAAGCATTCAGTTATTCTAAATGAAAATATTATTTAGCATCAGTCAAGTAGACAGGCAGTACTGAGATGATATAATATTCAAAATATTGAATCATTGCATTTGCCTGTGGTATCATACAGATAATATATCAGGACTTTTACCATATTTTATAATAATTTTTTGTGCTATTATTATTTTATTGTTTATTCAAAGTCAAAATATCATGTGGAAAAAAAATGTTATCACTTTTAAATTTAAAAAAAAACTTTTAATATTTTGTTTGCTGAAAAAGAAAAATTATCATTTGAAGACAAAACCCAGTTTTAATTAGAGAAAATGATTTTTTAAAGCACCCCTCCCCCCATAATGTATACTTCTTTTTTCAAATTTTCTGCCAGCATAATACCAAAATTAATTTAATTGCTGAGTTTATTAATTTATTCTATCCCTAACAAGATATAGATGTTTCATTATAATAAATGAAAATTCTGTTTAGTTTTAAGTGTATATTTTGTTCACTGCTTAGTAAATCCCATTTCATCATATGCTTTAATGAATAATTTGCATATATAGCTAACAGTTGTTATTAAAAAGAAACTTTTTGTTGTATATCTGTGAAGTTGCCATCAGCATAGCATATTTCAAACCTTAAAAGTTAGAAAATATTTTTGGGTTATATTCCATCATCTTAAAAGACTTGCTTCTAAAAAATTTATATATAAAAATTTCAAACTATTTTATTACTTATTTTTTGATAACTTAGAATTAATTACAGGTATTTATTTCTTAAATATTGTAACCTTAAAAAAAAAAAAAAAACTCTTCTTGAATTTTTACAATGTCTTGTTAAAAGTCATTCCTTTTATTTTCCTTATAACATAATAAAATCTTATAATATTGTTCATTATTTTCAATATTGCACAGTTAATATAGTAATACTATGGAGAAAATTGCTTTATTAGGATTATAATTTTTAAAGGTTTAATATTTTTTTTAAAAAACATTCTGACTTATAGTGATTCCTATGAATTAAAAATATTTTAAATATGTTAAATGCATATTGGAAATGACAAATGAAAAGTCATAATTTCCTAACTATATAATTAATTAAATACTATTTTAGTATACTTTTTATTTGTAATATATATCAGCTGACTTATCTTTAATCAATGTGTATGAAATATTTACAGGGTGAACCTGGAGTCCCTGGGCCACCAGGTCCACCTGGACCCCCAGGTCCCACAGGATTACCAGGATTTGATGGTAGAGTTGGTTTACCTGGTGAACCCGTAAGTCTAATACCTACTTTAAATCAAAAATATTTTTAGATTAAAATTTTAAAAAGTTTTTAATGTTAAAAAAATATTAAATGTGAATTGCTATTTTAGGGTCCTCCTGGGGAACTTGGTTCATCTGGGCCACCTGGTCCTGTTGTAAGTTCATTTACAGTTTACATACATTTTGAAAATTTTCTAATTTTTAAAATTATTCTCTCTTTATTTTATTTATTTTTTATCTAAAAAATTCTAGGATACATTTGATTGTAACCATTTTTGGCAACTTTTTTTACGTATATTTAATATTGTATGTCAATAACAGATCATTCAATTAAACTTATTTTAAATTTCCTTATTGTACGCATGCAGTTTAAAGATATTTCTATATATATACTATATATATAACTTAGTTGTAAGAAATACCTCAATGAAGTATTTTCAAATTTTGATAAATATCTCATACTAACTCAGAAGTTTTATATAGCTATGCTTTCTGTAAAATTAAATTTTTTCATAATGCACTTTTATTTCACTGAAATTTGAATTTTAATTTGAAAAGATAAGGGTCTAAATTCCACCTTATCAAACTACCGACCAAATTTTATACATTAAAAAAATGTCACCGCAGATATTATAGCCATTCAATTATGAAGTTTAGAGTTATTAAAGGTTATATTTTATGATATGCCTAATGTTGTAGAAAATTATTCTAAAAACATCTTTCTGATTCCATAAAATAATAATAATATTATGATAAGAATGCAAAACTTCAAATTATAAGATAAAACTTTTTTTATATATCAAATTACATTTTAAAAAATGTTTGAAATTTAATTCCAAAGTTAAATTTTAACTGTAATTAAAACAAAATTTTTAAAAATTCAAACATTTTACTTATGAAAGTAACATTTCATTAAAAAATTTATCATATATTTAAGTATTACAGATACCTATTCAGTAAAGAAAAATAAGCAGTCCTTATACCTCAATCATTAGCAATAATACAAAAATTCAAGCTGAAATATTGAAAGCAAAACTGAAAATGATTCGATTTTCATACAGTAAAGGAAGTATGGTCATAAAATGTACTTCAAATCATTAAAAATGTATTAAAATTGGACAAAAAGTATTTTACAGTATATAAACTGATATAAAGTTTTTTTTTAATTTTAAAATGGTATAAAAATTATATTATATTTCAGGTATAAGAAAAAAAAATTGAATTTTGGTTGAATTTTAATTATTTAAAATTTCAAAAAGGCACTCCAAGGCATACATTTCACTTTCCAAAGTATATCTATACCAAACTCGGTAATTCTAGGTAATGGTGTATCTTGTTGAATACTGATACACAAACTTTCTTGTTAGTAGAACTATATAATTTATTGCTGGATTATTACTTATTATTACTTAGCCATATATTATTTATTAATATATTTTAGTTATTTATAATCATAATTATATGTTGTAAAAAAGTTTTTGGATATTAACTCATATGTTCTTAAATTTTATTTAATATTTATATATTTATCTTTATTGGCTGAAATTTATTTTTACTTTTATTTAGGGGCCAATGGGAAAAGATGGCTTACCTGGACCTAAGGTATAAAGTGTCCCATTTTAAAAAATTGTTTATCTATTTATTTCAAGAATTATTTTTTAAAATAAATATAAAGGCCAAGTGAAATTTATAAATATATTCTGTTTATTTACATTTCCACATCTTAGCTTTCTGTAAGCCAATAATTCAAAACATTCTCTAATAAAGCCTCAGAAGAAGAAAAAAATCACTTCTTAAAGAACGTTAATTTGTTTTCCAAATATTTTCTTTACATTATATTGAAAATTTTACTGTATTTATTTTATTGTCTAAATATTCAATTGTAAGACAGTTTACCAGATTCCTTTTTTATTGTATTGATTTCAAAAAAAAAATTAAATCAATCTACATTAAAATAACAACCCTTTAAAGAAAATGATATTATTATTACTTTAAAGTAATATTGTTTTCTTTAAAAGATTGAAATGGCTATAACCATTAATATGTATTTTGTTAGGCCTGCTCAGTTTCTTTAAAGAAAATATCATTGTTTAGATTGTTTTAATAAATATTATCATTTTTTATATGACAGCTCATTTTTAAGTAAAATGCTACTTTATTTAATATTAACTTTGCATGTTTGAAGACCATATTTATGTGCAAAACTTGTAGGGTGAAAAAGGTTTAAAAGGTGATAGAGGCTTCATGGGTGCCCCTGGACTTCCTGGTATGCCTGGAAAACCAGGTTTGAATGGACATTTAGGACTTCCTGGTCCAAAAGGAAATCCTGTGAGATATATGATTAGTTTTGAGCAATTTATGCGCTAACATTTTAGTGGAGCTTCTTTGCTCAAATAGCTGGTTATCTTTCTCTGTTTTCTTTTATACAACTTTCTACGCTCTTTCTATGGAAATCTGTCTTTACTAACATGTGTTCTAACATTTCCGGCAATGTTTATTTTGGATTGGATGTTTTGTAGTAAAACTTTGATTCAGAGTTCAGCTATTGTTTTGTAATTTGATTTAATTTACTGTAACCGGATGATAATACATAAAATTAGCATAGGTTCAGCATCTTTTAAATCCCTATAATGCCTAAAGTATGTCTCTGTTTCAATATAAAACAATACTTTTCCCTTCCCATGTTCCCTTCCTTTTACAAACTCTGAATTTGCCTACATCTTACCTTGCAAATGTATTAAAAAATTAATTGGCTAATTAAAAATTTTGTAATTAAAATTTTTTTTGAAAGATATTTAAAGATTTCTATTTTAAAAGATATTCTTAAATCTGTATCTTTATTCAAATTTATTTTCCCTTTGAACCATCCTTTCCTTTTTTTTTAAATAATTTAATTCAGTTTTTTTGGGGGGGGAGGGAGGGGATATTTATTTTTAAAATAGCTCATAAATTGTTTTTGTTTTTAAGTTTGCAATATAACTTCACAAATACAACAGCAGTTTTTTTTTTAAATCAAAGATAAAGAAAAGAATATACAACTATTGATTTAGACTTATAATAAACTTTTATGTCATTTTGCTTGAAATTTAAATATCTTTTGATAACTTAGAACACTGATTTTGTTTTAATTTAATCAGTAGCATTAATTTTGTTTTAATTTTTCGTATTTATTTTTTCAACGATAAAAATTTCCATTTTCTAAAATTTAATCAAACTAATTTACTAATTTTTGTCCCTCTTTAAATTTTTATTTTTCCTCTATTACACATGGATGCTTATAACAAATATCATTACTAATCTTGAAACTAACCTTATTATAATTTTTTAAAAAGTCAAAAACTTTATTTGTAATATATATGTTTAAAAAATTATCTTTATTTTTCTTTTGAAAAAAGATATTTTATCATATTGTAATTTAGTTATCAAGTTAAGACATGAAGAATAAGTTATCAGAATTACATAATTTTTTTATTGTTTGTGTTTCAAAATTCAGGTTCCAGTCTAATATTAAGTGTAAAATTATTCATTTTAACTCTAAGTATATTCCTTCCTTTCTCATACAAGCCCTTTTCATAGTATTTCAATAATTGTGACTTTGTTTTATGATCAGAAGAATTTGGATTTTCAAACTTTGACTTTTTTCCATTTGCCATCCTTCTTATTTGGATGTTTAGTTTCATTTAAATCTGTTATGGCATAAAACAGCATGTCGGTAATATTGTATTGAATTTCGAAAATTGAATTGGCAATTCATACACCTTCTTTTTTTATTGTCTGACTGAAATAATGAAATTCTAAAGCTTCATAATAGTTCATTCTATTATAAGCATCCCATGCTTCTGTTTGAAAATGGGATATTAATATATTTGAATATAATTTGTTATTCAATTTTCCTAAGACATCATCATTTGTATTAATTTATATGCTTTACATCCAGATATTTAAACATTTGTTCCCATAGTTCATTACAATTAATAAAAATTCCTCAGCATTTTTTATTATTATTATTCACAGAACTTCATAATCAGGGAAATGATTTAAATTTATTTACATAAATTTATTATGTCCCTAATTTATGTGAAAATATGGATTAATCGTGTCTGGATTTTATAAAGTATTGCCAAAAGATTTAATAAAAGAAATGTTTTTATTTCTAGAAGATTTAAATAATTTTGTATTTTAGCCATGGATTTGAAAGAAATTCATAATGATATATATTACACAAAGTCTATTTTCTGGTGTTCTCATATCTAAGTAATATATTTGTGTAATAATTATTAACATCATTTTTCTTTGCCTGCAAAATTGGGAAAGTATATATCCATATTTCTATATTGCTGAAAGGGTTTTGTACCTGAAGGTACAAAATAATTTGATAGAAAATGATTTCCTGAAAATGGAAAGTTTATAATCATTAACAATATGAAGTAATATGTATAGTAGAAGTAATATATATAGTACAACTTAACAGAATGACTTTCAACTCATAAAATTTATCCTTGTTAATCATGGTATCATCTTTAGCATTATTTTTTTGCTTTTGATCATGCAATATTTTGATTTTATAATTTTAATCCTCCTGAGGCAGATTCAGTATTTTCCATTTATCTTGTTCAGTTCAAAATTAGATTACATTCTAAAAATTCCTGGAGTGAAATATTCTCAAAATTCAAATTACATATAAAAAATATTATTTTACAACTTGCAAAAATAATTTCAAAGAGCCTAAAATAAATCACTCCAAATGAAGGTCTGCTTGTAAGATTAATATTCTTCATGCTCGGAATTGCATTCTAGTAGTTTGCTTTATTATTCATCAAATTCATTTATCTTCTTAAAGATTCTGCTATTTTTTTGTGCTTTCTATAATTATATGTCATTTAACTTTGTATTTTATAGTTCAATTAATTTCTATAAATCTCAAAATACAATTGATCAAAACAGATTGCATATTGGTATCCATATTCTTATTGATAATTTGAGAGTCATTTTTTGACTGGATTTATTATATATTTATTTAGCAAATACAGAAATACAATACATGGTTTACTCATGTAATCAAGAAACGTATACATCTACATAAATGACTTGTATTCCCACAATGGATAAGTTTATCCCTAAACACAAATTTTTAATAATTTAATGATTAATAGATTATACAAATTTAACAAAACATTATTTTTGGCATCATCATATGCTTATATTTAATTCAGAATGCAAGACATGTAATAAACCTTAGATATAATATAATATAATTAAAAAGTATATAGGAATGGGGCACATACTGTCTGAACTTCGTATTTTGGGAACCAAAATTGTTGCTTAAAGATACCATGATAAAATAGATGAACAGTGAAAAATCACAGTTTTTTTTTAATTATCATTTTTCTAACTAACACAGTTATTCTGCTTCATTTACTGTCACTTGATTTAACTTTTCACTGCATATATCTCTCTAGGGGGAAAAAGGAGATAAAGGTGACAGAGGTCTTACAACAACTCTTGATGGAAATTCTTTCCCAACTGGTTTCATCGAAGGACCACCTGGTCCTCCTGGACCTCCAGGTCCAGCTGGTCCACCTGGAAGAAAAGTAAGAAACCTACCAAACAGCCATAAATGGAATTTACAACAAATCATGCTTTATTCAGGTTTAATTAATCACTGATATTATGTATTCTTATAAATTCAAGAAGTATGAAACACAACGTTTTAAAATTGTTGCATATATTTTTAAAGCTTTTGGCGTAGGTGTGTTGCTGAAATTGTGCCAATGTTTAGGTTAAACTTGGCCAAGGATCGAACCTGGTATGTTTGGGTTTGAAGTCCAGTAACTTATCCACTCTACAAAAGTGGCCACCGATGTTTAGTGGCAGTTACTGGTTTATTAAGATGTCACCACAATACTCCCCTACCAATAAGTTCGGTAAAGAGACGAACGATTTTATTGCGCCAAGCGTTATGGCCAGTGTGTGAGCGGTGCTGCTGCATCAAGTGAGTCTGACGACTTTGTGTTGCTGATGAAGAGATGACGCCAAGACAGCTGTTGAAAATTCATCACGTCCGGGTCACCAATTTGGCGTAGGTGTGTTGGTGGAATTGTGCCAATGTTTAGCTTGAACTCCGCCAAGGATCGAACCTGACATGTGTGGGTTTGAAGTCCAGTAACTTATCCACTATACAAAAGTGGCCACCGATGTTTAGTGTCAGTTACTGGCTTATTAAGATGTCACCACAAGATTTTATTATCTGAAAAATATTTTCTTAATTTTTGTTGTAAAAAATGTGTATATTTTCTGTTTATAAGCATAAAAAAGACATATTGTAAATAATTTTATAACACTAATCTGCTTTCACTAACATTTACTAACTACCTTACCTGTCCCATGCATTGTTACTAATCAGGGAGATGTTGGTGTTCCTGGGCCACCAGGTGAACATGGGGATAAAGGCGATAAAGGTGAAAGAGGACGTAGAGGAAAAAGGGTACGATTCAGCAAATGTTACTTGCAATTGACATGATGCTTCTAGTGTGCATGCTTAATGCTTAGCATCATAGCTGAGTTTTTTCATTGCACTGAGTGTTATTTTCATTATTGCTGTTGTAGAAGTTTTTAAAAATTTTTTCATTTGAATACTTTATGCTGAAATTATTCATTTCACCTCATTTTTCAATTAAATAGCATATTATTTCCAAATTAGTGAACTTAACATTCAAGCAAAAATTTAAACTGTGTATCACTTATCCATTGTTTTTTAAATAAAAAAATCATTATTTGATAAATCATGTAATTTTTTTAATGATTTAAATGTGTCTCTATTATGGAACTACATAATAAAGTTTTGGCATTTAAACATCATAATGAATCTCAACTAATAGTATGATAAAATACATTTTCAAATACAAAATAAATACAAACGATTAAAAAAACAACAAATACAAAAGATTTAATAATTACAAATAATAAATACAATTAATAAAATACAAAAGATTAAATAAAAGATATCATTCATATGTAGTATTTAAAAGATATATAATTCCTCATAAGTAAATATTTCAAATTCTTATTTATTTTATAAATGTCCTGCAAAATTTATTCATTCACCTAATAAAAAAATATAAAACATAAAAAATGAGCTTTCATATATTTTAATATCAAACAAACTAAATATATTTTAGAAACTAGATTAAAAATAAAACAATTAATTTCAAAAATAAATATTAATGACTGCATAAAATATATAAAATCATTTTGTAAAAAAATCGTTTACCTGCTTATTTCTATTATATATAAAATGTTTCTATCTATGTAATATGTATTATACACAAAAAGGAATAGTTGGAAAATGTTAATGTTTTCCCCCTGTAAATATTTTTAGAAATATAACAAACTAAAAAAAAAACTAACATTTAAAGTTTTGGATTACGAATTTCTACTTTTATTTAATTAGAGGCAGAATAAAATGAATAGATAGATTTTCCCTTAGAAAATCAATACATAAAAAAATACTTTTAATTTTATATAATTGATATACGAGACATCTTATAATTCTGTCAAGGTTAATATTTAGTTTGAATTAAACATTTTATTAAATCATATTGGAAGTATGATTAAAAAAATCTATGAAAATGTGTAGAGATTTTTTTTATAAGGATGTAGGGGGCTGATCTAATTCCTGGCAAACACTACAAAAAAAATATTTTTAGATAGCAAGTATTTGGCTTTTTATTATGACACTTTTCAACATGTATCTTAAATGCAAAAATTTTCTACTTTTTATCATAACCAAATATTCATTCATTTAATGCATCAGTTTTCTTAATTCAATTAATTCACAAAGATTTTTAGTAGCATGTATTTATTTTTGCTTCTGCATGCTTATATCATTTTTTGTTTGCATTCATGTGAATAATTGTTGAATAATTTGTCATTTATTGTTTAACACTATGTATCCAAGCTCTCACCACCATATCTGACAAAATCTTTTGTTAACAACTTAACAGAGCCTTTTTCTAAAATAACTAGTTTCCAGTTATAACTTTCTTTCCTAAATGAGATGATATGCTAACAAGAACTGCTAAAATGAAGATCTGGATTATTAATTTAACTGCTAACAATACTGAAACAAGATTCAAGCACAACTGGTGTAAGTACAAAAATATGTTTTACAGTATTATCTTGCATTATTTCTTTTTTGCTTCTTTATTTCTTCATATCATGAAAAAGAATTTAACCAATAACATCTTTTCATTGTATTTATTTTTTTAAAAAACTGTAAATTTTACTTAGGAGAAAACAATACAAACATATTATAATTTATGAATAAAATTCATAAGTTATCTTTAAAAAAACTCTACATAAAAAAATAAGTTGAAGAATTTCTTAATATTATGTTCAATGAATTGGTTTTATTAATTTAATTGCTGAATAAATTATTACTATCCTGAAAAAATGGTATCCAAATGATAAAAATATTATAATAATAAAATACTTTATATGGATTTGCATCATAAAAGTTGGATATAAATGTATTTTCTTTGTATAAATTGATTAAATGTAAGATGAAAAGATGCAATGTGTTTTAATTTTTTTATGAGTGAGTTAAAGCTATAACCTTACCTTCTTTTAGAAATGAATAGAATTCATTAAATATAAGATTTGCTTTGAAAATAGAATTAAAATACAGAAGTATCATAGTAGAAGTATTGAAGTACATATAATGCAGTATTTATATTTATGTTAAGATAAAAATCTTTTAATTAATAAAAAAATTGCAGGAAATTTCAGAAGTTTATCATATGACTTTAATTTTAAATCAAAGCTAATTCCTATTTTAATTTTTTCAGTTCCTATCGATTTGAAGATATACAAATTTATTTATATTTTCCCAATTTTGAAAATCATTTTTTAAAAATAAAGAAATATTTTGAACCAAAGCTGGTAAACTTTTTGATCTTTCCAAAAGATAGCTTTAAAAAAATATATTTTAAAAAGGACCCATCCAAGTATGAAAAGTATTTTTATATATTAAGTTTTGGTAAGTTTAAGTTTTTATATATTAAGTTTTAGCCTGTGCTTTTGAAACTATGAGTATTGAAAAATAATTTAAATTGAAAGTTTAAAAGTTGCTGTTGATAATATAGTTTTTTTATTGTTTAATGACTTTTATACTGCTTTAAATGCAAATATGGAACATAAAATTTTTACCTTGTGAATAAAATTTTTTCTGCTCTAAGGGAAAAAGAGGACTTCCTGGCCAGCCAGGATTCAAGGGTGAACCTGGTAGAATTGGTTTGAAGGGTGAGAAAGGTGAAAAGGGAGATTTAGGATCTCCAGGTTTCCCGGTAAAAAATTATTCCCTTCTAAAAGTCCTTTAAAAATCATTATATCATAATAATAATCCTTAAAGACTGGAAAAATATATTTAAAAAGTTCAGAATCTTAGTTTTATATACATATATAACTTTATCTCATTGAAATAGACATTGAGTCTTCCATTAGTAACTTTAGAATATTATCAATTGCATAGAAAATGTGAAAAACTTATTAATAATTAGGATGTATTAGTTATGTTTTAATGCATGCCTCATAATTTGTATATTTGAGCTTAATTATTAGTATTCTTTGGAAAGATATCTTTACTCCTTTTATTTGAAGTGCATTTCATAGTTTTGGGTTTTTAGTAATATAATGTATTTATTTTTTTTTAAATATAATTTTATTAGTATTTTTTTTTTCAAAATTTTATAACTGGTATTCAAGAGAACTTTTTAAAAAAATCAAAGTGTTTAGTTTTACACAATGTAAGGAATTTCTAAACTACGAATACATAGTAATTGAAATTTGGCTTGTTTTTCAATGTGCCTTTTGGGTGCTTTAATTCTTGCTTTGCTCAGTTCAATGCATATGCTTTTGCATTCATACCTAACAATATATTTTATTTAAACAAATATTTATTTCTTTTCAGAATATTATAGAATTTTTTAAAGAAATAGTCAATGGTTTATTACTATTAACTATTTCTTTAAAAATTACCATTATTTAATGGTTTAAAGTTTTAACATTTTTCTCTGTTCAAATATTGAATGAACAAATCGTTTGTTGCTATATTTATTTTAATCTGTTTGTTGAGCAAGAAATTAAAATTACAAATTTATTATAAATTTATACTAATTTTAATAAATGAATATTCATTCTATTGTTAAGTTTACAAATAATGATTGACTGTCAATAATTAGAGTAAACAATTCATATTATTTGTGTTGATGTATTTTAAATTTGTATTCTAAATAATTAATAATTGAGTTAAGCATGTCATACTCATATTAATGAGCATTTTTGTAGCAGTTTAAAATTTATAATAAAAAAGGTTTAAATTAATCTTTTGGAGTTTTTTTTCTCTCTTTTTGTAATTGTAAAATTTTTTAAAAAGTGTTAGGCAAATGTCTTTTATTTCAGCAACTGAGTCTTACCACAGGCAACTGAGATCACTACCCACAGGTTGAAAATTCAATTTTATATGCCTTGAACTCTTTAATTATATTGAGGTCAACTGCACATTTTTATTTAGTGGATATTTGGAGAGAGCATGTTGATTCAAGTGGGTCAAAATGAGTAAATGCTCACTTTAGATAAAACAAATCAATAAGTCCAATCCTGAAAAACACTTCTAATAGCATCAAAAATAGACTATAATAATAAAACTAAGCTAAACTTGTGAAAAATTAAAAACTATTTCCTTGTATGAAATTAAAAGTGTAAATTGCTCTAATCTGATAACAATAAACTGCATTTAAGAGACTTAAGTTTTACAAATATTTTCTACTTCTGCCAGTGAACAGTAGAAAATTTAATTATAAAATTATTTTCACCTCTGAAAATACTTATTGACATGAGCAGTTTAATCTAAGAGAGAAAATCTTTCACAATATTTATGATTATTATCTTCAATATGAAATTCTAATATTTCCATGTAGTATCTGTTAGAAAAAAAAATGTTACCTAAAATAGGAAAAATGGTAAAACAAAAAAAAAAAAATGAAAAGAATAGTACATTATTTTTACTGTTGTTATCCATTCTCCCATATACTTTTCAAAATAAATATATTTCTTTAGATGTGACAACTTTGTTGTAGTTGGCTACAAAGACATGTTTATTTGCAATCTCCTGTCTCTAATAATAATATCTGATTTTTATATGTTTAATTTAGTTCCTATATAAGGTTGATTATAATCTTAAATGATATTAATATTTGCTTCAAGGGAGACAGAGGTTTGCCCGGAATTCCAGGTTTTAATGGTTCCAAAGGAGATGATGGTATACAAGGACCTCCTGGAATACCAGTAAGTTCAGAATTTTTTTAAATTAAATTTTGAAACTATTTTGTAAATAATTTTAAAAAAATCAAATTTGTAAATGATAGATGTTATTTCATCATTGTTCAATTCTGAATTTTAAACTGAGATCCTATTAATTATAAATTTTGTTCTTGTGTTGATTCCTTTCATTGTATCATTTCATGAATTTTTTATTAATCCCCTGTTTTATTTTCCTCTTAATTGAAATTTCAGGTATAAATAGGGAGTTTGTAGGATTTCTTTGTATGCATGTGTGTGTTTATTCGATAAAGAAGGTAGAAATTATAAATAAAAAAATTATATTATTTTCAGTTATTATCATTTGAAAGAAATTTAGTTGATTTTATTTTATTGCTCTCTATAAAGCAATAAAAACTGATAATAAAAGAATTTGTTGAATTTTTTTGGTGCCAAATATTTTCTAACTTATTTTAGTACATGCAAATTAACTCGTACAACATATTTTTAAAAATCTCTCTACTTTTCTTAAATCTTAATTCTAGAAGTAAAGATATTTGGAATAAAATGGTGTTAATTAATAATTCTAAAAATATATACTGTCATTGAAAAATTACAAAAAAAATCTAATTTAATATTTTTTTAATGTTCTAATGGAATTTTTTTTTTTAAATGACGTTTAAAAACATTGTCAGAATTAATTAAGTTATCTTTAAGTAACCATGTGTTTGGAAAAAATATTTCATAACAAAGGAAAATTTTTTTTAATTATCCAACATTCTATTTTTAATTTAGGTAGTAGTAATGTAATGTAACATATTTCTTATTTAATAGTTTACATTTTTATATTATTAAAATGAAATATTATTTCATTTACTCTTTAGGGTATGCCTGGTTCTAAAGGTGATAAAGGTGAAAGAGGTGAATTAGGTGCTCCTGGATTAATGGGACCACCTGGATTACCGGGACCTCCAGTAGGTGATGGGCAATTTAAGCTATCAAAGTTTATAGTTATAATTATGGATAAATTATTACACTAAAATTTAACAACATCAATTTTAAAGAGATTTTTTCTGCAAACTATGATATTGGATTTTAATTTTTTTAAATTTAAAAATTAATTTATTCTGTATGTTTGATGAAATAATTTGTTGACTAAGTTTGCTACATATCAAATAAAATTGTGTTTAAAAATTTAAAGAATGTGGAAGAGTAATCATAGAATTAATTCTAAAAATTAAGTGAATATTAAAAAAAATGTACTATTTACTGATACCAGCTTCATTTATCTGAGTATGTATTGATAATTAAAGTTTTCTCCTAGACTCTTTCTCTGACTATTTTCCCTTCAAAACAAAATTGCTGTATTAATGAGATTTAAACAGGTTTTACATAAAAAGTAGAATCAAAAGTTTGTTTTAAATTGATGTTACATTAAATTATAATAATGTAAAGAAATAAAAAATATATCTAAAGAAATTTATTGATTTTATTTCCAAGTCAAGTGTAATCAGTAAAAAAATATTTAAATGAAATGGATATGAATTTTAAATAATAACTGATAGTTTTGATATTTTTTGAAAATCACTTTCATAAAAATAAAAATTTTAAAACTGATCCCTTCTCAAAAAATCTTCAATAGTAAAAAAAATGTTATCATAGTAACTAATTCTTTTTCCATATTAACTATAAATTGTGGTGCAATCCAAGAAATTTTTATGAAATTGCAATATCTGCCGCATAAAGATTTGGTGGTCTCTACTTTATGGGACATAATTTTTTTTTAAATGTTAAATACCATTTAGTGAAATATATTACTAATGAAATATCAAGTGATACAATTTTTAAACAATATATCTGTCAATCTTTTTGTTATCATTTTTGCCCAAAATGTTTTAAACATGGCTAAACATAAGAAGTTAATAATTTGAAATGAATATATTTTATTTGCATAATGCTACAAAAATAAATTATTAATCTTTTAATATGCATTTTTGAATTTCAGTTAAAAAACATGGTCAATAATAAAATTCATGTCTGTTGCCATCTATTATTCATAAAAAATTTTATTTTTAGAAATTTCCAAATTATTTTAAACATTCTTCCACTTATTAATGGTTTCAGGATTAAAATACTTTAAAACAACTTTTCTGCTAGAAATTTGTATAAAGTCTTTAATTTAAATATTAGTATAAAATTTTACGCTTTAAAATTGTAAATATTCTAATTCAATAATTTATTATTATATTCATCATCAATAGTGTATCTAGGGTCAAAAGTACCTGAACATGGTGTTACTTTTATGCCCACTACTACTTAAAATGGTGCTTTTTGGCATCTTTTAATATCCTCAGCACTTCTCTAAAAGATAACTTCAGGAGAATTTATAGTTCTTTGTCTAGCTGCTGTAATGCTTCTTTACATCACTGTTAAAACCTTCTAAAAACCTTATTAAATAAAAATTTCTCAATAGGAGTTTTGCTTTTTATTTTATTTTATTTCTTTGCCTCTTGACACTTAGAAGAAGCCTAATGTGGAAGGGGGAAATGATTTTAACTTTGTTTCAAGACTCTTAAGATATAATTATGATGTTAAAGGATTATATCTCCAAATTTTTCTCTGAATTTTTCAAAATTCTAAAACCAACTTCATTTATTGCATACGATATTTTTATTTTCTCAGCAGAGAATTTTATTAGCAATGATTTACTTTAATTAGTTCTGATTAATTAAGTAGTTAATGCTATGTATGCATTTTCTTAAATTTATATTATCTTATGATTCAAAATTAATTTCTGAATGCATTAGTAACGAAATATTACATTTTTTTGTTTTTTAATACAACATTTAAAAATATATCTAATATCTATTGACTTTTAATATATATTTTCAGAATGCTTCTTTCTCTCTCTCGTGAAACTGTTGACTTATTACTTATTGAAATTATTTTTTATTTTGTGAATCATATATAAATATTTTTTTATTTAACTAATAAGTAATATCTTATTTTCTTTTAAAGGGCAGACTTGGACTGAAAGGTGACAAAGGAAACAAAGGTGAAGTGGTATGTAAATTTGTTATATAAAAATAATATTTTTTTGTTCAGTTGTCTGGCAATATTTGGTGTGGAAAATATTAATTGTGAATCAGCTAATTATCAAATACTATTTTTTTAATGCAAAAAAGAAAAATAACAATGAAACAAAGAAGCATTATATGAATAACTTTAAAATATATATATATAAATTGAGTTAACTGGTTTCTAATTTGAATGAATGTCTCTTGCGACAGAAATTATTCTACTTGTAATTTTTTTTTTATAATAGCTGGTACATTTTTGCAAATAAGAATTTTTAAAAATATATAAAAAAATTATTAAATATAAACTTTAATAAAAGGCAATTAGCTATAGTATAATATTAAGATACATGTATCATGTTTTAGGACTGCAATATCTATGATTTTATTTATAACTTTATAATAACATGATGTCTGGTTTTAATGCATAAATATTATTAACTGGAATTTAATAAATAGTGAAGACAATAGATCAACTATTTTATAATCATGTAACTCATTTCCTACTACTTTTAAACTATTTTAGACTGCGAGCATTTAATTTGGTATGTTAATTTATTTTGCAAACAGTATTAACTTCACTTGATCAATTAATCATTTCATTTTATTTTTCCAAAATTATTTAAAAAAAACAGCAAAGACATCCTCTTCCCATCACCTTCTATTTAATCTGTGCAGTTTTACATTTAAACAAACATTTATATAAATTTTCATAACCCATTTGATTTTTTCATTTGGCTTAGGAAATAATTTCATTCAATGCTTTATGCATTAATTTATGATAACTAACTAATACTGGGTTTAACATTGCATGTTGTTTTATTATAAGAGTGAAAGTTAAACATTAAGTAAATAACGTTAACATTTCAGAATTTATTTATAAACAAAGCAAATGGGTTTTTACCCTTTATTTAACCACTGTTACATATGAATTTACAATGCTTTACTTTTACTTTCATTCTATATAAATTATATTATTACAATATAATTGTTTGTACAAAAAAATTATTTTCCAATATAAAAATATGTTATTAGAAATTATTCAAAGATAAAACATTTTATACTTTATTAATTTCCAAATTATATTTATCATGATTTTTAATGTATAAATGAGAATGCCGTTATTTTGATAGAAAAATACTACTTTTTGTTTCTTAAAAAAATGCATTTAAAATATTATTCCAAAGAGAAATGTGTTTTGAAGATTTAAAATATATAAAGTAATTTTCTAGTGTTGAAATTGACTATTAAATTATTTACTTTAATTTTTTGTAAGTAATAAATTTAAACTTGAAAAGTACTTGGTTTCAGAAAAATGATAAGTAACTTTTTAATTAAAAATACTTAAATAATTTTAAATATTGATTTAATGAATTTTTTATATATTTACATGAGCTATTCTTTTAGTTATACTAGCGTGTCTTTGAAATCAATTGATATTTAACTTGCAAACTTTCATATTTTTCAACAGATGAATCATCATCTGTTAAAAATATTGTCTTTGTCCAAGAATTTCTGTGACTACTTAATATAAACATTTTTTATGCAACCTGTTAGATACAAAATTTGCAAATCTATCTCAAATGTGCAACAACTAAATAAAATATTAACTCAACCAAACTGCAATCACTTAATTTTTTTTCTCATCAAGCATCTTTATTTCTTGTTTATTGCTACTTCTTAGGATTTATAAAATAAATGAAAATGTTTGAATCTTATATAACAATTTACCAATGATATTTTATAGAATTTTTTTATTTTAACAGTTATCTTAAGTCTCACCAAATAATATATAATAAATTAAAAAGCATTAAAAAATTTGCATGCAAAATACTAATGTATGTTCTAATGTAAATGGTTAATTGCAATTGTCTACAATGTTTGAGTTTAGAGTATTAATATACTTTTTATTTTATATGATTACTGTATAAATTATATTTTTTTGTTCTTGTTACATTTTTTATGACAGCAGTGCATATATTTTTGTCACTGTTTATAAAATGTTAATTATGTTGCATAGTAATTAATTTTTCTCTTTCAATCAGATACCATACAGATACTGGAAGCAGGTAATTTTGTTTTACTTTTTTCTTGGCAAAGCTTTTATTATTTATCGCCAAGTTGTTTTAATTTATTTTTAAATATTTTCGCAGAATATTGCTTGCATGAAACTGTAATAACAATTTAATAGAAACCTTTTCATATTGGCAGAAGCTACTTTTAAATTATCATGATGTGCCAACTAGATAAAATTGATTACTATGATGATTTGCATGACTGCTAAAAATTTATTATGAAGTAAAATATGCTATGGATAGGTCATTTTTATTTGAAGTGTATCTATAAATTATGAACTATCGAGAATAATCCTTATTCTGAACTGCATTTACTTTCCTATGTTAGGAGTATGCCTGAATATAATTGAAAGCTTTAAGTTTAAGAGAAAGCTTAGCATTCATATTAAAAAATAAATATCTTCAGTATAACCTTTTTAGTATAATTATTCTCTATTAACTCTACAATCTTTGCTATCAATATTTTGTTTTGAATAAACTGTTTATAATATGATATCAAATTAAACCAATCATACATCAAAGTAAGTTTCCTCCTTTCTTCCATTATCCATATGGCTATCCTGAAGATTGTTAAATTTCTTTCTCTTTCGTTATCTTCCACTATCTCACCATACATACACCTTTTTCCCAAACCACCAAAAAAATTTTTTATTGTCTTCAAAATTACAACTTCTATTCATCAAAAATAACATAGAATAATAATGGCAATTAAATTTCTTGTCCCATTATTGACGTCACTAGTGTCGTCAGTTTAAGAGTTCAAAATTGACCTCCAATGAGCTATTTTGTTCAAATGTTGAGTGCTGCTTAGTTTTTGTGAAATTGCCCAATTTTTTTCCCCAGAACTATATTTTCAATTTCTTCTTATATGTTAAAAGCTTTGAAGTTCATAATTTT
Source organism: Argiope trifasciata (assembly GCA_026543055.1). Classification (NCBI taxonomy): domain Eukaryota; kingdom Metazoa; phylum Arthropoda; class Arachnida; order Araneae; family Araneidae; genus Argiope; species Argiope trifasciata. The sequence continues at coordinate 1,663,785 of JAPMOQ010015521.1, read as the reverse complement.
ATTTATCCCTCCAGATATTGCCAAAACATCCATTTTCCAACAATATCTTACAAATATAGCTTTGCATTTTTAATTTATCTTGTGTGTTGGTATTGTGAATTTGAATTGTATTTAATAATTGTCTGAATTTTTTTCCTGCAGGGTGACAGGAGACTAGATGGAAAAACAGTAAGAAAATATTTAGTCTTTGTTTGTTTCCTTGATAGTGCAGAAAATTATAATAATTTAATTTCTTTCTAATTATTTTACTTATATTTTTATTGCAAGGATATAAAAATGATTTTGGCTTGACTGTATTTTGCCCGTAATTAATCTTGATTGTGAATTATTCATATTTTGAGCATCTTGTTTTGAATTCCCTTTGTTTATGGTTAAAATAAATTTTACTATTAAAAAATTCTAGGACCTTCCTTATAGAAAAGTATTTCTGCATAATTTATGCCTATATTAATAAAATCTATACATTAAATTAACTTATGCTTTTCTAATATGCATGAATTTGAAGAATCTTGTAAATTTGATGGGGGTATTTAATTTCAAAGATAATTGGTACAGAAATTTTGCAGATAAATTCAAATAAATTTTTCAATAATTATATGTTATAAACATGTTAATTCACTTTAAAATATTAGAATAATAAATTAATGAATCATGATCTATTTTGAATTTTTTAAAGTATATTTTTCTTTTGATAACTCGATAAAAAGATTAGCCATACTTGATTTTTCATCTCCTTTCTTTTTAGCTCTTTTTTCTGAAAAAATGTCATATTTTATCTTTAGATAATTTATTTTAATAGAAACAGCTACTATGCTGTTTTAATAAGGGAATTATCTTTAATCATATTATGCCGAAAAAGCACAAATATAACAATATTATATGCATTTAATTAATTTAAGGTTGTAATATTATCTTAAGACTTTAAACCAGGGAAATGGACTCTCAAAAGCTATCTCGCATGCTCTGTAATAAAGATAAACTTGTACTTTGTAATGGTAAATTTATCATTTTCTCAACTGATTGAAACCATAATTTGATAGAGAACTACAGTTGCTATTATACATTCAACCTCTTATTGAATTTAGATCAAAATTTTATAGGTGTTGATAATATAGATATTAAATCTGTGCACCAAATTTTATCCATCTGGCTCTCTTAGTTTTGTAGTTATCGTGTTAACTTACATTCAAACTACCGGAAAGACGAATTTCGCTCACAATTTGATATAAAGACTGCTTGTCAAATTTCATTCACCTACTTTCAAACATTTTTGGAGTTATTTTTGTGACTGATAAACTGATGTTTTCAAAATATTTCTTTCTTAAGGAGATCTGAAACACTGAGATTCATCAATTTTGAATCTGAATTTTTCGACGATCATAATACTTCTTACACACGAAAGTAAAAATAATGTAGTAGTAAAGTCTACATATTCTTTACAGTATATCATCGATGTTTTATACTTGTGAATTTTGTTTATAATTCTGTTCATGCTATGGAATTTCAATCAATGTACGTTTTTAAAATTAAAAGTTTATTTCATAAAAGTGTATGTAATAAATTATTTATTTTTTAAAAATCGATTATTAATTTTTAAAAGTTTATTATAAAAATTAATAATTGATTTTTTAAAAAATCATAAAATATGCTGTACATTAATAAAAATATTCTAACAAAATTATATTTTATTACCATGTGTTTTCTAATAATATTGCTTTCCTTTTATTGTTTTTAGTTCACTGGACCACCCGGGCCACCAGGAGCTCCTGTAAGTAATTTATTAAAACAGAATGATTATTAACAATTTTAGAAATATTGCCTACAATATTACAGATTTTTTCAAAGGCCATTTGACTAAATTGATTCATGAACTTTTTCCTAGATAAAAGATCAACATAGGAAATTGAACTGTGGCCTTCCTAAATTAATTTCTACAATACTTATTTAATATCACCTCTCTCCTTTTAAAAGTCGATTAAGTTATACGAAGCAAACTCCAAATAATTCACTATAAAATTGCTTTTAGTTCATTATTTTATTTTTCTCTATTTATAATATAGATCTAGAAATGCAATAAATAATTCTAACATTGAAAAAGTAGGAATGACTTAATTATATGAATTTTACAGGGATTGCAAGGCATTCAAGGCCCTCCAGGTGTAAAAGGTGACAAAGGAGTAGATGGACAAAAAGGCGAACCCGTAAGTAATTTTTCTTTCATATATTTCTTAAGTTTACATCAAATGCTACACTTCAGTAGATGAATCGTCTGATTTAAATTTTATTTTTAAATTAAAAAACAATTATTTCATGATATTATTTCAATGAATGCATTTTTATTTTCAATGCACATTACTTATACTATGCTCATTTCTAATATTGAACATTTTACAATACTTTTATATTTAAATAAAAATTAAATTAAGTATAAATATCAAATATAACTGAATATCTATATAATGTTTACATTCTCATATGTAAATAAATATTTCCTCACTGCTAAACAATATATGTCCATGCAACATATAATCTAGTAAATTTTACTTATTTCTTAGTAAAAGATATAAATATCAAGGGATTCGCAAAATATATAAGTATCAAGAATGTAAATTTACTATAATATTATTCATTGCAATTCACATTAAACATTTATCTCATAAAAATATTTAAAGAAATTTCTAATTTAGCTAAAATTATATTTGAATCATATTACAATATAATATTGATTGTAAATTCTAATGTATAAATTCAGTAACATCATATACAGGGTGGCCCAGAAGTCACTTTACATTTTGAAAATTAAATAACTTTTTTTCTATTAATATATTTCTTTTTCTCTTTTCAGAATTAAAAAATATAATTCCTGGAAATTTTTGGCACGGATAAGTTTACAACAGAACAATGAGTGAAGATAATTGAATTTTACTTTAAAAATGGACGGTCAATTGTTGCAACAGAGTCAATACAGTCATTTAAGAAAAAGTTATTTAATTTTCAAAACTTACAGAGCCATGCTGTTGAAAACGCGTCACTAAGTTTCTTATTGCAGGCCTACTAGGGGGATGTTGAACATTAAAATGGCGCATATACGATCTTTGCGTTGCAACAATTGACCGTCCATTTTCAAAGTAAAATTCAATTATCTTCACTCGTTGTTCTGTTGTAAACTTATCCATGCCAAAAATTTCCAGGGATTATATTTTTTAATTCTGAAAAGAGAAAAAGAAATATATTAATAGAAAAAAAGTTATTTAGTTTTCAAAATGTGAAGTGACTTCTGGGCCACCCTGTAAATATCATTATAATAAAGTCAATAATATCATTTTCCTTTATAGTCATAATCTATTAAAATTACCAATAGTAAGGTATTAAAAGTGGAAAATTACACTTCTATAAATGCTAAGTTTAGAAAGAAAAACATTTGAAATTATCAACTAAATTTTATTTGTTTATATTTTATCTTTTAAAAAATAAAGGAATAAAATATTTATTCCTGAAAATTAGGGCTTTTTTAAATTTTCACTATTTTAATACATGAGAAAGAAATAATATCAATCCAACATTTCCCTCTTTTTATTTCAAAGTTTACTATGTAATATTTAAAAATAATTTCAATTATTTTACTAATTTGTTAAATAAGGGTTCATATTCTTATGAATTTTTCTGCTTTTGGGTTGCAGTAAAGTTTTTCTAGAGGTAAGAAAGCCATGAGATATTTTTCCAATTAATAGATGTCTGCAATATGAAAATTTAGGAAATTCTCTTCTAATTTCTTCCAAAAAATTTTATTAATGCCATTATATACTAATAAAAGAAATCTTTTTTTATTATTTGATTTGTTTCTAGAATCTTGTTTTTTTCTTTTTTTAGGGTGATGTAGGAACTAAAGGGGAACCAGGACCCATGGGACTTCCAGTATGGCTATTTTGGAATACTTATTTATAGTGAAGCTATTTGATGTATATTATCTGTATTCTGTTGAGATTTTTTTAGTCATTTCTGCTCTTGATAGATAAATTTTATTTAGAAAATTTATTAATAGACTAATAAAAAAATTTTAAACTTTATTTCCTATTTTAAAGTTGATTTATTATATCATCATGTTCTATTATTATTATTAATTTTGAACAGCTTATTTGAAACATTTCTAATTGTAGCTTTGCTGCTATTTTTATTATTTCCTAGGGTCCAAGAGGTGTTCCTGGACCACCTGGAAGAGATGGAATGGATGGTAAACCAGGACTTATAGTATGTTTGTTGTATTTTCTTTATTACTTTAATTATAATTTATTGATGTTACAATTCAGTAGACTATATATTATCTATGATGTATTATAAAATGTATTGATTTTTCAGTCTGTTCTTTATAAACAAATGAGATAAAATAAGACTTAAAATATTGGAGAGACACTATTTATACTATAACAGTTAGGAAAATACCCAAACTATGAATTTATTAGAATTTTAGTGATTTCTAATAAAGCTTTATATTGTATATACTATAAAATGTGTTGAAGAAACTTTAACCTCTTGGATACATAAAGAAATATCAATTATTTGTCATTTAAATTTCCTTTTTTGCAATCTCAATTTTTGGTTCATAAGGTCATCTAAATATTATTCTGTTAAAGTATTTGCTAAATTAATAGTCATTTATTTCTGTCACATGGTTTTTTAGGGAAGAAGCTATTCTTTATCTCATAACTAAAATATTAAGATAAACTAATCAATAAAGTAATAATCATTCAGTTATAATTTTTAAAATTAAAAATATTGAAGCAGTTTTGTTGAAATATATATTTTAATGTATATATAATAATATACCATCAAGGTGTCTTGCATTGAAAATCTTTCCTTTTGCTATAATAATTTTTTTAGGCACTTTGTAAGAATCTAAGCTGCTTTTCTAAAGAGGTTGCAGTTATTTCAAATAACTGTATCTATTTATTAATGCAAGTAAAAAAAAATTTAAGTAATTGCCTCTTTGAACAAAATAAGAATTGTTGAGAATAAATTATGTGTTTACTGTTAGGTTTACTCATTTATTTAAGAATAAACATTAATAAATGCAGAAATTCATAATGCCAAAAAAAAAAGATTTTATATCAAAATTACTGCATCAGAGTTTTCATATGAATTTTTTTTAGTCTGTGCATCTCAAACATATGGCTTATTAAAGAAATGAAATTACACATATGAAAATCTTCAGAGATCATTATGTAACATTTTTCCTTCCAGAATTAACCTCAAATTATATAACTGTTAAACAACTTTGTAGGTATATTTTATATTTACAAATACTGCTATTCTCTTTTTTAAACATATATATTCAAGATGAATGATAAATGGAAGTGATTTTCATTGGTTAAATGTATTAATGTTTTTATTTTTTTTAGGTCTTATGTTTTCTTCTATTGCTTCATTCCATGTTCAGCATATCTAATATTCTTTCTTAACTAACTATGTTACTCGACTAATGGTGGTGGGAGCTTGATTTGTGTTGTGATGTTAATGCTCTAATATTAACATATTTATGAATTCAGTAGCTTTTATATTTTTAGAGTGTTTTAAATAAAATTTATGTATACTGATTCAGTGAATGATAAATATTTATAACAATTTTAATTATATCTAATTGTTTGAATTTTAAATAATTGAAGTGTACTTTATTTTTTATTAACATTTTACTTGAAATGTTGGTTTTAAATCAATTCAATATTTGCATGTTGCTACTTTTTGCTTTGGTGTACAGCATTTTAAAGAATTTAGTTTGCAAAGGTTTGCTGGTTTTGATTTTTCTTACTTTCGATGTAAGCACTATGTTATCCTTTGTGGTTTTTGACTGTTAGTGTTATTGTTTAAACGCAGGGCCCACCAGGATTGGATGGAATGAAGGTGAGAATATGTTATATTTGAATTTTCTTGTAGCTTACTGAAATAGATTAAATTAAAAGTAAAATTGTTTTTAAATACTGTTTTACTTTGCAATTATTATTAGAAGTTATCTTATATTTAGGAAAAGTATTAATAAATTCAATCACCATGTTTTAAAAAGTTCCTGAATTGAAATTTAAAAAATGGGTTCTTTCCAAAATGGTTAAATATTCAGTATAAAATTTTATGGTTAAATTTTCTCCTTTTCTATTTCCAAAGTTGTAATATAATTTTAAAAATTTGTCAACTATCAGTTATTTTAGCTAAAATTAAAATTATCTATTTTTAATAATCCAATTTTAAAAATGGTATGGTGAAATGAATCTGTTTTATTCAAATTATTATTCTATTTCTCATTTATATGTATATTGATTTACAAATAATTTATAGAATCAGTTGTATATACCATTAAATGATCTTTAAAATGCAGCTTTAAAATTTTATAAATTTCCAATGTTTTTTTTTTTCAAAGCATATTATATTTTTGAGTAAATATGTTTACATGTGCATTTCTCTTGTTTTGAGATACTTGAAATTTTTTTTCATTATCGATTATTGGTTAAAATTATACAATGGCTGATGATATTTATAATTATAGAGTAACGAGTCATTGATTATTTTTTGCATTTGCAATAAAATCCTAATATTTTAGTTGTCATCATTAATTGTATATATTCATATAATGTATAGTGCTCAATGTTATGTTCTTAATCATAGAAATTATAATAAATACAGGACTTGCTATGTACTATAGAAAATATTTATGAATTGTGACTTAAGGTTTCATTTCCTTTGGATATACACTTGTTTTTAGGGTGAAAGAGGAGATCAAGGCAGGAAAGGGGATAAAGGAGAACCAGGATTGCCAGTGAGTACTTATTCTCACAATTTAATATTCTGAGTCATAAAAAAAAGTGGTAGCAATTTGAAATGAAGCATTTCCCCAATAATTTTTTTAAAAAGTTTATAGAAATAAAGTTTTTTATAAATTAATTGTTGATTAGATAAATAATTATCACAATAGCAAATACTTCTAAAAATACCATATGATTGGAATACAAAATGCACATTAAAAATTTCAATGAAATTCTGTTTAGTTTTATTAAGTAAAATAAATATTAATAAAATTTGTGCAATTTTATATTTAATCCTGAGAATTTTTTTTTTTTGGATGTAGTCCAATTTAAGCTTACTTTTTACTTGATAATGATATAAATAATTTTTAAAAATTTCATTTCAGTATTATCTTTTTCTGTCTACTCATTTTTGTATGTGTAATTTTTTTAAAAAATACTATGTATTTCCAAATTAAATATCAAATGGTATAAATCATATAGAGTAAAAAATAAATCATATAGTTGTTTCACTAATATTAAAGAAAAACCACAAATATAAAAAACATATTTAGACAAGGATTACAGTTTGATTTGAATTAGATATTTGTTCTCTATGACCGGATAAACTTGCAATAGTGTTTGGAAGATTATTAGTCTGTAGATAATTTTTTGACTACTTAAACAGGTTTTATTCTAAACCCTTGTTCAAACTTGGTTCCTCCTTATTTCTATTATTATAAATTTATTTTTAGTCTAAAAAAACCTTAATGAGATTACCTTTATTAAATTTTTTTCCTACAAATAAATTCATTCCGTATTGCTTTTTTTTAAATGATGTATTTACTGTTTTATTTATTTAAAAACTAAAGATTTTAATAACTTAACTTGATCTATTAGCAGTTCAATGTCCTATGCATGATGTCCATAAGAAATTAGAAATAAAAGATGCTACAATTTTGAATTTTCAATAAAATTCAACACTCACTCACATTAACTTTCTAGTAAATAACTTGAATTGTTTCCTTCTTAGGGCACAGACGGAATACCAGGTTTGCCGGTAACTATCAAGGACAACAGTATGGGTGCTGGTCCTACAAGTCCGTGATTTTTGTGGCTAATACTTCTAACTACTAAAAGACCTTAGTACAGCCACCCAGTAGTTTGGGACTCTATCTTGCATGCTGCTTTTTTTTCTGCTATTTCTGTTAGCTGTTTCTAACTGTCTGCTGCATGTCTTGCATTTTTTGTTAGTGCTGCATGGATTCTTTAGTTTTTGCATTAGAGCCACATTTGACAGAAATGTGTCTCTATTCAATTCTATGATTAATATTCTTAAAATTAATTGGTAATTTATTTTTCTAGGGGCCAAAAGGGGAAAAAGGAGAGATTGGACCTGAGGTCAGAATTTTATTTCTTTAAACTGAATTTTAAAGTATATGTAATAATAACATTGTATATTTCTTTATTGCATGAAAACTTCAATGTTTTATGGCAAAGATTATTAAGTTTTCCACTCATAATTCTATATATCACAACTAATGGCAGTTATTGTAAATAAGAATGATTTTATCATAATATCTGCTTATTCAATTTTCTATGTATGTGTTAAATCTGATCTGAAATTAAATCTAATTCAAATGAAGATTACCTATTTCCTTATTTCTGTTCATTAATTGCAAAATATTTAGTAAAAAGTTAACTTTTTTTCTGATCTGAAAAATCATGAATCATTGCTGTTATGAAAAAAGTACTTTGTTTACAAGCAAATTTAATTAGAAGAAAATATGGTTTATTGACATAAGATTACTTAAGACTTTTTAATTCTTTGAAACCTTTTATCTATATTACATATTAGCATACTGCAGACTCAAATGTATTATATACATGCATAATAAAAATTAATCTTTTTATAAACCAATTTTAAAAAAAAAAAAGAAAAAAAAAGGGTGTTTTGAATTCATATTGCATTCTAAGATTTATTGCTTGTAATCTAAGAAATTCGTAATTCAACTAATTTTACCATATTAACTAATTACGAAACAAACTAAATTTACCATATTTGTTTCATTTTTTTCTTTTTTGTTATAATCTACAATGCAGGAAAACTGTCTTAAGTATACTTACCATTCTGATAATTGGCTAGAATAAATCTTTATACCTTATTTTTTAATGAATCTAAATCAAATGCATTTAAAATTATGTATAATTTAGGAATTAAATCTCGTAAAATTGCAATGATTGAAGGGAAAAAATGCATATTAAAATTACTTTTGAAACTTCATATATGCCAATTCTTAAATTTCAAAAAAGGATTGTTTTTTTGTTAGGGTTTACGTGGCAAACGAGGTAAAAGAGGCGAGAAAGGAGAAAAAGGAGATCAAGTAAGAAATTTTATTTTATGCTAATGATAATTATATATGGTAAAGCAAGAAAACATGAGGCCTTTTAATAATCAATTATAGTTTTTTTAAAATTTAAAAGTTGGAAATTAATTAACTTAATTGAAACTTATTAATTTCTGCATATTTTATTACCACAAAAACGATTTATTACAGAATAAAAATTTTAAGCCTCTTCGAAGTGCAGCAGAGTATTAAAATAATATTAAACGAAGGAATGCTATTGAATTCAATAAATTTGAAAAATATCTTTAAGAAGGGGAAGAAAAGTTTTGTTCATTGTGTGTCAGTTATTCTTGATGCGTCATACCTTACAGATATCAAAATGTTGATATTGTTACGAATTTCTAACTTTGTCTTTCATGCGCAATAAATCTCTTAGTAAATAGGATAATTTTACAGATATAGTAATGGTTTCCAACTTAGTGCCCTCGCCTTTTGTCACAAAAATGAAGAATAAAGAACATTTGAAAATCACAGTGATATCTTGATTAGGAGCAAAGATACAATACCTTTCTGGAAACTAAAGCTGCCGTTTTGTGTACTCTTCATCTGTTTGATATCCTAGTTTAAAATACCGATTTTCACTATAGTGTTTTTATGTAAAATAAGGCATCATTATCTTGTACTAAACCAGCTGGATTTTCTTCAACACTATGGTATTTAATCCCGTTTAACCCCTTGGGTACATTTGACGTCTGAGACACGACATTCACTTTTTTCCCCTAGGAGTGGATGACGTATTTAAGACGCCAAACCAAAAATTATATCCGTTCCACATGCAAATATTTTCTCAAATAAATCCGTACCCAAGGGGTTAATTATAATTATTAAGATTACAAACTAATCCTATTTTCATTGTTAGGGAGTTCCTGGTTTAGATGCTCCCTGCCCACTAGGACCCGATGGCTTACCTTTACCTGGCTGTGGTTGGAGACCGCCTCCTGGTGGTGTAAGTTTTTACATATTCATATTAAAATGCTAATAATTTATATATTATAATATGCTCAACAGATTTAAAAAATTGTTTAATTTTTATGCACTGCAAAATTAAATTTGATTTCTATTAATAAATCCACATGTTACAAAGAATAATTATTATATTGTGTAATTTATCAGTTTGTTCTCTTAAGGCCTTATCACACGGCGAAATATCATCTGCACTTTTCCGTTTCTACCCTCAAGAACCGGTCAAGCAAGTTTTTCTTCACGGACAACCTTTTTTAACCAGCTTGAAAATGCCGACGATAGTGACGGAAATATTGTCTGCAAACGAAATTCAACCAATCGTGTGAAACTTTGAAGTGACGTCACACAAATGATGTCACTTTCGTTGCCGTCTGCTGTCGCCGTGTAATAAGGCCTTTATATGTAAAACTATATGTATTAGATTTTTATCAAAAGTTAATAGCACGCCTGACTTCCTCCTATCAAGCTGTTTTTAATTGTAATCCTTGTAATATTCAGGGACCTATTCCACCTGGTGCATATCCTCCTGGCCCCTATCCCACAGGACCGGATGTGTAATAGAGGCCTGTCTTATCATGAGCTCATCACTGCCACCGTAAGTACTTACTGGACGGAGAAGCATAATTTAAAAAATAGGAAACTATTACATTTATAATGTATAGAAAATTTCATTTAAGATAAGGATTGAGAGATTATTTTTAAGAAAGCATTCAGGAGGATACTGATTGTTCTCAAGTTTGCAACTGGAATTCCTCAGTTGTAAGCAGGGCTGGATTGGCTCTTCAGCAATTTTGAGGCCATCCTTTACTGATTTCAAAATTTAATTTAACGCCTATGTAAGCAGTATTTAAATAGCAAATATTATGACAGTCAAAAATGGCAAAAGCACTTCAGCCTGGCACCTTCAACATTGTTTCTGTATTCTTCGAATATTTAAAAATAATTTTTTTGAATGACAATCTTTTTTATGCGTTTTATATTTAAACTGAACGCTTACAGAACTGTTGAATTGCAAAATAGATCACTATGATCTGCATCCAACTCTAATCGAGCCTTGATCGTAATTTGGATACATGATAATATACTGAAATTTAGGAAAGGCTTGATATTAATTTCAATTGAGAAATAATACAAAAATATTTCTAGAATTCGGGCCTCTTAAGCTATTGCTGATTTTGCCAAATTATAATCCAGCCGTGATCGTAAATTTAATTGCTTTTGGATTTAGATGTTGCATGCTAACCCAAATAAAGAAGTAATTAAATTTATACTTCGCAGGGGAGGGACAGATACTATTGCATTTTCACAATGCCTATAACAAAATGTATATAGTTATAATGTAATAACTATATTATAATATAATAACTATATAACACGATGCTATAATCATCCATGACTACTGGAATTATGCATGCTTTAAATTCTTCAAGGTGGCTTCGAGAAGTAAAATCAACAATAGGTCATCGCTAAATTTTGCAAATCATTCTTTCAAATTTAATTTAAAACATGAAAGTCGTTGTGTACAATAAATTTAAATATTGATTCTATACTTACATAAAAAGATATCTTTGGTGACTTCTTCAGAAATGATATCTGGTATCAATAAAGTCGAAAAGAATTTATCTTCGATAAAATTGCTGAGAATCAAAATTCGGAACCTTCGTCAGCCAAAATAAAGAAATATATTTTAAATTATATCTCGTAATCTAAATCCTAAAAATTATCTTAATTTATTCTATATTAATTTCATTCGAAATTCTTTTCTTATTTCTTGATCCAATTCTTATATTTTTATTTAATTAATTCAACATGTGCTTTGTAAAACTGCTGAATTCAGCAGATTATCACGTTCCGAGCGAAGGGATAAATATCCTTAATGTTTATAACATTCTTTTAAAGATACGTTAGGTTCCCTTTCTGAGTCTACATGTATAAAAAAAAATCCCTTTCAAAATCACTGAAAAAAAATGTTGGCTGTGATGTAGACTGAATTATTTCTTGCATTTTGTATATAATTTAGGCTCCCAGTATGGAATAAGTTAAACATTTCAAATGTTTCTTCTATTTAACCACACAACTGCTAAAATATTTTACATATATAGCATTATACTCCACTTTTCATGTTATCTTAACAGCTACATGGTTCGGTATAAATGGTATCCAAAGTGCTACAAATAAAGTATTTGTAGTTCTTTCTAACGATTAATTTTGATATTTTTCGAGCATAAATTCAAATACAACTGGTATGAAGACGAAAAAATTGGTTATTTATATATTTAAATAATGGGATAAATCAATAAACCAGTTTTAATCGTTTAATCAGACTTTGTCAATTTTTGCTTCATGTGAAAGTTCGCTATGTAAAAGCTAAGGACCAAGCATGCTTGGGAAAACACAAAGGATTTCGCATTAGGCTGACTGCCTAAAGGGCTGTTCTAACGACCTGTCCATTCGGCAGACGAGCCACGCGCTTCCCCTTCGACCCCTCTTGTGGTGTTCTGAATTCCTTTGATGCCTGTCGATTCTACCGAAAATTTGACCGTAAAAAGGATCGAATGGACAGGTCGTTGGAACTTGATTTAACCGGGACATATGCCGCGCACTGCAGAGCCCTCTGTCAAGAAAGCAGATATGGACACTGTAGGCCTTGGGCCATTGTTTAGTTTTAGGAAAACTCGTGATGCCTAGATGTAATATTAAAATCAAATGCCTTTTCTAGATAAACGTAAATAAACAAAACTTATCTGCACTTTATAGAAAAAGCTCAGTCTACAGTTCTCATCCTTAACAATTAGTGATTCCGTAGCTTTGAAGCATGGCCAACCAATTAGAAGGATCTTTTATTTTTGTAAAACTTTTATTTATATTATTGTAATGATAGTTTATAATATTTTTGCTCTGATGAGATGCGACTTATCAGACAGATTTGATTAAATTCATACAATTAGTACTGGGCTTTTGATGACCTCATTAACACATTAAGGACCGCTCACGAGTTTTCTCGTGTTTCGCGTCCTATCTGTTACGGACCGCTCACGAGTTCTCTCGTGTTTCATGTTCCGTCTGTTACGGCTTCATAAATAACAAAGTTATGATGATTTTAGAACGTACAAGTTTGTCCAAAAACGTGCGGTCCCAGGCGTATGCCTTACAGATTTCTTTGCGGTCCTTAATCTCAGGCGTGTGCCTTACAGATTTCTTTGCGGTCCTTAATGTGTTAATATAATCGCGTCGATCATTGATGAAATATATCTTCTTGAAACAAAAAACAAAAACACCATATTATTTTAAAATATGAGGGCATAATAATAATAGAACATTCTGATTGGTGGACAATACTTTCAAAGGAGCAAATTTAATCTGCATAAAAATTGACTAAATCGATTCAAGCGTTGAGACTGTGACCTTAATTTTATTTTGCAATGGAGATGCAGAGGGTAGATGCCTCTACTTATCTACCTTTCATATAAATAAAATGTAGAAAAATAAATATTATCAAATATTTTATATATCTGTCAAGATTTTTCCTCCACAAAGAATGCATTGTAAAATAAATTTCTTTTAGAGATTAATAGTGGTTAAGAGAAGGACACAATGGATTTGATATAAAATACATATGACTATTGGTAGCATTTATTTCATATAAAATAAAAACTGACGAAATTGGGACAATATTTGTGGCTGGGAGGATCGTTCTTCCACCCAGAAATATTGTCTATCATATATTATTTTCATCCATTATTAAAGCCAATTACTTTAAATAATAGCGTATGAGTAGGAAACTAGTCTCTGAAGGTAGCTAAATGTATGCCGCGCAGGGTGTGTGTATTTATTCCAACGGAAAATTCTTTTATACATATATATATATATATTACACACAAAAAAAAAACATGGACGATGATCACGTATATACAAGGAAACACAGGTAAAATCCTATTTTAGCCCACCTCTGACGACTTTTTCAAAATCTCGACAAATTGAAAGTTTTTGAAGTATTCTCTTCAGATATTGTCAGGGTTGCCATTTTGGAATCATTATCGCTAATTATTTGGCGAGATTTTGAAAAAGTCGCCAAAGGTGGGCTAAAATAAGATCGACCCGGAAACACATAATATAATATTAAAAAATGCCGCTTACTAGAGTGAACAAGGAATATATTTTAAATATTTAATATGTTTGAAAAATAGAAAGTGCCGCTAACAACAAGCGCACGAAATAATACTTTTTGTCGCTAACGGAGAGCAAGCGAGGTGCCTGCTTGCATCAGTTTCACATCAACACCAGATATGATTGCATACAAAAAATATCTTAAAGCACTCTCCTCACATTTCAAACATACTTATGGGTTGGAGCATATTGCACCATCTACGTTCAGTGTTCTTTTACACATGTGAATAAGTAAGAAGGAATAAAAAGATACAAATAAAATAATTAACTGAAGCAATTATTAAAAATAATTAAATCAAAAACACTAATAGATGTTAAAATTTACCGCTGAACCTAACTAACAAACATTTTTCCTTTTCAGAAGACGTAAAAGAATCCAAGCAGCACCAGCAAGTTGCAAGATAATCAGATGATCAATCAAATATCTGAAGATGAATCTTTTCTTTGAACTTGTCGGATTTCAGAGAGACTCTACTTAATAAGCAATCGGATGGAGAGAAAAAAAAATATATGGATTTGTGGCAACAAATTGTGATGGCGTTTTCTAAATGAATTCTCATTATCCTTTTTTTTTTCTCCTATTTGTACAAGAGTCAATTGTTTTTTGATGTTTTCGTTCATCCCAATGATATTTAAATTCAACATTTCATATCATATGCATCAACAGGAAACAAGGCTGCATTTAATTTAATTCCTGTTGTGTTCTAGGCGATCGTTTTGAAAAAGAAAAACTATTGTGTTGATACCTTTGTATGAAGATATAACAAGAAGACTTTTACACATGAACACGATATGTCTCGCGCACTTGGAATGAGTGGAAATGTGCAGCGTTCACATTTCAACCTCATTTTTCAAACCAAGACTCTGTCGAGTTTATATCATTACAATCATATCACTTGTCTGCACGTAAAGTGGATATCAAACAAACGAGAATTATCAGCCCGAATAACTATTTTGTGAATGTGCAGGGGAGAGAGAGAATTTTTCTTTTCTGTTGATTAGCATGAGTGGATTTTACTCTGACAATTTTTTCAACTGTTTGTCACACATAAACGAGTGCAAGTGTAAAGCAAGCAATCATTAAATTAATCGTTCTTTTCCCGTCTCCTTTCATTGGCTTCTTTCATTCACTTCACTTCAGACACAATAAAATAGTTTTCAGTTGTTTAAGACAAATAGAAAAAAAAATCCGATATTCTTTCTTTCATTCATTTCACTTCTTGCATAATATGAGTCAATCAGTAATTTCCAATATTTTTTCTATTATTCACTTTATGCACTATAACTATTTTCAATTGTTTGAAAGACTTAAAACAATTTCTGATATTTCCTCTTTGGTGAAAATTTTATAAGTAATAAAATATTAAAATATGATTAAC
Organism: Argiope trifasciata; assembly: GCA_026543055.1. Classification (NCBI taxonomy): domain Eukaryota; kingdom Metazoa; phylum Arthropoda; class Arachnida; order Araneae; family Araneidae; genus Argiope; species Argiope trifasciata. The sequence continues at coordinate 1,648,101 of JAPMOQ010015521.1, read as the reverse complement.
TCTCTATCAAGCTTGATTGAATAGGTTCATATGTTTCATTATGTTCACTCTGTTATGAGATTATTTACAAATTCCAGCATTTCCTTCCATTAAAACTATTTTATAAACTATAAATCTATATAAACCATTCGTGACTATAACTCCCAGCTTGAGAGTTGTCTAAAAGCCCTATGCCATTTAAGGGCAATAAATTTAAATACATTGAAAATGTTTTTATTTTATTAATTGCCGAATATTCCATGTATAATAGAATATTAAAATAATATTAACACTTTATTAAGTGTAATTAGCCAGGTTCAGACTGTTTCATTACTTTTACTTAATTATGAGAACATTTATAAACTTCAATATTTTTTTAATTGAAACCATTTGAGACTGTGACATCCAGTAGTGGATTTCATCTAGGCAGCTGCCTAAAAACGAGGGGTTGTGAGAGGGCAACAAAAGCAAATCAAATAAAAAAAACACCTATTTTCCTAGTTATCAAAATTTCTATGAATTATAATATTAAAAAATAAAATTAACACTTACTTGATTGTTCAGATTCATATATATTTCATTTAGAACATTTAAATTTTACAATATTTCCTGAATTCCAGTGTTTCCTCAAATGAAATTATTCATGACTTTGAATAAATTAAGCGGCTGATGATTTCGGCTAAAAATTCAGTAATTCGATGCACATGACAGGCACGTCTTTATATAAGAAAAGGTACTGATATTTAATTTTCAACATCCTTTTTAGAATTTAAAAAAAGAAATATGTGTTTTTTTTTTCAACTGTTTATTATGCTAACAAGAAAGCTCATTGTCATGTGTTTTGAATTCTTTTAGCAATTCTAAAAAGCACAGATGATGAATATTCGAAAAGTAAATTTTAAGTCTAATTCATTTTTGTTATTTTTAAGATTAAATATATCTTTCAGCTCATAAATATGTAAATTTATCAAATGACATAATCAATAAATAAAGTAAAATCATTAATCCAATAAAAATCTGTGATATGTCATAAATTCTTCGACATTTATTAAATTAATAATTTTATAAATGCATTTAGCTTCTTGCAGTTCAGTTTTACTCTAATAATGACAGAGAATTGAATGATTATTATTAAGTACAGAAAACAAATTTAAGTAAAGCTTAAGATTTGATCAATTAAAACAACAAAAATTTGCAGCTATAATGTAAAGGAACTAAAATTATAAAGAAGAGTTCAAGCTGCAGGGTTGTAAATCCCTTTTTTATTTTTGAAAAATCAAGTTTAAAATTGAAACTAATTCAAAAACTGAATGCTATTCAAATTCTGTATTACATTTGGATTTAAAAAAAAACCGAAACCGCTAAAATTAGAAAATATTTTTTCAGAAATTATATTCTCTGTAATACACCAATTTAATGAAAGGAAAGGCGATTTAACATTATTTTTATCATCACAGGTCTGTGGTATCAAAGCAAACAAAAAACAGTTTGAAATTGTCTTCGCGAAATTCCACGCACACTATCTGATAAAGGATTAATCGCAACGAGTGTTAGGATTTTTCTTTTCAGAAACAGAGTAACATAATGCAACTTATAAAAACAACTTATACTATTGAATCCCTCCCCCCAACAAAAAAATGGGATCCAGGATTGAAACCAGAATGTGATAACTGTAGCAAGCTAATTTTTCATTTTTTTTCAAATTACAAAGAAATTTAAAGAAAAACATAAGAAAGATATTAAAAATTAATTATGATTTTTATTAAAATATTGTTGAAAAACTTAAACGCTTGATTTTAATGTTATAATTTTATAACGTGTTTGTTTGTTTTTAATTTCATTGAAAGAACAAAAATTGCTATATAAATTACTGCACTAAATACGTCTGGAAATTTTTATGGCAATATGAATAGACGAAATATTTATTATTATTATTATTACTTAATTTATGCGTTTTCTTACGAACGAAATCATCGGTTGTGTTTTGACTGCAACATATATGCATATTTTTTTTTTTGCACTAATTTTTATTTGATACACAGAACCTACTTTTCTTATGAAATTCAAAGACTCCAGGAAAAAGTTTCGATGCATATAGTTTTCAACATATGAGAGTTCCACTTTATTCAAATTATATTTAAATCTCCAAAAAAAAGCAAAATGTACATTTAGTTTGAAAGACAAAACTGATGTGCGCACTCTTATTCTACTGCTCTTTGCACTTTTATACGGCTTAAAATAACAATAAACGTCACAATCAGGATCCGTCATCAAATTATGAGATAAAATAAATTCGTAGGTCAAAGATATAGTGTTACAGACATCGTTAACACATTTCATTGAGCTAATTCATGCTAAAAAAAAAAAAAAAAAAAAAAACACCCTTATTCTTCAACCATCCACCATCATCTCTTCCCTCGTTGCTACTACTACCACATATTTCTTGAAATATATTCAAAACCGTGTTTCATTTTTCTGAAAGAGAACTAGGACAATTCTTTTTAAATTCGCATTTTCATTCCATTTGTATTACAATCTGAACCAGGAGAAAGGACATTTTATTATTTTAAGGTCCCTTTATTCTACTTCTCGGAGTAATTAAAAAGGGAGGGGGGGGGAGACTTGCTTAGAATACTTTTAAAAGGGGAAGTGGACTCTATCAGACACCTTTGGGGTTTATTAGTTATAAAATTTGATATGCATATGCATCAAAATATAAATACACAAAATTTCTTTCGAAAATAGTTTGGAAACGAAGTTAGGATTATGAAATTCACTATGCATATGCATCTAAATATAAATACGCCAAATTTCTCAAAAAATCATTTTGAAATAAATTTATTTTTAAAAAAAAACTCTCCAGGCTAAAAAATTACAAAATATTCCAGACCACCTAATTTCTACTTTTGTTCTTTATATATATATATATATATTCCTTATTACCCAATGTAAGTCCATTTACAACAAAACTATGCTTTGTAGTTCCAATTAAATGCTAATTTTTAGAAGTATTTTTATGCATACTTACTGAATTTTCATAGGAATTTTATCTTTGCCTGAACTGAAATTGACTTTTAACTTAAAAAAAAACTCTAATATAAAATGCATACCCTATTTTCTTTAAATGACCGATCGAAATTATTACCAATCTCTTTTAATTTCTTCAAAAATCATGGCACCTGGAACATTTCAAAGATATTTCAACTTAATTACAATATGGTTTTGAAAAACATGATTAAGATGTTGCCTTATTTTCACACTGACCCTTCAAATATTTCCTTTATTGAACAATACATTTTACAACACTACATTAGTTGAATACAAACATATATTTTGTTCATGAAATAATTTTAAAAATTGCACGTTTTCGTCCATTTTTGCTTATTTAAAAGTTCACTGTTTCCTTTACATGCAGGGTAATTTAAAATGAATGTAGCGATTACAAATGGCTATAACTATTTAATGAAATATAATTTATTGATAAGATTAGCACATACTGTAAACGGAACTTCAAATTTTACATACATCCAACATAAATGTTCTTCTATGCGACTTCCTTTGGTCACACGGATGATATCTAGGCAATAGTCCAATTTCCCGCCATACATTCTGAGGCGTGCTTGCAATCACCGACACACGCGCATTACAAACGCGTAGTTTGAGTTCTTCAATTGTTTCGGGTATGGGAAGCATTTAGGGCGCACATACACATGTATGTGCTCCCATGTGAAGCAAAATGCGCATTTGTAATGGGCTTGCGTCGGTGACCACGGATATTCTTGAAAATGTATGGCATGAAATGGACTACTACCCAGATGTCCGTATGACCAAGAGAAATCGCATAGAACATCTATGTCGTATGTATACAAAATCTGAAGTTCCGTCTACATTATCTGATAATCCTGCAGATAAATTCTTTTTCATTAAATAATTATAACCATTTGTAATCGCTATATTCATTTTGAATTACCTTGTAATATTTTTTTCAAAAATTAAAAGATATACAATTTTTAAGTAATTTAAAATATTTCAAGTGACTTAGTTTTTAATTTATTCTACCCTTATTTTCATATTACCCAATGTAAATTTATTTCGAACAAAGCTACGTATGATTTTGTAAATCCAATTAAATACTAATTTTTCAGAAATATTTTTATGCACACTTACTGAATTTTCATGGGAATTTTATGTTTTCCTGAACTAAAATTGATTTTTAACTATTTAATAAAACTCGAAACATAAGACTTATACCCTATTTTACTTAAATATTTGACCGAAATCTTTATTATCAGTCACAATTAATTTCTTCAAAAATTATGACAACTGGAACATTTCGAAGATATTTAAATCTAAATACAATATCACTTTGAGAAAAGCCATTTTTCCTCTGAACCCCTCAAATATATATTTAATTGAATAATAAATTTTATAACGCTATTTCAGTTAGATATAAACATATGTTTTGATAAGAAATGATAAAAATTGTATGTATTCGTCCATTTTTGCTAATTTAAAAGTTCACTGTCCTTTTGACATATATCGTTGCCACATAAAATCATAAAATGAAAATTCCAATAATTAATTTTTATCTTAAATTAACTTTATCATCTGAAATGATAAACAATTAATTTATATGTGCATCTACAATTTACATAGGTTTCCAGGAAATTTTGTTTCGCTATTATAATTATATTACTGTTAGTTGAATAGCAAGCACTATTACAGATTTGCATATACATAAATAACAATCCGCTTCATTCGAAAATTATTTGAATATTAGCAAACATTTCATAGCAGTGATGTAAAAGGTACAATTTTCTTTTAATTGTCACTGCATGTAATATTTAGAATGCAGGAGGATATTACCCCCCCCCCTCTTCATCATTACAGCTTTTTATTGAAAGAAAGGCACCTGTGAATAGGGAATGATAACCTAGACAATGACCAGACAAATTGCTACCTTGACCGGTTAGCCTTGTTTCAGTACGAACACATGGTCAGTTTATTGCACGATAATTCGATTAAAAGTTCTTGTATCAATCAATTTCTTTACCTTCATGATTGGGATATTCCCCCTCCCTCAAGCAACTTTATTTTAATGAAATAAAAAATATCCCCATTTTGTTTTTTCAGATGCTCTCAATCACGTATATATTAGTTTATTGTCTAACAAGTAAAGATCTACATACAAGTATGAAAATGTATACAGTAAAAGCTCTTTATTTGCGGGGTATATGCTCCATAAATATGCCGCGAATACAGAAACCGTGAATACGGAATGGTAATTTATATGGGATTATAGGGGATACTTTCCTAGGAGACAAAATTATTATATATATATATATATATATATACATACAATCAATTTAATTGAAGTTTTTGAACATTTTGATTAATTATCTTAAGGCTTAGGTAACGGTTTGAAGAATTTTGTAATTTTCTCTTGCTTGGCAGTTTTTAAAAGCTAAATCAATTCAGATTGATACGCAGCAGTCGCATTAGCAATTTGCCTCTTAAAAATAAGACTTCGTTCCATAGACGGATCAATGTTCATAAAGAAATCGCAAAGCTCATTTGCCATTCTTAAACCTTCAATTAAATTTTTCAAATTAATTTCACGTTTCCAGTGCTCGTTGAAGCCTCTTCTTCAATGGACTGAATTTAACATTTCCTCCAAGTCGGTTTCAGTCAGATCTTCATCTTGCGATTCAAGCAATTCCTAAATGTCATTTGATTCTATCTGTTCGAACCCATCTCGTCCCATTCCATTCGCGATTTCGCCTATGTTAGCAGTTTGCATTTAACAACATACTTTAGGCAAAATTGTAATAAGATCTATTTTACTTTTTTTATTAGTCTGTTTGAACATCATTTACAAAGGATATTGGGTTGAATACCTATTGGAATCCTTTTATTATTATGTATGCACTTATTAGATCCGCGAATAAAGAAATTTTTAGCCGCGAATATAGGAATTGGGTCGCCTTTTTTTAATCAGCGAATAGTGAAAACGCGAATGAAGGAAGCGCGAATAAGGAGCTTTTACTGTACTTAGATGCATATCTTCACAATTAACATTGTATGACATCGAACTGCAAGATTCCGAGGAAAAAGCGAAGTATTAAAATTTCAACTAACAACAATACATGCTACAAAGTGTGTAACTTTTTCTTATTGAAATTCACTAAGATTGCTTCACTGATCGTATCATTAAGATCTTTTTCAATATTTTCAGAAGTTTTATAGTAGTCATCATTATCACAATTGAACAAACGCTTCGACCTGCTGGTTATATATTTATGTAGAGGGGAAGCAGATCGATTAAAAAAATACTATTAATCTAATTGCTAAATAAATTGTAAAAATAAATTAATTATAATTTATTAGAATTAAACATGTTTATATTGAGTTATTAAAATCTTTATCTACAAGGAAATGTCTCATCTATTCAACAAAGCTCACCTTAGTCACCTAGCCACTCTGTCAATTCCGCTCCCCTTTTGTTAAGTGTGATTGGTTGAATTCTCATGGCGCATACTTTGTTCGTTAGAGACGCTAGTTCTAATGGATTTTGAAAACAAGGAGATTTTCTAAGAGCACTCAAAGCCTATCTAAGGATATAATTGCTTAATAGCTAAATGGAGACTTAAAATGAGTCATAACACCCCTGAAGAAGTAAGTGCGATTTTTGAGGAGGAGTAAAATTTTTTTTGGAAAAAAAAACGTTGGCATTCCAATATTCTGAAGGGTCTGAACTAAAATGAAGCATGAGAGTATTAAATAATGTATTGTTAATTATTGATTTATGTTAGAATATTAATTATTATTTATTAATTGATTAAATTTGATGTCTTATAAAATGATAATTTTCATGCTGTGTTTGTTTAAAATTTATTTTAATTTTAATTTTTCATAAAAATTAATTATTTTTAATTATAAATGACGAAATAACAACTGGTTATGATTAATTTTTGAAGAATTTTTGTTACTATAATAAGTTTTTTTATATATATGCTACAAATTTTTTTTAAATCTTTTTTACACAATTTTTGAAATAAAATTAAAAAAAAAAATTGAATTAAATTACATTATTTAATGTGTCAACCTATGAAATTAAATTTCCAGTTATTAAGTAAAGGACAGATAATGTCCATTATCCAGAGTTATAAAATGCTTAAATTCGTCACTTATTGGGATTCTGTCGGTGTAACTATAACGAAAATGGATAAACGTTTTTTTATTTTTCTAAAACAGTTTTGTTTTGATTTATGCTTTTTTGTAACGATTATTTATTAAATAGATAAAGTAGACTTCTGCCCAAGATAAATTTTTCTTGACAAAAATTATAAATATCGGACTAATAGTTACGTCTAAGCTATTAGTTCTTTGAATTTCGTAATTTTTTAAAGTATATAGATGACAAAATAAATATAAAGTATTGAATTAAATAAAGCACTAAATTCAGAAATTTTAGCTTCAATAACAAAAACTCAATACGTATGAAATTGTAACACATTATTCAAGTAATTGAAAACAAGGTTTTCTTTGTAGAGCATTTGAAATCATGACTTAATTTAAATTTAAAACATTTCCGGTGTTTATTTATAAACTCCTCTGATAGACACATTTAAAATCAACTTGTTTAAATAAAACTTCGAAGACATGTAAATTAGCGTCAATTAATAATTTACTAATTATTATATTCCTAAAAAACCAACAGTCATTAATAATTACTGACAATAACAAAGATGACAACAAGAAATAATTGCTAAATGGTATTTTAAATCAATTTATCAGAATATTAAGAACGTGTTGATATGCATCCATGTTTATGACGATCAGAACTAGATAAACATCTTATCCCACAAAACGATCAACAATAAATTAGATAAAAAAAAATATTTATCTTTTTTAGCAATTTAAAAAAGAATAAATGTTAACACTTTTTTTTAAAATCATCTATTTGTAAATCGTGCATAGAATTTGGTGTTCAAAGTGGCTTTTTATGTAAGAAGTGACATCATTTAGAGGCTTCAAAGAGTTAGCGCGGTAAACGCCCTGCATAGAGAAAATAAAAGAAAAAACTGCCAATGCGGTCAAGTATCTATCACTAACAGGACCTTGCCCAAGGTCATTGAATATGCCGCGAATCTAAACGAAAACAGATCATTAACCGTAACCGACAGGAGGCTATCGCATGTCAATTGGGCATGCGACTGCTCATTTATTTATTTATTATTATTATTATTTTCCTTCTTTTCTTTAACCTGCAAGTTATAAAAAGAAAATCCCAAATAAGTTAATGAAAAATAATCTATTTATTTTCCGAATAATTCAGAAGTTGAAGTAATAACTAGACTAATGGTATTTATGTGGCTAAATTGGTGTATCATATATGAATACATAATG
>JAPMOQ010015521.1:1587647-1639703 GCA_026543055.1 Argiope trifasciata | reverse complement strand
GACACAAGTATATAAAAGTGCTTAAGAATTTTTTAAATTATAATCTATACAATACTATCGACACAAGTACACAAAAGTACTCCAGAATTTTTTAAATTATAATCTACACTATACTATAAATACAAATATATAAAAGTGCTTAAAATTTTTTCTAAAATTATTATTTGCACTACACTTTAGATGCAAATATATAAAACCGCTTTAAAATTTTATTAAGTCATTATCTTCAGTATACTTCAGATGTAAATATGTAAAAGCGCTTAAGGATTTTTTTAAAATTATTATTTACAGTACCTATTCGTAAGATCCAAATATATATAGCTGCCAAAGAATTCTTAAAATTATTAACAGTACATTTTAGATGTGCAATAAACATGAAGCATTTTTTGAAATCATTATCTACAGTGCACTGTAGATGCAAATATATAAAAATGCTAAAGAATTTAATTAGTTATTATCTACAACATATTTTAGATGCAAATATATAAAACTACAAAAAATTTTCTTAAATTTAGTATTTGCAATTCCCTTTAGATGCAAATCTATACTTATAATAAAGCTCAATGTGTGTGTGTGTGTGTGTGTGTGTTGGCGCTCTACAGGTCACACCGTTGGACCTAAAGCTATCAAATTTGGTACATGTATATCTTGGACGTTGGGAATGTGCACCTCGGAGCCCTTTTTTCGAATTTTTAATTAGAATTTGAATTAATTAAAATTTAAGCGAAATTTCGACGTTTTTCCGCTATAACTTCCGAAAATATTATTGCACAAACATGGTTTTTACATCAATTTAAAGATTAAAAAATTAGTTTCTAACGGTATCAGTTTTTTTTAATTTATAACGTAAGCATCTATTTTTAACGAATTTTTAAAGAAATATTTTAACCATGTTTTTAGCACGTGACTGGATAAAATAAAAGAATGCCGGAAGTTCAAATAAAAAAAAAACTATCATCGCAAAATAAATCTAAAGAAATGATACTTTTAGCACGTGACTGGATAAAATAAAAAAAACAAAAATTGTGATATTTTCGAAAAAAATAAATGCAACGCAAAGGTTTCTATAATCTTTTGCAATATCTAAATCATTTTATTCAACAAATCTTCTTTATTTATGGTAAACCTGATTGAATTTAGACACGATATGCATTGAAATCCCGACTTAATGGCATATTTCTATAATCGTTTACAATATCTGTATCATTAATTCAATATTTTTTTTTTCTTTTTCGCTTTCTTTAAAAAAACATATTTAATATTTTGGCAGCATCACGGAAAAAAAAAACATTTTTAATTTCAGGCCAATCAATGCCCGGAATTGCTTCAAGGCTAATGAATATGTGACTTAATTGAAAATTTTAGAACGCATTACTCATGGCGAACCAGCTGGTCGCCAAAGGCGGCTAGTATATAATAAAGCGGCAGTGCGTGAGAACACTTTACATTGCACTGACCCACAATTGTTACGAAATATTTACTTTTGGCATAAATTTAGCATTTTTAATGAATCTATCATGTCATCTTTGGAGAATGCTATGGCGATTTATCCCTGGCATGCCGTTAATAGTATTCAAAAATCGAATTTGTGTTTCAGACAAGTTTCCCCGTCTCATTAAACAAATACATGACACCAAATTGCCCTTGTAATCGCAAATTCTCATACCAAATTTGATACATTTATGCCGCTGCTTTTTTGAATTATCACGTTCACATATTTCTGAAAGTACAGACCAACAAATTGCTTCATTAGATTTGGATCAAAACTTTACATGTGTCTAGACCAGAGTTTCCCAAACTTTTTTGTGTCGTAGACCCTTTGCCATGTTTTTCCGTATTGAATAGACCCCCTACTTACCTGATAATGATTTCCTGTAAATTTTTAACTGTAGTGAAGTTTACTGTTAAAAACTTAAAGTAAAAACACATGTTAATTTATACATTTATTAATTGAATTTAAATTTATACTACTCAAAATAAAATTTCGTATCTGTTATGTAAAATCTATGTAACATGAAATAAGCATAAAATAAACTAACATAAGCAAAAAGTCAATATTTAGATTCGGACATGGCATCAGTCATCTATGGGCAAAATAAAATTATTTAAATAAGCTTACAGCTTACACAATTTTATAAACATATTCAAAAAAATTTTTACTTCATAGGTACTTTTATGAATAATGTAAATGTTTTGATATTATAAGATAGTATGATGTGAGTAAATAGGTACTATCAGTGTATGTGTTGAGATTTACTATCGTGGATCCCCATTTTCATTTCATGGACCCCCAAATTTTTTTTCCGCTGACGTAGACCCCCTGCAGGTTGTCATAGACCCCTAGGGGTCGATATAGACCACTTTGGGAATCACTGGTCTAGACTATAGATGTTAAATCTTTGAGCCGAATTTCATCCACGACTAGCTCTCTTCGTTTCGAAATTATCGTGTTAACTTGTATATTCGAACAAACGGACTTCGTGACGGATATCGCTCAAAATGTGATAGAAATCGGAATATTTGGTGTAAAGACTATATACCAAATCTTGTTCTTCTAACTCAAAACATTTTTGAGTTACCTTTGTTACAGACAGATAGACGGACAATTTCCAAAAATGTGTTTTTTGTCTCAAGGTTGATGTGTGTTTTGTCATGGAGATTTGTCAAATTCTCGAGTTCGAATTTTTTGAAGATCACTGTACTTTATATATATTACGTATATGAGAAAGTGAATAATGTGATTGTATTGCATTGGCAATTTTTCGTTTTACTCATTTTATAAACATTTAAATTAATATTTTGTAAATCTTGGCATTTCCTAAATAACTTTTAATACTTTTAAAATTAAATGTTTTGGACTGTTAAGCTCATAAATGGTGTATATATTCTTTCATCTGATGATCATGAGGTGTAAATACATTTTATATTTATTTTACTATTGCGTTGTTCTTTATTTTCTGCCATTGATGTGTAATATCGTACATTTATTTACTTTTTCTTTGTCATACGATACTATAGCGGCACATACCCAGTAATGCGCTTTCTCAAAAATAAGTAAATAAAAGATGTATTTTGAATTTAGTTTAGTTGCATCACGCATATAGCTTTTTGGGTCTTTTCCCATCGATTTATTGGATCTGAAATTTGAAAAAATTTAGATAAATTTATTATTTTGATGCCAAGTAAAAAATTTCGAATTTCATTTATCTTGCTCATTATACACGTATGGAAAAAAATCCCAACACCAAGAAAAATTATTGTACAGTAATGAAATTTTAGGAATACATTTGTCTAGGTAACATATTTAATTGATTAAAGTTTCAAGATCACAGGTAGAGTCATTGGCGAGAAGAGCCATTACAAATGTGAAATGTTGGTACATTAGTAACCGGTGTAACCGCCAGAATTTTGAATGCAAGCATGCATGCATTGTGTCGTACAGGTGTCGGATATCAGTTTGTGGGATGGAGTTCCATGCCTGTTGCACTCGGGTGGTCAATGCAAGGACGGTTAATGCTGGTTGTAGATGACGCTGGAGTTGTCGTCCAATGATGTCCCATACGTGCTCGATTGGAGAAAGATCTGGTGATCTAGCATGCCAAGGCAACATGTCGACACTCTGTAGTGCATGTTGGGTTACAACAGCGGTATGAGGGCGAGCGTTATCCTGTTGGAAAACACCCCCTTGAATGCTGTTCATGAATGGCAGCACAACAGGTTGTATCATAAGACTGACGTACAAATTTGCAGTCAGGGCGCGTGGGATAACCACGAGAGTGCTCCTGCTGTCATACGAAATTGCTCCCCAAACCATCACTCCAGGAGTAGGCCCTGTGTGTCTAGGCCACATACAGGTCACTAGCAGGCGTTCACCTGGCCTCCTTCTAACCAACAAACGGCTATCACTGCGACCAAGGCAGAACCGGCTTTCATCAGAAAACACAACAGATCTCCACTGCGTCCTCCAATGAGCTCTAGCTTGACACCACTTACGTCGCAAACGGCAGTGGTTTGGAGTCAGTGGAATGCACTGTACAGGGCGTCTGGCTCGGAGCTGTCCTTGCAGTAACCGATTAGTAACAGTTCGTTGTGTCACTGTGGTGCCAACTGCAGCTCGAATTTCAGCTGCAGACGCAGTACGATTAGCCACAGCCATACGCCGAATACGACGGTCTTCCCTCTCAGTAGTACCATGTGGCAGCCCAGAACCTGGTCTTCTTGCGGCAGTACCTTCCCTTGACCACTGCCGCCAATACTCATGCACAGTGGATACATTCCTGCCAAGTCTTTCAGCAATATCGCGGAAAGAAAACCGACCTTCTCTTAGCCCTACAACACGACCTCGTTCAAACTCAGTGAGCTGTTGATAATGTCTTCTTCGTCTTCTCAGAGGCATCCTTGACTAACATTAACCCATTACGTCAAATCTCAACTGTAAATAACGATCAAGAACCTTACAGCGCTTATTTAAAGCAAACTGCATTTGCATGTTCATAGTGTCGCTACTAGCGCCACTCTTACGCGCGTATCTCGAAATTTGAATCGACGTCATCTTTCAGATGTATAAACACGTCTACCAAATTTCGTTTATATAGCACAGCTCCTTCCTAGTGTTGAGATTTTTTTCCCATCAGTGTATGTACATTTCAATTACTGTTTTTGTATCTATAGGAATTGACAAATCATTGAACGGATTTGAAACAAAATTTGATATATATTTACAATTCTCATAACAAAATCATTTGTCGATTTTTCTGCATCTATTTTGGATCATCTTTGAGTTGTTCCGTCTACATACAGGTGGATAAACAGTAAAACAATTCTCACATATGAATTTCACTCAAAATATGATAATATAATTAATAAATAAAATATTTTCATGTATTGACTCTAATATATGCACATGGAAATGATAATTGAAATGCATGGCACTGAAAATTTTATAAAAGAAACAGAAATTATATAAAAATTATACAGAAAGGTTCCGTAAATTCTATAGAAGATAAATATAAACCATAACGTATATTTCTGTAATTGAAGTGTCAATGTCTCCTTTTTAAATCGCGTATAAAAATGTGAATCTGAGCAAGGATGTGTGAGGCCGCGGTAGCCTGGTTGGTAGAGCGTCAGTCTCGTAACCGAAAGGTCGCGGGATCTGTCCTCGTCTTGGCCAAAGACCGCCGTGTTAGCTAACGGCAGTTGGGGCGCGTTAAATATGTCGAGACTGCAAAGTCCTCCAAATTCCCATAGTAAAACGATACCTCTGGGGGTACTGAATCAGGGATGAGTCGGTTTCTGATTTGGATCTAAATTCCGACTTGTTGATGGATGAATGAGAGTATGAATGAATTCGACCACCCCCTAAAAAGGGTTGTGTTATGTGTGTGTGCTAGAACTTGGACTTCTGCCCTTTGGGTGCTCAGGGGTCTTTACCCTCAGAAGCTACTGCACCCCCTTTTCGTGAAAAACATGGACACGACAATAACAACAACAACAGAGCAAGGATGTGAATTCAAAAAAAGCTCAAAAATCTATTTTCCCGAATATGAGAGTTTGTGCGCTTCACAGCACACAATAACAGAGCTCAGTAAAAATATATATATATGCTTAACTGTTATTAAGTCTACGTCATTGGCGTGCAGCAGTTTTGAAGTAGATAGTGCGGTCTTTAGTGATTAATCCTTAAAATGCAGTGAAATAAAGAAGTACCAGAAAACCGAGGGTCCACTTGAAAACAGCAGTTGACCACAATAAATCCTATTGATACTGATATATTCAGTGGTTTCGGGGTGGTAGACTGTACGAAAGAAGAAGGCACGTTTGAAGTTCTCCCCCACCCCCACCCCAACTCCTAAATGAAATCAAAATTTTAGAAAAGACCCTACTAAATTGCGTTATAAAATGACAAATTAAATCTCATCTATTTATGCTTAGATAAATGTGAAAACATAGACCGATAAACGGGTTCAGTACCACATTTGATACAGACTTACCCTTACATTTTAAATGCTAAATATATGTACAAAACTTTATTTCATTTCATTTTGTAATTGAAATTTGTTGTGTTAATTTTATCCAAATAAATTTTGTAGTGTAAAAATTTTATTTGGACAGCCGGGCAGATAGACTTCCTCGGAATGAACTTCGTTCAAATTTTGGTAGAAATCCATACATTCAGTAATAAGTCCATATATTCATAAATTTCCTAGACCTATTCCAAATCGTTGTTGTGTTTTGTTCACAGGCAACATAATTCAAAAAATATGCCTTTCGTGCTCAGAGGTTGTCTAATAAGTCTATTTTCCTAATTCAAAGTTCTTACCGGTTACAATACCTTCTCTTCGTATACAAGAAAATAACAAGCTTGTAATGCAGTGACAAGTGTAGTCTCGAATGAAGAATAAGAAATTATAGCAGTCAATACGATGAAGTCTAAATGATAATATCAATGAATATTTATTCTGAGATCAATTAATTAATGGATAATATCTATATTTCAAATTTTACTTTACAAGCTAGAACAAAGATATTACAATCTTATTAATTTGGATTTCAATGCATATATTTACAATTTTACTTCACAAGTTAATGCAAAGATATTGCAATCTTATTAATTTAAATCACATAATATTTCCAACTTTACCTCATCAGCTAATGCAAAGATATTACAATCTTATTAATTTGGATTCCAATGCAAATATTTTTTCCCAAGCTAATACAAAGATCTGACAATCTTATTAATCTGGTTTCCAATGCATACAGTCATTGAAAAAAGTACTGGAACACTTGGCATGAATAGCTACAGAGCAATTTATAAAACTATTTATCGCATTAAAATCAAAACAATATGAATCAAGAAATATTTTAACATTTCGTGTACAATTTGTAAGGAAAATTTTGTTGGTATTTTTAATAATTTGATCTAGCTTTTCACGGATAATTCAATGACAAATAGGAGTCAAAGTATTGGGACACTTTTAAAATGAGAAATTCAGCAAACGTATAGCACATCAATAAAATAGAATTTACTATCAATTTTTAAGACTATAATTTTAAGCATAAAAATGCCAGCACGTAAAACTTTTTATTGAAAAATGATGAGAAACAAAGATATATCGGTTAATGGGAGAAATATTGCAAGTAAATAGAAAATTCAGTTCGCTATACAGGACGTATATTGACACTGAATAAATCTACTGTTTTTAACATTACTCACAGGTTTGAGAAAACAAATAATATTGAAAACAAGCAAAGATCAGAGCGTCAAAGGTCATTTACTGAAAGTTAAATGAGGTGGATTGTGAAAAAAGTTTACTTTAATCTAGCGCAGTAAAAGTGACTCTGTAATGCAAAATTAAGTTCATAAAATCTGAAAATTCTGAAATAAATGTCATAATAGTTTAAGGCAGTGATGGGGAAACTACGGCTCGCGGGCCAAGCCCGGCCCGTTTAAGAGTGCCGTCGTGAGAATGTATTAGTATAAACAAAATAGTATTCTGGACAAATCCATCCGACCCAAACAGCTGACTCCTCTTCGCTCGAAACTTCCAGACACTCTCGCATTTTCGATTCATTGTTCTGTTTTTCCGAAAGAACCGCAAAACTCCAATTCCCGAACAATCCTTGCAGGTAGGTATAAATACATATTATTTGCTAATCAGATCTCTAAATCTGATTTTTCTCATTTTCCAAGAATACAATCTTTAAAATTCACTATATCAAACAATAAGATTAAAAAATACGAAATTAATTTGAGAAAACTATCTTCAGAATTTGAAAGGAGATTTCAGGACTTTAGAAAAATGGAACCAGAGTTTAGTATTTTTGCGACCCCATTCAATGTTAATTACGAAGAAGTTGATGCAAAATTTCAACTTGAGTTAATAGAACTGAATTGTAATACTCTCCTGAATCAAACTTTTCATACAGTACTAGAATTTTCCATTACTAGAATTTTATAAAAATTTAAGTCCAGATAATTTCCCAAATCTAATTACTCATGCAATGAAGATAAGACAATGTTCGGCTCATCTTATATAAGCGAACAAATCTTTTCAACTGTGAAGCTTAGGAAAACTTCTTTAAGAAACAGAATTACAGATGAGCACCTTTCATCAGTTTTAAGAATTTCTGCTTCACAAATCGAACCGGACTATGATGAAATTTTGATAAAACAGTCTCAATTTCCTTTTTCTCATGCACCATCAACCAGTAATGACACCAGAAAATAAAGTGATAATACTTCACATCAAGAACTACACTAAATTCATTTTATATTTTGTGCTTATAATTTTCTTACCTTTTGCTTTTTTACTATTAAAATAATAAGTGTATGTAATAATATATGTATATGTTTATAGAACCCATAAATTTTTTAACGATTAAGTATTATTCTTTGGCCCGCTACGATCGTCTAGTTATTACAAATGGCCCGTCTTGAAAAAAAGTTTCCCCACCATTGGTTTAAGGAAACCATAAATATCAAAGCAGAATGCCTAAAAGAAACATCAGCAACGTGAATTGACAAACTAGGCTGGCATTTGTTAAAAGAATGTAAAGCAGCGAAAATATTTTTGGGTAAATGTAATTTTTGTTGAAGAAAGCAAATCCAACACTTTCGGATCAAACGGCAAGCAAAACGTTTGGCTGAAATCAAATACAGCAATGCATGTCAAAAATTTAAAACCTGTTGTCAAATATGAGGGTGGCAATTAAATAATCTAGGTTGTATGGAAAGCATTGTTGTCAGGTACTTACATTTTATTGATGGAACAATGAATAAATATATCTATCTTGACATTCTCAAGTGAAATTTAGGGAAGGTGAAGAAAATTGGGAATCTGAAGACCTTTTAAGATAGTCCATGATAATGGCTGGAAACATATTTATAACTTATGCCGATATTTACAAGTTAAGGGTCCTTCTACTATTATATTAATGCTATTAAGACTCTTGCACAGACATTAATCCCATTAGGCATGTGTGGGATTGTTTACAGCAAAAACTGTATAAACATCAAATTTCTAACAAGCAGATTTAAGAAAACTACAAGAGATCATAAAAAGCAAGGACGTCTCAACAAGATGTACATTTTTAAGTTTGCTGCTTTTTTCTTAATTCATAGGGAAGTGACTCAATACTTTTTTGAGCATGTATTTTTATTTGATATCTTATATTTTCATTTATAATCTTAATTACATTAATATGAGAGTTTTGCTTGAATTATTAAGACTAGTAAACATCAAAATAATATTTATTTCTTTGTTTTGGTTACATTTGTACATTTAGGTAAAGTATTATGATAAAAATGTGTAAACTTATAGCGTGTCCAAATACTATTTTGACCGACTTATATTCCCGGTTTCATTTCACAAGCTAATTCAAAGATATTAGAATTTTATTCCATTGTATCAATTTGTGTCATTAATTCTTACAATATTTCAGAATTCATTTTAACGTGCATCATGAAATTGGAGGTACCAAATTCATAGTATGAAATTTGAAATATTTCCGTTGAATTAATTTTGAATGTTTTCATCTATTCATTTAGATATTTAGATGGTTTATTTGCCTTTTTTTTTTCTTTAATTTAAAATTCATTAACGATCACGTTTTGATTAATAATTCAGTTATCAGAAATCAGGAATGTTTATATTTTTTGGCATAAGAAAGCTCTAAGATATAATCTTTTTACACATCTCCTGAGGTGCAATGATTGATTAATGATGTACTGAATTTAGATGTCATTGCCACACAAACTGAATACAGAACTTTTGATTTTACTTTAATGGTCCCGATGAAGTAACACATCAGTCAAATCAATAAAAATAATTAAAAAATAAAAATTATTCGAATTTTTTTTAATTATAGCATTCGTATCGGTTACTAATGTTTCTTTCTTTCATAAGCAATAATCAAATAATTCGTATCTGCATACAGGTAATTAAATAATTATTAATCATAAATTGCCATTTTTTGCTTTCGTTGCCTTAAGCTTTAATGGTTGCATATCTTTCCATACATATAATCAAACCTCACAAAAAGACAGCATCACCTGATGGTGATCACTGTATTTATATTTTAATATACACCATGTATTAAGCCTAAAAAAAGAACGAATTTTTTATCGTTTGATACTTTTCCTGTTTATTATCACACATCTGCCAGGGCATTTCTATAATCGTCTGCGTCTATTCTATCAATAAAACCGCCGGCCGTGTTCTATTTCACTTATTAAGAACTCCTGATTAATTGCATTTCGACAAACTGTAACACCGCTAGATGTGTTCCATTTCAAAACTTTGACCAATTTGATTAATTGATGTAATCTTGTCTAACCATAGTTGGATGTCGGCTTCATCTATAATTATCAGACGTAGTGTTGAGCAAGGGCACGGCTTATCGAATCTTCGATCGCGGTCAGGAAACTGATTACCAAAAATTCGACAGTTGATGTTAGTCAAGTATGCAAATATTAAGTTCTTTTTATAAATTGAGTAAGAAATTTAAATCGTTCCTTTAGAGTCATTTGCATGTAGAATAAATTAAACTAATGGCATGGAAATTAGTTTAATTAGTAATAAATAACTGTCTTTTTAGTGGCTGTTATTAGGTTTTTAAACATGTCGTAAATTACTAAATTTTTTTTATCGCTTGGAGATGTATATAATAAATTTAATATATAACAGGATGTTCTCAATCTCTGAATATTATGCAATTCGATCTTCGAAATCTTGCTTATGTATATATTACAGGGCAATGTATGAAACGACTCGGGCAAAGGATAAAATATTTGTTCCGTTTTTATATCTTAAATCCAGATTTTTTAATATTTTTTTAATTTTATCTCACTTGAATGAAAATCAAAAAAGCATGTACCATCATAGGGTAAGGTTTTACATCGCAATAAAATATAATTATAAAATGTATTGTAATAAATGGTAGGTAATAATACTTAATAGCAAAAATAACTTAACGCTGATGGATTAATACATCGATTGATATTTGCTCATTGAAATCAATTTCGATACTTCGGGCTTTATATTCAATATTTTTAGTCGTAAGTTAAATTAAAGCTGCAACTGAGAACTATACATCAAATCATGGAGGTAAAAAAATAAATAATGGAGGAAAAAAATAACAATGCAAGTAATATCATGGAGGAAAAAAAAATTTCGCGCATCTATTACTGAAAGTCATTAAACATTTAATAACTTTGTCGGAAACATATGTTATCTTTTTTTTTTTAACTCTAATAAAAAGTTTTTTTTTTTTTTTGCATACATCTATCTATACTGCTGCCTATGCATAAAATTTAGGAAGACCACTTCCGTTGATTTTAAAAATAGGTCCCTAAAAATTCACAATTTTTTGTCATTGTGATATGTTAATTTTTGTTTCAATATCAATGGTCTAAGCCATACTCGCATTTCATACAATCATGCTAAGTATCTTGAAATAATATATTTCATCTTTTCGTATATTTCGGAAGCTTTCTTCTACTGATTCATCTGCCTGTTGAATTCCTCACTTTAAGATTGTTTCGTTAAACTTTAATAATACGGTTGAGATTCATGTTTACATAATAAAAGAGTCAAAATGACGATTTCATTTGGTTGTGTTTTGAAAGAGAAATCACATGCTCAAGACTTCCGTGTTGCTAAATCTTATGAATGATAGTGAAAAAAATTATTGTATTATGCACAAATTAATAAGGTAGGTAGGTAGGTGTGTGTGTGTATGTGTGCGTGCGTGCATGCGTGCGTGTGTGTGTAAAGATTTAGAATTATTGGATGCAGGTAGCAGGGTCGAAGAAATTGAAGAAACTTTTGATGCTGTTACACCGTTTTATTTCATCGCAGAAAAGCAGGCATGACTATGTACAAGCTGAGAGCGACGACACACAGCACATAACGAAAATTCAAGTAATGTGAGAAAACTCTCGAACATTTTACCCCGGATCTTAAATAGCTTAATTTGATAGGGAAAATCTTGTTTACGGTGCATATAGACTATTAAATTTCTCATGGGGATTTCTGCACATGTGAATCTCAAAGCAGGTTTAACAGAGGGATCCTTTTATCAAACTATTTGTTTAGGTGAGCAACTTTAATCAATCACTCTCACCGAGGGAATCGCAGACTAAAGAGCTTTACAAAGCACTTCTTGAAATAATTAAGTAGATAACGTGGAATCGGATCAGTAAATAAGATAATATTTTTAGAATGAAAATATGGGCTAAACTGAGTTAAAATTAGGATAATGATTCAATTTAATTTTTAAAATACTATATTATATATATAAAGAAATATAAACGGAAATAAAAATCCTATTTTGGAATTAATGATAAAGTTATTTTTTTTTTAATCTTAATTTTAGCAAAAGCAAAAGTAGTCGATTGAATATTTTGAGGATGAGTTTGCATTTCATTACATAAAAAAAGCTACTGAAGTGAGTATTACTCATAAAAAGTTTTTTACAAACCTAACCGAACATAAAAAGCATCAAAACGCTGTAAATTAAACATGAAGAATTTATTAAAAGTGAAGAAGAAAACTATAGAATGAAATCGATATCATTAAAAAGATAATTTTTTAGTTTCATAATAATGCAAAGATCCCTTTTGGATATTAACAGTTTTTGCAATCATCTATTCCAAGTAGTTAAGACAAAGTGAGTACCTGTAGTGATGGTTAAGCTTATTTTAATTCTCGATAATTAAATTTTCTGATTAAAGTTTCATTTCTTAATTTCGTTTACATGTTCTGTTTGAACGAAATGTTTGGCTTGGAAGCAATATTTATGATATAATTTATTTAATTAGAGAAGTATTGAATACAGTGCAGCTGTAAAAAAAAAACAAAAAAAAAAAAACCGTTGTATAAAGCAGTCTGCGGACTCTATCGTACTGCCTGTCCACTACAAGAACACTGTCAGACAATCGTCTGTGTTTATGGCAGGTGTTATAGAAACAGGTTTCGGTAGGAAAGTTCGATTTTGAATGGCTGGAATTATACCGAAGTCGGAGGGCTAGTTCCTTTTCTTCTCTTCAATTTGAATCGATACATTCGCTTAGCTTACTTCTTTTGTGTTTAATTAATCTTTTCCTTGGTTAATATTAACAACATTTCATTATTTAATTTTTTTGTCTCTTAAATTCGGGGTCCTTTAAAATGTTTTATTTTTTTTCGATTTAAGAAAGGAGATACATTAAAATCACAAGCTCGTAAAATCGGGCATATTGTTTCAAAGTTTTGCTTTCTTCTTGTGCAGTCGTTAGATACACTAATAATTATTCAGTTTTTCTATTTGATTTGCTTTATTCTTTGTATACATATGATAGGAATACCAGATATTTTCAATATTCCGAGTACACAAATCATTTTCAGCTTAGTGAATTATTTTTTGAATTTGTTTTCAAACATTAAAAGCAATAATACCAAATATCGTCAGTTTGGCGCTAAACGTGCCAAAGTAAAAAACTTCGCCTCTTCAAATGAACTCTTCCTATAGTAACATGTTTCTATAACGTCCGCCGTAAACATAGACGGTTGTCTGGAAGTGTTCTCGTGGACAAACAGTACTTCGCTATGTTTACATTTCATTGCTGCCATTTCATAATAAGAAATAAGAACAATTTCTGTGCCATATATGTTAATGTTTTATATAGAGAGGTGTTTTTGCTCTGAACTCAACGCCAAACATAACCATAACTGATCAAATGATCGATTATGAACCTTTGCTCCGAAAATGTGCATGTAATCTTATAGCTTTTGCATATTTGATTTCAGAACTTTTTCTAAGAATTTTATGCAGTTAATATTCTATTATTTTTTAATCTGTATTTTATTTATTTTGAGTAATACTTGTCATATACCATCATCTACAACAACCTGTCATTTGATCGAGAGAACAATTTATAAATATGGACACCTTTTAATATGATCCCCCTTATAAGATCATCAGATTATAAATTATGATTTAATACGCATTAAACTTATTGTATTCAGTTAGTAGAACACATATTTAGCAGGCATAAATGCCTGTATTTTATACAAGCAAATGACAGACGAAAATATCTCGGAAAGAGATTTTTTTTTTCTCCAGTTAGTAATAGAACTTGCCGCCGATTTTCGAGAAGTTCGTGAACAACCAAAAGAAAGAACAAATTGAAAACGGTCAAATCCTAAATCTATTACAGATTCTTATCAACGTAAAACGTGTCAAATAGGATGTTGTAAAGAAAATAAAACCATCAAAATTTGTTATCAATGTGAAAAATATATTTGGGGAAATGTACAATGGAAACATCCTGTATATGTAAAAAAATGCGATATGTAATAAAAATTCTCATTCTTTGTCTTTGTAAAGCATGGAAATCGACAGTATACAATTTTATTTTATTATAATAAAGTTAATTTGTTTATTTTCTTTCTAAACTTCATATTTCATGCATCCAATCAGAAAACATAAAATCCGATTATTTGGCCAGCTATGGTAGAAATAGATATGTATTAGGTGTTGGTATGTTTAATATTAAACAAGTAATATAAAATAATGAAGTCAATTCCTACTTAGGGCAGCAAAGAAATTTTTATTTTCGTTGCTTTTTATTAAATAGTTACAATTAGTATAAATATAGATACACATATGATAGTAGTACAATATTAAGTGGCAAAACAGAAAAAGAACTTCCTTGCAATTTTGTTTACTATTTATTCGCCCTTTTTCCCCCTTTCCAATTTATGGTGGTCCATATCTTCTCATCCTAAGAATTGTATTCTTCACCTTCACGTGAAAAATACTGAAATCTTTGCATTTTACCCATTGAGCTACTGCCTGTGGATTTCTATTGTCACAACAAACTTCTAAAACTCTATTTAACGTATTTAAAATTAATTAAATTTAATTAATATTTGAAAAAAAATGTATTTACATCAAATGTCCTGCACTACTATTTTTTAAAAAATGTATTAAAACTTGAGTGGATGGATAAGAATATTACAAACAACTGAAAATTTGAAAAATAATATATATATATACATATATATATTAGGTTGGTGCGTATGAAATGTCGGATTCTCTTTACATGCGGACGTTTGTCTCCCTGTTTTCGTTATACTTTTGTCTTTGGCATAACCTCATTCATAGTCCATTGCCAGAGACTCATTTCAGCAAAATAGGTTTTCTCGAAGGTCTTCCCTTTTGTTATTTCTTTTGAGTTTATTGCCGATATGAATTATGCCGACATTCGCGTCATTTTCTTATATGAGTACAAACTTGGTAATAGTGCTGCAAAAGCTGCACGCAACATAAACCAAGCGTTTGGGGAGAATACGGTTAACGATCGGAAAGTGCAGCGTTGGTTCGAAAAATTTCGGCGATTTTTCACTGCAAAATGAGCCGCGCGGAAGACCCAAAACGTCTGTGAAGAATGATGACCTGAAGGCTCTAGTGGAAGCGGATCCAGCCGTATCCACGAGGGAACTTGCTATCAGGATGAAAGTTGACCATACAACGATATTGAGACACCTTTCTGAGATTGGCAAGGTTAAGAAGATGGACAAGTGGGTACCGCACGCACTGACAGAGCGAAATAAGCTGGAACGAACTGGAATATGAAGTTTTGCAGCATCCACCATATTCACCGGATCTCTTGCCGACCGATTTTCATTTTTTCAAGCATTTAGAGCTGTTTTTAAGGGGCAAACACTATGAAAATGAAGACAGTCTAAAAAACTCGATATCAGAGTTTATTAATTCTAAAGACCAAAATTTTTTTAAGACAGGCATCTACGCTTTAAAATCTCGTTGGGAGAAGTGTATTGAAGCGAATGGAGCATACTTTGATTGAATAAACAGCTTTTGTAGAAAGATATGCAGTTTTATACAATCACTTAAGAATCCGACATTTCATATAACCTAATATATATATATATATATTGGAAACAGATGGCAGGTTCAAAGACATTGAGGAATATTTATTTTTAAAGTTCGCTTTATTCTTCCTCCGGAGGCAGGCAGCATATTTACAAGCATCGTGGGCAAGCAGATGTGACAAAAAAAGAGGTGAAATTAATTTTTCCTCGTGTTATATAGCATATGTTGATAGGGAAAATATTGATTATAGGGCCAATATACTATTAAGATTCTCATAGATATTTCTGAATATGTGACTTTTAAAACAGGGGAAACATAGGGATCTGTTTATAAAATTATTTGTTTAGATCAGTAATTTTTATAAATCACTCTCACCGTGGGATTCGCTGACTAGACATTTTTACAAAGCATTTCTTGAATTAGAGAAATGGAATCGGATCAGGAAATAAGTGAATATTTAAAAATGAAATTACTATGGGCTAAATTAAGATAAAGATTTAGAAATTAACTTGAATTTAATTAGATGTTAGAATATCCTTACATATATATAGGAAGAGTGTGAACTAATAGTTGGAATCGAAAAATAATTTCATGTATCAAAATAATTAAAGAGATTATTCCTACTATATATTTTATTGGATATCTAGATATTCCATACATTTTTTTATTCATTTTATTTTACTGACAACTTTCTCACAAAAATTTCCATGAAGTTATTCAATACCTTAAAAACCGGTTCTTGTTGATTCAAGTGATGAAAACTGTCACCTCCAGCATCAAAACACTTCACTGCATCCGCATCATCAAGTTAATACAATTCTCCATTAATGTTTCGGTCAGATGTCAGTCCATCTGGCCTCGAGAAAGCGTGACTCATCGATAGCCGATGTGTGAGGTACAATCAATTCTTCGATAACCAATCTCAGGATAATAGAAGCAATCTTAATCACGCCACTGAAGAAGGATCTTCATAAATGATTTGTGGCGATTACCTTTTTTTTCAAAAGGATGTTTTTGTTGTATTCAGTTTAAGTGTTATCAGAACAGTTACACGTGTTTGCAGAATGTTTTAAATTACCTGTTTATTAGTCTTTGAAAATTAGTATCAGGACAGATGCAATATTTACATACTAAAGGGTTTTTATTTATTCTTTTGCTGATTTTGATTCAGATAGTCTAATAAGCAAGTTGTTATTTGCTAATGAATGATAAGGTGTTAGCTAAACTAGAACTTATCGTGTCCCGGATTTAGAATTAGTCCAAAAATTCAACTAGTTTGATGTTTGGTATTGATCGTTACCAGACCATAAGTCAGAATATTTCGTAGTTTAAGTAAAAGCTTGATCTTAACCCATTTGCCTCATATGAAAATATGAAAAAAAGGCCCATATCACGGAAATTTCTTACTTCATATTTAGGTGTAAAATTGTATAAAAGTAGAAAAAAAATCATTTTTGAGCACTATTTGTTAGTAATTTTGTTCAGTGTGGTAATATTTGAAATGTGGGATGCATATAGGTTTATAGTATATAATATGAATTTAGTATATATCATATTACATATTATATGTATATGATATACATATACATATTATATGCATAGCATATAATATGATGCAGCGTATATATACGCTCCAGTGATAGTGACCAGGAAAATTGAGCGTATATATGCGCTGATTATGCAAATGGGTTAATATAATTTTTTAATATTTTACTAGCCTTTCAATGGTCAGCTGCTGTATGGGGGATCAATGTGATGATAAACAAAATGTTCAAAATTAAAACTAGAAAGCTCGGGCGATTTCTGCAAGATTTCTACATAATAATTTTAGTCTCCTTTCTCGATCAAGCCTTTCACCAAGAAATATTAATTAAATGAAAATTCTTGAAATCATATTTGTAGTGGAAGCTTTATCAGCTAGATAACATCCTCAAAAATGAGTGATCACTTTTATTTAGTCTTGTAGTCATGTCATCTGGCTACGAATCTGAAGACGGTGAGTTCGATCCTAACTAACGCCAATAGCAACATATTCAACACCAATCACTCCATTTTTTCATTATTGTACAGTGTATACTTATTATATGTGCTGTATGTAAACTTGGGCCCTTTTCTATTGCCCTTGATTAATTTTTCCACTTATATTCATTTAATTGACAGGGAAGATTACTGGAGATTCCAAGTTCAGGAATCTTCTGTGGCAATAAAAAGAAGAAAAAAAAGTGACCAATTATTAGCCCAAAATTTTCAAATGAAAGAGCCAAGATCTCAGTCAAAATTATTGTACTGATTTCTCAAATGCTGATTTAATATTAAAACTGGTGATACCTAAGCACATCATCAATGGACTCCAAGTGCCAAACACCTTTCATTTTCGAGAAAAATTTCATAAATACTAATCCACTATACTTTTACATTGGGGTGAAAACTCTTGACAGATTTCACAGGTCATATCAACTAAACACAATATTTATTGTATGAATTTCGGCAATTCGCATAAAAACTCGTGAATTATTTTATATTTTATCTATTGTCTCCCTATCCGAATTCATTTTCAATAAAAATCTAAATAAAGCTCCCCAATCTCAACAACAAAACCGATTTTGCCAATTATCGTTATCATTTAATTTTACCATTTTATGACCTTATCTAAGCAATTAATTGTTCTGTTCTTATCAATCAGTCATGATTTAAAATATTTTATTTGTTTTAATAAGATACATTTCATCAGCTAGCTCAACAAGACTACAATGATAGCATTAATATGACCGACCATTGAAGTTATTGTCATGTCATGCCTTGTCATTAAGTCATGCCATATCAAGCACCATCAACGAGCTACAGCGTTTTACAATAAAAATATAATTATAAATAATAGAAGTAAAAGTTATGAACAAATATTTTATTTTAAATTAATTAACATAATAATGATAGAGCAGTATGGTTGATTATTATACATCAAAATGGCAATATTGCTAAGTTGGAGACAAAAATTGATGAAATATCTTAAGATTGAAGACACGTCAAGCTTTTATTTTGAAATATCCTTCAAATAGTAGGGCAGAAATTGGACGATTATCATTGACATATTTAGGGGTCTTAAACTGTCATGCGAAACAAAAATTGATGAAACCAGACCAGTAGGTAGGGCTCAGTGACTGGTTCATTATTTTTCTTAATTATTCTAAATATATAGATGGATTGACGCATTTGGAAAGTAAATAGGAGTAAATTGATTCTAATTGTTGGCGTTATCGTGATTCTAAAAAAAGAAAAGGGACTTTCAGTATAATTATGTTAACATACCGTTTTTAAAAATAACACTAGATCTATGTGGGACGGGCATCATAATTTATAGCTGTAGTCAGAGGATGAGGATGATACCTGGCATCTCTGGCCCTCCCCCTCTCCAAATTTCCAAACCACACTAGCGGAAGAAAATTTGGATCCAACAGATTTAATGTGCACCAAAACCGTTGACACGACGGTTCTTTGGTGGAATCGGGTCTCGAATCTGAAACCCTCTGATTCTGAAGCCGAGACCTTACCACCATACCACCGCTGTTCGTCGCTAGCATCGAATCGAGACTCACCAATTTTAAAGACACTCTTACTTATTATTTTACTAACAAGTATTTCAATTTAAAATATAAAACTGGTGATTTAAAATTTGAAAATCCATGTTATTGCATGCTGGCTTTGTAAAAATTTCACCACATTTACATTTTTGTAATCTTTATTTATATTAAATGAAGGACAATTACAACAAAAACAAAAATTGGCCTCAATTTTTTTTTAAATATTCTCCCTCTCCCTTTTTTTAACTAAACATTAAAAATAAAAATATAAACATTAGAATCTAAATTTTTTGAAATAAAACAACGTTAAAAATATTTTTATATTCATAAAATAGCACTATTTCTTTTTAAATGTGTTCTATGTCAATGACATATTTTCTTTTTTCCAATTCTTTTCTTTTTAATTCACATAAAACTTAAAAGTTCAATTTTTTCTTCTCATCTCTCTCGCTTAATGTTTTCCTCATAGAACATATTTTTATGACTCAAGCACTTTACCACACAATTACTCGTACAAAAAAATAACAATAGCCGAAAAGTATTAAACACTTTGCGCTCATTTTGCAATTAGAAATGCACATGATGAATGCGAAATCTTCTGAGCACTGAAACACGTACGCTAATGGTATAATTAAAACATCACAAGTATTCCTTTTTGCAATTGAATCAGAAATGCAAATGAGATTATCATGAGGCCGCTCTGCTTTCGAACGTGACAACAGGTTTCCTTTCTTTTTGTTACAAAGGTTTTTTCACGACGCTGGTTGAACTTGAATTTAAACATTTCCTTCATTCAATTCATTATTAGAGGTTTCTCTGCACTCGGCATATTAATTAGGAAAATAAATCTTAAGGATCGTTGTACTTGTACTGACATTAAAAGACAGAAAATGTTCTTCAAAAAATTAATGTGGACAAAGTGATTAGATGTCCTGGATTATGTGCCATAGGCCACAATTTTCATTGATAGGAGCAAATTTACCCCAAATTTTGATTAAATGCCATGAATTGTCCTGGTGTATATTTTTAAATAAACGATATTTTTAATAAAAATGTTTTTAAAGATGAAATTTGCTATCGTTAATTACAAGTTATCATGTGAGAACATTACTATTTCTAAGTCATTGCTTTTTGTAATTTAAGTCATTAACCGGTTTAAACCGGTTTGAAACAATCAGATTAGATAGTGTATGTGTTGATATTTAGAAAAACGATGCTCATCCACTCCCCATCTCAAACGTTTCCGAGGTGCAAAGCTTGTGTGTGTGTGTGTGTGTGTGTGTGTGTGTGTGTGTGTGTGTGTGTGCGTGCGTGCGTGCGTGCGTGCGCGTGACAATTAGAAAAATTGGAAATGAAAATTTTAAAGAACTATATTATCCTTATCATTATAATAATTACTTTTCGACAACTCTTCTCGTTGTTTTGTGTTGATTTCCGTTCTTTTCTTTACGCTTCTTTAGACGACAACTTCTTACGACCCTGCAAACGACTTACTGACCAAATGACTTATTGACAAATGACTTCTCACGATTTATTGACCAAACAGAAGTATCGGGTACATGGCGGGAATATCCGCCATGTTGTAACTTTTTGTTCGCGATAAGTCGATAAGTGTGACAACCGACTGTATCATTTTCTAATAACCCTGAGAACGGAAATTAATGTACTGAAACTGATAAATCGCCAATTTTCTGATCGTGCATTTTGATCGCGGCTTCAAAAACCCCAAACCAAAACAATTTCATCTTTTCGCATGATAAAAAATATTTTTAGCATTGATTTTAATCAGTCCGTGTAATTAAATGAATTGATTAATTGTAATTAATTTTCTTTAAAGTTAACGTAAAAAATATTTTTTTATAACGTAAAGATAATAATTAAAGATAAATAAAAGATAATGTCACTTTAAATTCTAAAAATTTAAAGTGACAAGGCATACTTTTGCATTCGAACTTTAACATCCTTGTCTGCGGCTGAAATTGATTTAAGTTTGAATTAAAAATTAGTAATTATTTTAACTTTTATTTGAAAAAAAAAACCTAAAATTTTTTTAATTAGAAAATTTTAATTTTTAAAAATACAGGTATAGAATAATTCTTGTCAGCGTAGAATAAGTTCATCTTTAATACAGCCAGTTTCGAGGAAGTAGGAGAAATGAAGGGGAAAAAAGGTTAGAAATTAGATATTGTGACTTAAATGTGTATACGAAATTTTCTCCTTTTCCTACAATTTTTTAAAAAACATTATAATTATAACAAGTGTTTTACTAAGATTCTCGGGAATACAAATAAGAGTAGAATGTAAAATAACCTTCAACAAATAGGTCATTAACAATGGTATAGAATATAAAGAATCAGTATTTATAAAACTTTGCAGAACTATTCAGCATTTTCTTTATACATTGTTTCTTCACCTCAACAGTCCAGACCGATTCTGCATTTTCATTACAGAAGAAAATTTTATACATTGAAAAAAACTTACTTAAAACTGTTTTAATAAATAGACAAAAATATGCTGCTTACTGACAGGCAATGTGAGTTGGTGTACTTGATTTCAACACTTTTTCAAACTAAAACATAACTGAAATAAATAAAAAATAATAACTATTACTTGCATGATAGCATACAAATTACCAAAATACATAATTACAAATGCTATATTAAGACTGGTCAAGTACATAGTGCCATTGGGCTGAAAGGTGCCAGCAAGAAATTTGATAAATTTTAAAATTCCTAAGATTATTCGAGTTTAGGCTCTTCAGAATATTTGAATCATACAAATTTCTCTTTTAAAAAATAAGAAAAAAAAAATCTCTATGCTTCAAAATTAGCAATTATAACTCTATTTTAAAGAAATTGGTATGCCAAAGAGGTATACCAATTTAAGTGATGCTCTATATTAATTTTTTTAAATTATGAAAATTCATAAGCAATAAATTAGAATAATTTTTGATATATATATAACATTGGGATATATATCAGCACATCAGGAAATAACTGAAAAAACGATTGGAAAGTTCTACTTTGCAATACTAAATAAGTAAATTTAAGTAACAGCACATGAAAAAAAAATAATTAAAAATATGGAATGATTACGAATGTTATATAATATATTATATTATTTATGTAATTTATCAGTGATATGCATTTAAATAAATAAATATATACGGTTTACTAAATTTTGAAAATATAAAAATACATTAGCAGCAGATTGATGAAGTTAAAACTTTAATTTACTGTAAAGCCTCATAGTTATTTATTAAAAGAGGGCTCTTAAAATGTGATCTACTTAGAATATCATGTCTAAATTCGATATTGAGTAGCGAGAAATAATTAATAATGATATCAATTTTAGTTTTTAATTAAAGAAATTAAAATCAGCTTTAAAAACACACTTTTATGGGGAAAAAATCAGATTAATTTTATTTTTGATTTTCGGTATGTGATTTACATAATTCACTATTATAAATTTTAAGGAATGTCAAAATCTAAATTTTTCCCCTTTCCTCAATCAGTTGGTGTCATTTGCGTAGATGAAAAATTTTATTAAATTAAGCATTAACTGATAATTGCATTTTTAAAATATTAAATTAATACATTATCATGTGGAACCACAAACGTACAAATTTTGTGAATTATAGTACACCAGGAAATAAGTGAAAAAAAGATTGCAAAATTCTACTTTTCAGTACTAAGTATGTATAAATAACAGTACATGAAAAAGAAATTAATTGAAAATATCGAATGAATACGAATGTTTCTTACTATCAATGTGACAAGCTATCAGTAATGAGCAAGTCATTCTTCAAACTGATTTAAAGTTATTCAAGTTTAAAGTTTTCTCAAATATTATAAAATATCTTTTTGATAAATAAATAACTATAAATCATGTAAGAATAGTTTGTAGGATATCATTAATTAATTATATTGATTTTCATTATAATTTTTATATGTCTTGTATTGTATTATTTTTTCTCAGAATTATTCATTACAGGCTCATATGTCTGAGTTAATATTTTAAGTCGCTTTTATATGAATAATTGGAGTCATGCTGCTATGCCAATGAAAAGCCGATATTCGTATAATTACAATGGGGCACGTCAATCAGACAAATCATTCTCCCTCCTTATGTTTCATTTTTTTTATTTCATCATACATAAAGCATTTGAAGTATAGTAATTTTTTTAAAAATCAACTTTCAGATTTTGACGAATTTACTTGTTCCAGTTCTCCTTGAGTCCGAAAAACACATTTCTGATCTGTGATCTGTTTGTGGATACGTACGATTTCACACACACACACACACACACACACACACACACACACACACACACACAACCTTGATGGGTGAAATTTAGCATCTGTTGTTTGGTCTGAATTTTTTAATTTCGATCGAATTTTAACCAAACTCCATATAGAGTAGAAATTTCCCAACTACGGCCGAACGCGATATTTACAAAACTTAAATAACTAGACAGATTAAGTTTCGTATATAATTTTAACATCTAAATTATAGACAAGTATAAAATTTTAAACCAAATCTATAAACGTTGACTCTTTGTCTGCTTGTACAATTCACGCACGTATATAATACTCAAATTATATACTCAATATACAATGACTATAAATAAATGAAAATTAGTATATGATCTTAGCAATTAGCATATATAATAGTAAATTTGTAGTTGTATGTCACATCTTGATTTTAATTAATCAACAAAAATATAATCAAAATACGTATTCATTTCTCTTTGCTATACTACGACGAAAAAACAACAACTTGTGTTTGAAACATTGAAAATAAAATTCTGAGCAGTCGTTGTGTCAAGCACCTTGCCCAAAATATACGATTTTTACAATCGTGTGTGTCTGCGTGAAAAGTGAAAAACACTTTTGTTTCAGTCTCAGAAAAATTTCCGGAGTGAGAAGTTGTTACTGTGAATTACAACCACAATTAATTAAGTGTGCATAAATAAGTGTTAATAATAAGACAGAAAATTGGCCCTTTTCATAAATTTAAGTTTATAATTTATTTGTTTTAAAAAAATTTTGCTTTAAATTCCTATTTCGAGTCAAAATACAATGTTAATTGATTAATTAGCAAATTATTTAAAATTAATTTCACAAAAGGAAAGAAATCCGATTGAATAAAGCAATAATTGTATAATAGTCACAGAAAATAACCATTTTTTTTAAATTCAAAAGTAGCATCGAAACATTGGAGGAAAAAAAAATAATCTTATAACTTTAAATAAGTATTTCTTATATACATAAATTTATTTCGTGCGTCTCGAAAACAGCTCAAAATATTTGGATCAGATTTTATATTTAGATAAGCTTTTTCTTTTTAAGTTTATTTATATAGGCGAATTTCCTGAAAATATGAGAATTTACTCCCAAAACTTTTTTACACAAATATTGACATGTGGTTATACATGACCTGCATAAACCTATCAGTGATAGAAAAGTGATTAGAGCTTCGAATACCCACACATTTTTCTCATGTTCGATCCCGCGTTTTTAATTCAATTAGATTTCACGAATAATTATTAATGAGCCATAGGATAGGATTTTGTTTACTATTTTGCATGCAAAACTCGGTCTTCCAACTACTAATAGAAATTAAACGCAGACAGTAAGTCAAAAATGAGCCAAGAAGAGAGGTTTATCCCGGAAATTTCACAAAAAATCCCCAAAATTGTTCGAGTGCTTCCTATTAAAGATGTAAATAAATTTTCTTCTAAACTCTCCATGCTCTATTCACTTCTTTATTAAATTTTAAATTTAAAAAAAAAGACGCAAGAAAACTCACGCGGAATTGAAACTGGTATCGTTGGAAAAATAAAATTTGAATTTTACGATGGCATAAATAATATAGATTAATATTTTCCGAAATTACTAAAAAACTCACAAAAATTTGGTTGATTGCTAATTAATTAAATATTTGATACGCTTTCAAAAATATTAAATATTTTTTTCTAGTCTTTAATAATAAATGCACAAAATTTGATTAAATGAGGCCCAGTTGCTTGAATGACTCGAAACACACTTTTGCATACATAGCCACAATGACTTATTTGCATTAGAATTAAGCTACTTCTTTAATTTAAACAATTTACTTTTAAATAAAAATTGGGACAATTCTTTTTAAGTTAACTCAATTCAATTTTGACACAAATCACGCACATACTTTCAATTCAGGACAGATATTCCAAAAATCGAAACCCAACTCCTCAAATCCGAGAATCGCTTTAGATAAAACGATACCGCCTCAACCAAAACTATACATATGACCAACTTATTATAAGTTCCGTTAAGAACTCTAATTTTACCAAACAAAGATAAAAAAATGACCATGCGGATTTTTCCATCAATCCATTGTCTAGATCCAAACGAATACTCGATGACATAGTAATTGGAGAGAGGTTGATCCCGTGTAATTTCAGCAGATTCATCTTTTGTCCCAATTCAGCGTAGGATTCGTGCAAAAACGCTCTCCGACTAAATGCTCTAATTTATGTTTATATTTTTTGACCATCATGATGAATCCAGAGCTTGAAACACAAGGTCCATTGACCCACTTCTCTCCGTGTTTGTTGTCGTGAATCCTTAAGGAGAGGGTAGCCTCGCATATTTTATTTCGGCGTCTTCGGACCTCCAGGGCTCGAACTTGTGGCAGCCGGTGTTGGATCCGGTATATAAAGCTACTACTCGGTCATGGCCAAGGTTTTGTTTTGTTCTTCGGGTTGGAAAGGTATCCTCCATGGAATAAGGATAGTTAAGTGCATGGGTACGGTTGAGAGTAGAAACATGTTACAAGTAAGTTGGTTCGATTTATTAGTTTGTGAAAAAGTATTTTGAAATAATGGTTTGTGTCAGGTTTAGGTTTTAAAAAATTATAAATGCATACTTTCGCTGTTTGAAAATATAATTTATATTTTAGAAAGTGTGATTTTTTTTTTGGATGACTTAAATAATTTAGTAATTAAGTATACTTGTTTGTTTCTGAAAGAAACTGTTAGCGGGTTTAGATTTAGTAGTACAAAACATTTATTAATTCGGTTAAATCTCAAATTTTGTACAAACATAAAAATTTATTTCGCATAAAATATGCTGTATTCAAAGAATGAATGATTCTGATGAAAATTAAGTGCATTTTAAATTATTATTTGCAGATTTATTAAATTATTATTAAATTGCAGATTTATTATTATAATTATTAAATTGCAGATTTTACATGGCTTGGATTTTTTAAAAATATTTTAACGCGTGCGGGAGCAAAAATTATATAAAACAGGTTATCAGTACATAATAATAATAATAAAATAAATTTTACTACTGATAATTAAAACAACGCAATAATCATGTAAGCCTTTCTATTGCAAATAATAACTAAAAATATTTTCCTATTGATTCATTTTTGTTTTCTTTTTTTCATATCAATCTTAGAGTTGTCATTTGATTTTTGAATTTTTATCTTTTCATATACAGATACAAGGGGTGATCTAAAAAAAGTTCACAAGGAAAAAGAAAATGTTGTATTAACAGTAGACTTAGGATATAAATGTAATTAAGAGATATATGTCCATGGCAATATATTCCTCGGATAGTCAAAACTGCAGTATTGTACTAGAGAGAATCAAAATGAGGCAACTTTCTATAGTTTAGTTCATACCATCATCCCGTTTTCAAACAACTCAAGGGATGTTAAGGAGGTGGGAATTTTAAATTGCGTTTAGATAAGGAGGGCGATACCTGAGCAACCCACCCCTACCCCCAAGGTTTCGCATTACTCAAATAGAAGGATATTTAACAATGTCAGATTTAATATGTAACAAATTCTCATATAAAGCAG
Organism: Argiope trifasciata; assembly: GCA_026543055.1. NCBI lineage: Eukaryota > Metazoa > Arthropoda > Arachnida > Araneae > Araneidae > Argiope > Argiope trifasciata. Next base: position 1,612,392 of record JAPMOQ010015521.1, on the reverse strand, counting down.
ATCTTTTACAGAATCAGGTCTCCAAACCAATCCTAAACATTAGCTCACTGCATCTCCTTGACATTTCTATGTTTCTTCATATAAATGAGAAAAAAATTAATTAGTTTAATTGAGCTGACAGTTCAGTGTTTTTATTGTGATCCTAAGAACTTCACACAAGATCCGATACATTTCAAATGAAATTACACTATATGTTATATATACATTTAGTAAACATCCTTTTCTTAATTAGTAATGCATTTAAAAAATGATGTCTTAAAATCAAACAAATTATTTGGAAATGAATAAAACTTCATAGCTTTCCATGCAAACACCGTATAATTCTCCCCTCCACTCTTGTACTTGGACTGCAGGACTCTTTCTCGATCAGAAAGAAAATTGTATCTCCTTTAGAGGAAACTACTTATTATCAAGCATTAGAGGTACTGAAAAGGAAATCTCATTGTAAAAAAAATATTTCCAATTTTAAATTCAGGTTGGCGATAATATTGCACAGATTTTTATTTTACAATTTTGTTTTATTTTATTTGTTTCATGTTTGCAATTTTGTAATTAACTGTTCCACACTCCCAGTTGCCCTGGATTTTGAAATATGCCGTAATATTTGTTTTTGATATCATGAACCACTTGAATATTTTCAGAGCTTAATTTTCGGTCAATTAGTTAATATAATTAAATCACTCTATTATGCCTGTAGCGCCATCTGTTAGTGATTAAAAAAAGAAATAAGTTACAATGCCTTACAATTTTTCGTATTTTATAATACTGAATTGCATTTTACTAGCTGAATTAGAAATTTCAAATAAAAATATATATTCATTAAAAATTTATTTTTTAATGTAGAAAGAATATATTTTCATACTAAATTTATTTAATGCACCATTCCCTTTCACAGAAAATATTTCATACATGTTTTTGTTAATATATTTATTTGCACGAAACAATATTTCATTTTTTGAAATGAAAATTTTAAAAACGTATATAAATTATTATTGTAATATGATGAAATATCTTTTAAATGTAGAAATTAGTGTTAGAATAAATGTGTGTTCATTGAATTAATAAAAACATTATTAAATATATTCAATCGTAATTATTTATTTATAGAATATTTCAATATTAATTACTAGCCGCCTTTGGTAACCAGCCTATGCGCGGAAATTAATGGTCCCTAAAATTTCCAATTAAATATGTTATGTAATTGGATCTTAATGAATTTTTTCATCAAAATATTTTTAAACTTCAAATTTTAGTATTCTCATAATTCATATTTTTATCGAAGCCTTACACAATTTTCTTCATTTTATTAAGTTTTCCAACTTTTTTTTTTTTTCATTTCTCCTAAAATTTGAAATTTTAATTTAAAATGGAGGTGACCAAACTTACATTAATACAAAACTTTTTTTTTTTGTTGAATTTAAACATTTTAAATATATATAAATACAAGAAACATAATTGTACTGCACTGAAATCTCACGATTATTTCTTAAAAATTTCACTGATTTATCATAAAAGACAGCTTTAATTTGAAAAAAGATTTCAATTATGTAATTGTAATATTTTTATTTCAGTGAATAAATGCACTTCCGAAAAGAATTATGAAGTCTAAATTTTATTTGGTAGAATATTTTCGATGCTCCAACTTTTAAATCAAACACTGTTTCAATTTTCGGCAACTAAAATTGACTAAGTTGTGAAACTTTGAATATCATTATTTTAGGACCGTCAGCCTAGGAGAAATTCCGGGTGCTGAAAACACGTATTTTCTTATAGGTGCTCAAAAGAACGGTCTAAAACCAGAACTCTTAGGACATTGTGACATTCAGATATTTTAAAACTCAAATCAACTTTTGTTAGATAAGATCAATTTTTTATCACATGTGAACATGATGTTGTTTTCGCTGAGGGTTTTGAAGTCTCAAAATCTGAAGGCAACAAATTATTGAAGCCTCAAAATGCGTAGGCAACCATTTGGTTATTTAACTGAGTCGACTTTCTCAGTATAGCTTTTGAAATATCTATCACCTGTTGTTGTAGTTTTTCCCTTTGAATTCACAGTGTTATTGCCTAACTTAACCTTTTTTTAAAAAAATAAACCATACAATTTAAAATATTGTTTATTTAATTGATACAGATTGTTGATTCAAAGATAATTTTAACTAATTGAATATAGATTATTAGAAAATAATACATAAGATCAAGTTGTAACATTTGGCGATTTATCGCCAACTAAAGTTACAAGTTGATTTCCAAATTATACATCCTCTAAATTCTTCCAAATTGTCTTAATTAGTTTAAGTCATTAACCAACTTAAACTGGTTTGAAAAAATCACGATACCATCCGATTACAGAGGCATCAATACTTAGAAAAACGCTGGATGTTTACATCTCAAAATTGGTCGAGCTCCAAAAATTTGTTTGCCAGCTAAAAAAACTTAAAATAAAAATTTTAAAAAAATTATATATATCAGAGAGAGAGAGAGAGAGAGAGAGAGAGAGAAATCTCGTGATTATTTCAAATCGGTCTAATTTAGTCAATGACTAAAATTAAGACAAGTAATAACTTAGAAAATAATAATGTTCTCATAATAACTTGAAAACCCCTATTTATAATTTTTTTTTGTATTACTATCCCAAAAATATTTTATTAAATAAGAATCAAAAGATCAAGAGTTTGTATAAAAGATCTAAAATTCTTTATTCATCAGAACATTTATTGACTCAAAATACATAATATATAATTATTTATATCAGTAAAGCAATTTTTATTATAAGATGTGTATATTTGTTATTAACATTTTAGAATTTATCTCTTGAATTAACAAATTGAACATCCTGTATAAATTAGACTATGTTTGTTTTAAATAGCATAGATTTAATAATATAGATATTTTACAAGTCACAGAGTTTTTTATTTTCCTATCATGTTTCATATTTATTTTATTTCAGACAGACATTTACAAAAAATTGCATTTTTCTACGTTTAGTTTGTAAAGACAGCTTAATCTTTTAATTTGAGCTTTTATTAGTGTGATGACAACACGTTGATAAAGGCCTTTTTTTTCCAAGCAAGTATTATGTACCTCATGCTGATTAATTATATTATTAATTTTTGAAAAATATGGTTAAAATGTTTTTTTAATTAATTAAAAATGAACAAAAATTTATGAGACAAACAAATGGATATAGTTGAAAAGATAATTTGTACACATTAAAATGACGTTAAAACCTTTTTTTTTTCACACAATATTTTCGGAAGTCGTCGTCCACAACGTTATCGCCAAAATTTCGCTTAGTGTTTTTACTTATTAAAACTGTAAAACAATCGCTTAGAGAGGCATATTCCCATTCAGTAAAGTAAATATATATACATATGAGCAAATTTTGGTAACTTTTGCTCAAATAGTCTAGCTTGTAGAGAGCCAACAAACACACACATACACACACTCACTCATCTTTATAATAAGTGGAGATACAAATTCAGTCATGTTATTACAAGTTATTTTATATTCCGTTTGGCAGGTCGGGCAAAATAACTTTGAATTAATTTATTATTAAGTTTATTCCGTCATTATAATCCAGCCAAAATATGAAACGATTTTATTTGTAAATGTAGAAATTGCTAATTAATCCATAATTATCTATATCTATACTTATAATAAAGCTCAACGTGTGTTGGCGCTCTACAGGCCAGACCGTTGGACCTACAGCTACCAAATTTGGTACATGTATACCTTGGAGGTCGGGAATGTGCACCTGGGAGCCCTTTTTTCGAATTTTTAATTAGAATTTGAATTAATTAAAATTTAAGCAAAATTTTGACGTTTTTCAGCTATAACTTCCGAAAATATTATTGGACAAACATGATTTTAACATCAATTTAAAGATTAAAAAAATAGCTTTCTAATGGTATCAGTGTTTTAATGTATAACTCAAGCTTCTATTTTTAATGAATTTTTAAAGAAATATTTTAACCATGTTTTTAGCACGTGACTGGATAAAATAAAAGAATGCCGGAAGCTCGAATAAAAAAAAAAACTATCATCGCAAAATAAATCTAAAGAAATGCAACTTTTAGCACGTGACTGGATAAAATAAAATAAATATAAAATGTGATATGTTCTAAAAAAATAAATGCAAAGCAAAGGTTTCTATGATCGTTGGCAATGTCTATATCATTAATTCCATAAATTATCTTTATTTACAGTAAACCTTTACCTTTTATTTACAGAATTTAGACAGGATATGCAATTAAAATCCCGACTTAATGGCATATTTCTATAATCGTTTGCAATATTTGTATCACTAATTCAATTATTTTTTTCCTTTTTCGCTTTCTTTAAAAAACATATTTAACATTTTGGCAATATCACGAAAAAAAAACATTTTTAATATTTTGGAAGCATAATCGATAAATTATTAGAGCATTAAACTCAAAAAAGTTTTTCCGAATAAAGTTACCGACTCTTTAACTACTAACAACTGAATCTTTTAACTTTAACTATTTCTTAAATTTTGGCTAATGAATATGTGATTTAATTGAAAATTTTAGAACACATTGCTCATGGCGAACCAGCTGGTCGCCAAAGGCGGCTAGTTAATCAATAATCATGAATTGGTGTCAGTTTAATTGGTGACAAGAATCAAGAACAATCATTACACTACGCAGTAATGCATTGCCATTTTTGTCAAGTCTTTGAAAAAAATTCTGATAAACATAATAATTATTATTATTTGAAAACATGTTAGAGAGAATTTACAAATGTCAGTATTCTCTGTAAACCATGGCTTGTTCTATGTGTTTGTTGTTAAATTTTGTGGACTATTTTTAACCACGGCAGCGTAACAATATTTATAGTTTTGTTGAGAACTGCTTATCACCGTCAAAATGTTATATCGATGCAGTAAACAAAACAAATATGATCTACAAATGAATCAGGCGAGAAAAAATAAAGAATCTTTTTTTTTACCCCCAACTTTAGATTTTAAGCTTCTAAAACCAATATGAAATATCATTACTATGTTTAACCTGAATCAGTGAAGAAACAATTGTAATTATAAATTACTTTATTCCAAGATGAATTTTACCAGTATAAATCAATAAACGCCCAGAATAAAAGTTCACTTCATACTGGATACTATTATATTTTTAAAAAACGAAAAGAAAAAACACAATTGCATCGGCCGGGAATCGAACCCGGGCCGCCCGCGTGGCAGGCGAGCATTCTACCACTGAACCACCGATGCTACAAAACCTTCAGTAAAATATAAGTTTAAGTCGAATATATAAGTTACATTCTTGATCATATTGTGTTTCACACTAAGAAATGAAAGTAAACAAATCTCCAAATTCTTTCAAGACTATAATTTAAGAAATATAGTGAATAAAAAAGTAAAAGTAAAACGAGAATTTTAAATGTAAGAAGCAGATACATTAAACAAGAAAGTTTTGTGAATATTTATCAATAACTTATGAAACAATTTCTGTAGATGTAATTTCAGGCTTAGTTTTTAAACAATTATTTCGTTTTCAGTCGAATATGAGCTAAGATTAGAGAATTAGCACCATTTACCATTAGTTTTATTATTATTATTTCTAAATTAAAAATGTGTCAATAAGCGTGAATTAATTTTGAACGTAAGTTTATAGAGGCTTTGCATGGAAAAAATCATTTCATAATTAACTGAATTATAGTATATTTAGAAATGTTACATCACAATATTGTATTATATTTTAAAGCGGTAAATTTGAATCCAGAAACTAATTTCACTGATGTATATAAAAAAAAACCGATTATAGCAATACCAAAATAAAAATTACCCGAGAATTCACTCAGAAAAATGCGGATTTATGTTACTTATAATTAAATCTTACTACTTAATTAAAAATTTAAAATAATTCTTTCATAATGCAATTTTTTTTACGAATATTGGAAATGTACCTATAATTTTCTTCTACAACCGAGGCCCATTAGCTCAGTTGGTTAGAGCGTCGTGCTAATAACGCGAAGGTCGTGGGTTCGATCCCCCCATGGGCCAGAGCATTAATTTTACTCCATTAATAGTAAAATTTTTATTGCATTTAAATTAAAATTACTGCGTTTAAATAAAAATTAGATATTAATTCACAGAATAAGTAATAAATATTCTCTATTTTTAATTAAAAAAATATTGGTTATTTTTGCATACTAAGAATAAAACAGTTATAATAAATTTGAAGAAGGGGAAAAAACCCTTCTAGAACGAAACGAATGCTCAAGAAACAATGAAACTGAAATTATTTTTTAAAAAAGTTCAAAGAAATATGAAAGAAATTTTCACATTATAAAATCAATGCAAAAATAAATAGATAGTAATGTATAAATATATGAATAAGAACGTACAATTTTTCAAAAAGCCAACATGCTTAAAAGCATAATTCTGATTTTAAGATTGAACTTAACTTTTAAAGCAATATTTAAATCTGCATGTCAATAAAAAATTATACAAAAAATAATCCTGAATCACTGCAGCAGCAATCGAAACGTTTTTAAGAAAATGCTCCCTAAATGAAATGAATACACTATACACCAAACATAAATAATATCAAGGGAAGGAGAAAAAAAAAAATCTTCCAACTCGAGTTATTCCAAAAACAAAATTATTGAATTGACCTTTAATTATATTTGATACATATGACTTATTATGATTAATGTTGCCGCCAGTCTGAGAATTTCCAATCATACCTGATGATTCATAGCTCTTGTTTTAATTTCGTGTTCGGCTTGGGACAATTATTCATTCTTTTAATACTATTATGAAATGACATAAGAATCGACTAAAGCGTCCTTCGGTTATTTCTAAGCATCTCCCCCTCCCCTTTCATTTGTATTTTTAATCTTTTTTCATTATCAAGATTTTATTTTTTATTTCAAAGATAAAAAGTTTCTAATTAACAAATATATAATTAATTAAAAAAAGAAATGACCTGATTTGGTTAAATGTAATTACTGTGTAACGATGAATAATACTTTTACGAGGAGATTTTTAAAAGTATTTTTATCTTCTAACATTGATGAAATAATATAAAAATATTTTTTCGTTTTTATAAGCTATTTATTAATCCATAATAATTTTTTAAATGTTAAAATCCTTTTTTTGAGTAATGAATCTTTTTTTTCTTCAAATATTTAATATTAATTTTTTTCCGGTAAAAAGAATTTCTTTTAATCTAAAAAGGAGTTCAAATTTTAACTTCAAAATAATTATATTAGAAAAGTGTTCAGTTTCATTTTTAATATATAAAATTAACATATTCTTTTTTTAAAAAAAAATCTAATCTGAAACATCAATTTTTTTTTAAAAAAGGAGACTAATAATAATCATTTATAACATCTAATTAAATTAGAATCTAACACTGTAAAATTCAAATTTCGTTTTTGAACTCACATATATAGAATAATTAATTTTTAAAGCATAGGTCAAATTCCTGACTAAAATTGCACTCGTTCATTTTTCAATATCCCTCAAGAAATGATTTGCATAAATCGCCTTCATATATAGGTATATTCATTGAGATAAAATATTAAAACATAGAACAGACAGAACGAATTCATTAGTTTCTTAAAATCATAAAAAAAAAAAACATTGAGTTTATTTATAGAAATCAAATTAAATCTGCTTCTAAGTGTTAAAAAAATTCCGTTTTCAACTAATTTAGGTAACTATGTCATCAATTTCCAGACTCGTGCTGCCATCTATTGTAAACATAGCAAATCTTTTCAACATATAGGAACAGTCATTGCTTGTTTAATTCATTTTCGAAAAAGTAAATATATATTATATTTAAAATATTATTTTATTTTTTAAATACATATTTACTTATATTTTAAATACATATTTTTATATTTAAAATATAAAAAAATATATTTAAAAACAAAAATTAGGAGAATGTATGTGTGGTAGGAAATTAAGCAATCTATTTAATCCAATCTTTTTTTAATCATCCGCATGATTTAGCAACTCATTCACAGGACATCGCAGGGCTTAGTATATTTATATTTATTAATTTACTTATTTTATTGTTAAAAGTTCTTGATATACATTTATCCCCTTGTTCTCATATGGATAGTAATTCATCTTACAGAAAGTTTTGAAAGAAAAAGTCTCAAAAATATTGAATCTTTATATAATTCCGCTAAAAAACATTAAAAGATATCTGGTACCATCGTTTTTTTTCTTTCTCAATATAATGTGCATAATGTCTTAATATTCGATATTCAAAGAATATTACATGCGTAGATCTATAATTAAATCTGCAGTATTAAGCAAGATGCTTTAATGATGTCTATTATCTATGTTATAGATTTTTTTAATACAATAACTTTTTCCCACAAACAATAAATAGATTTCTGTAAAAATTTTCCAAACATCATTACGATGTGAATGTAAGGCAGAAATAAAAGCATAAATTTTTTTAATTAGAGCTTTAGAATATATATTTAAATTATAATCAAGTGTTTAAAATTTAACTGTTAATTATTTATTCGAAATACTACTTTAATAATATTTTTCATTTGATAATAAAAAATGTGGTGTCGATGCCACAAAAAAAAAAGGTGAAATTCAACTAATACAGTAATCTCTTACTTTCGGCAATTGTACGCATTTGTATCTTTCCTTATTCCTGAAACTAAATGAAATGAAATATTAATTATTTTTTCAGATTTTCTTCATATTGATGATAACGGGAGCAAGTCTCCAACAGACAAATGCCGGGAAACCTGTAGAAGAACCTCGCAAATTGAAATACAGAGGGCCAGTAGTGTATTCTAATTTACCTCCACCTGTCCTCTACTTTCCCAGCTTCCCACCGAATCCAAAAATTTCAAGCCGAGGAGATGGTGAGGAAAAAACCATTGAATATGTTCCATATCCGTACGAAAACCTTCCACTACTAGTGTATCAATCAAATAACCAACCACCTGTCCATGTTGTGGAAAAAAGTCAGGATTCAACACAAGGTGCACAACCCCAAAACAATAATGCTCAAGTTCACCAGCAGTCTGGTGCTGCTGCTCCTGCAATGCAAGATTATATGAAAAATAATCAGCAACAATATCAAAATATGCAACCACAAGCTCAGAAGGAATCTAATTCTTACAGTGCAGCGCCTCAGCTGTATCCAGATCTCGAAAATCAACAGTATTTAAGTATTGGTATTTCAACTTATCAAACAGACTTGCCAAACGTTTTATATGGTGCATCTGAAGCTGCAGCTCCTTCTAGTCCTCAACAGAAGCAGAATATGGCATCCTATCAAGTACAAAATAACATAAAACCTAACGCTCAACAACAACAACCCTCCTATACAGTTGCTCAAAATAATGCTCAGATGGGACATCAGCAACCATTAATAGTATATAATGAAAGTCCACAACCTAATCAATACGTAACAAATGTTGCCATGCAACCACAAATGCAAAATGTAGCGTACGCCCAATCACAATCAAATATGCAAAGAATACCTGATCAAAAACCTCCTGCACAAAACCAATATGCTCAAATACCACAGCAAACTCCTGTAACTGGATATTCCGTACAACAAGATTATCGTCCGAAACAAATGCCTGCCAGCATTCAAGAACTCTTAAAACAACAAACTAGTGATGACAAAACCAATTCCTACCAATACTCGGGTAATTTAATGCCCACCCATTCGCAGGGCAATTCGCATTACAATATTCAGCAACAGGGAGCTGCGCAAGATCAACCTCAGCTTCAGAAACTCCAGGTGCAAGTTCAAGCAACTACTGAAAATGAATCAGATAATGATCCAGATCAAAGGGTTTTAAGTATTGCTCTTTATCCTTACGATATTCGAGGAAATAACTATAAAGAAGAAGCAAAGCAGTTTTATAAGATTGTCATTCCACCAGTAGATGGTCAAAACGTTGAAGACAATTCATATGGTCCTCAGATGTCAAATCCAATGGAAATGCAAGGACAAAGTTACCAATACCTGAAAATCGGAAGTAATGGACCAATGACACAGCCTGGGCCAAAACAAATGAACTACCCATCAAATCCAATGGAAGTGCAGAAGCAGCAAGGAATGACAATACAAAAACCACAAGCAATGATAATCCAGCAGCCGACTCAAATGCAAAGACAATATGCAATGAAAATGCAAAGGCAACAATCAATGGATATTCAAAAACAAAGAGAAGAGCAGATGAAAAAGCAAAGGGAAGAACACATGAAAAAGCAAAGGGAAGAACAGATAAAGAAACAAAGGGAAGAGGAGATGCAGAATCAGAAGGCAATGCATATTCTACGCCAAAAAGTAATGGAAATGCATAAACAGAAAATGATGGACATGCAACAAGAGATGGGGAAACAAACACAGCAGAAATCCCAAAACCAAGGTCAACATTTCAGATTGTCCAATACAGGTTCGCAAACAAAAGCAAATCCACAGAAGCAAAATGTTAAGCAAGAAGCACCAGAAAAGCCTACAGAAGCTCAAGATGATGCAATAGAATATCAACAAATTTTAATTCACATTCCCCATGCCTTAGCGGCACAACCTCAAATTGTAGTGCAACAAGGAGATATCGACGACGCTGTAAATCCATACGCAGGTACAGATCAAGTAGCAATCTTTAAGAATGATACCGATAAATTTTTGAATGCTGTCGCAACGCACATTAAACAACAACCATCTTATTCTGGTCCAAATAAGCAGCATATAATCACACTGCAAGAATCTGAAAGTTATAGGGGTGCACTAAGCCCAAGTTTCCTTAAGCAAACAGAATTTATAAAACTTCCAACCGAAAATCCAACTGTATCAGAACTTTACCGAGATCATTATAGCTATATTAGGCCCCGATCAAAACCTTCGTTTCGAAGCAGGCATCCAGGAGCATATGCAAGTTCAAACTACCATTTCACAGCCACAAATCCCATGTTTTCATTCCGAAATTCTCCTTCATTCCGAAAAAATAATTTTAGATCTCCTTCCTATTCCTTTGCAGAACCACAAACTCTTCTCCAGAGTGCATCTCAACAATATCATCATGTATTCAACCCCTTCCCAGACGAGCTCATGGCTGAAGCTAGTTTTCAATCACCAAATTATATTCCTTTGGTTAAACCAGGACAGAATGCCATGTCAGTTTTAAATGCACCTCAGTATCAAACCAGCTTTGCTGGGCCAATCAGAATCAATGCTGGGCCACCACATCCTCCCTTTGGCCCCATGCCTCATCAAATGATTTATGGCAACAGGTACATCCCTCCACCAACCACCGTCCATGCAGGTAGTGGGAAATATGGAGGCTTCATTAAGAAACTGACAACCTTAAGCAACATAATCTTATCCCAGTCTCTAGGGATGAAGTCCCAAATAACTCCCAGAGAAGAAACAAAAGGACCAGAGGAATATAATGTGGATGAAGTTGATGATTTCACATTAGAAGACGACAGTGTAGAAGATGCGAAGGACAATAGTAGAGGTTCAGATGGCATTCCTATATCCAAGGAGAAATTATCGAAAAGAGTTTCTAAACCAGCAGAAGATATTTCTCGACCACCTATTATAGTATACAAAGGATCAAAGCCACCTGTGGAAGTATATGGAACTAAAGATGATATAGAAAAAGGAAAAGGTCCTATGAAGAAAGCAACCATGAAGGACTCTGATGCTAAAATAGATAGAAATGAAGAGATAGATTTCGTCAAGACGATGTATTCCATCTTGCCCAAGTTAGTCAAGCGCTCCATAACAAACAGAAACGATGAAGATGTACTAGATAGCGACTTGGAAGAAGAGAATCCATCGAAAGAAGATGCGATAATCGATGCAATCGAAGCTTTTGTGGATTCTGAGGATGGAACTGATAAAAAGGAAGTGTCGTCTCAAATTGAAGATTCAGTTCAGTCAGTAAATTCAAACAGCAAACCGACATTTGCAGTCAATGAAGATATCGAAAATGTAACGAAACTTTTACATAAAGAAGAAAAATCTGACATATTTCCATCATAACCTGATAAATTTTATAGCAGTTGTATTTCAATTTGTGTGCGTTATAACAAATTAGCGCTTGGCGCGACTTTCTGATTTTTTCAAATTTTTGTACTTTTGTTTGTTTGTTGTCTGAAACATATGAAAAAGCAAATTCCATCTTTTTTTTAACAATATATTAATTAATTCCTTATGAGAAACGTAAAAAATGTCTGGAATTTTTAATATTTTTATGAGTTTTTTTTATATAAATTTATATAAATGTGTATATAGTCACCACAAAGGCTTTTAAACTCATAATCTTGGAAATTGAGAGGACATAATTCAAAATTAAAATTATGTAATCTACAAGTGGCACAGATGCTTTTTGGGCAGTTTTTATCTCAATGGTCTGGTTACCATTAAGGCATTATTCTGGCATCTTTTAATAATCTTACAGATAGTTTTGTACTCTCTTGCTCAAACTGTATCATAGCATGTGTTATGAGTGGAGTAAATGCTTTGAAAATGAGAAAAATTTGAACTTTTAAACTAAGAATTGCAACAAACCAGAGTGAAACTTTTATATTTTGCTTAAAAAATGTTTGAGTAACAAACAGATATTTACGATACAGTAGACATCTTAGAAATTTAATGGAATAATAGGCGTTTCATAATATGACGGAATTAAATAAAGAATTTTTAAAAGTAATTTCTTCATAATTTTCTATTACTTTTAAACCCTTTTAATTGTTCATCTGAGATGAAATGAGTAAGAAAATTTATACATAGGCATAGCAGGTATTGAATTTATCACAAAAAAATAAGTGCAATTAGAATTATTAATCTGCTAAAAAAAAGACGACATAAAACAAAAATTAGTAAAACTAAATATACTAATTTTAGATTTTAAAAATTAGTAATTGAATAATTATATTTTTATAATTACTTCATATTACATTGTAAACACAGGAGAAAAAAAATATCAGTATGACTTGTAAGATTTTTTTCTGTCATTTTTCTTTTTTTTTTTTCTTTGTTTTCACCTACATTTAAAAACTGAAGGTACACTAAAATACACTACTCTACTGTACAATTTACAACTGTTTCATGTACATATGCGCACAATTACTCTCTGGTGTTTAGGTACAAATTAGACATTATTAGAATTTGTTGTTTTTGTTTGTTCGTGAAATGATACTTGTGGTACAATGATTTTGTTTTAATAAATTGTGCCAATTTATGTCTTGTAAATATTTTTTGTGAGTGCAGTTTGATTAAAAATTTGTATTTTACACACATGTGTGTGGTGTTTGATTTCTATTTTTATGAGGAAAAAAAAACGATTTATTTCTTCATATAAGCATTAGGTAAGCCTATTTGATATCTTTACTTTTAAAAAGTATATTCCATAAATATATTACTTTTACTTTCATCCAACTGTTACTTGTACCAAAAATTTAAATTTAAAAAATAATATAATAGTTTGAATGAAAAAAAAATCGGTATAAAATTACATTTCATTATATAAAATCAATCTAACATACCAAATTTTGGATAAATTCAATTTTGAAAATAAATAAATTTTTGAGGACTTATTAAAGTTTAATTATGATTAAAGAATGCTCATATATTTTAATATTCTTCCTTAGAAATTATAAAACGTAGAAAATAAGAATGAATTGCTAAAGCGTACAAATTACGATTTATTTTTGTTCATTATATAATTCAATTCAGAAGTTTAGTTTAGTTTAGTTATATTAAAGCCCCGCTTTAAGGCAACACTAAAGCTATATTAGGACTGACCTCGTAATTTTGAGCCGTGGTCAGATGATAATATGCCATTTGAACCCGCACCCCCTCTCCAAAATTCCACACCACACCAGTGGGAAGACTTGACGAATTTAACAATTCATTTCAGAAAATAATAGCTTAAAAAGCACTTTTTTATTAATATATTTTTATTAAGTCACTTTCTTATTTATAAATCAATTAATTTTTCTATTCGGTACAAATCTTGCAATCGATTTTAAACTAATTTCCCAATGATCATGATGTTTGAAACTTTAAACATAGCTCAGAACTGGATGACAACAATGCAAAATTAACTCGAATTCTAGTCAATTTAGTTTAAATTTTGTTCATCGGGGTGTTAGTTTAAAACTGATTACAAAACTTCACATTCACAAGATTGAAAAATGGAAAAGAATAATTTAAATATTTTTTTCACTATACCATGTTAATTTTTAAAGTTTGTGAGTATGGATTTTCAAAATTCGCAAACTCAAATTTTCAGAGCAAATTGTAAGAGGTGTTTTAAATCATTATGGGGTTTTGCACATTTTAGTCCGTTTTAAAAGAAAGGCATTTTAAAGTTTTAATAAAAAGTAATTATTATATTATTAGCGAGCTTTGGGGGTTAAATGATTTGTGGGATTACTTTGTGTTTAATTTCAATTATATAATTTTTTCATAGTTTGAAATTCATAATAAAACAGAAAAATACCTTTAAGCTTCAAATTATTATTGACTAGCATGATTTCATAATGCCGTAAATAAAGTAATTTTATGAATTGAAATTGAAAGGAAACATTTAATTGTAAGTCACATTCAGAAAATTTGTTTGAGAATCTAACGAATAAAAAAAATTAAATAAATTTTTTTTTAATAATTTAAATTATAATTGATGGTACATTTCAGTTATACGTGCGCAAGGTGTCGCCAAAGTGAGCAAACGCGAGTCAAATCGCCAAGCGAAGCGAATGACAAAACAAAAGTCGCCAGTGTGAACAAAATGCGAACAAAGTTGCCAAGTGTAACTACATGAAATTTGACGTAATTTTGCATTTTTGGCGACTTTTCACTTTTCCCAACTAACGATAATTTAGCGACTTTTTGGTGATTTATTCGTTGCTTCAGTATAACGGAAAATTAATCCTAGGATTAGTCATTATTTTAAATATAGAGAAATATCTTTTAGAATAAAACAATATGATATACCGCTTTTAAAAATATTACGGATACTGTTAATATTTTTAGATTTAATATTACGAAATTTAAATAATACTAGATTATAATTTGAATAAATTGAAATACATGGTATTTGTAATTTAAATTAACACTCAAGATTGTGGTAGAACACAAAAGAAATCATTTGAAAAGAATACACATAAAAGATATTGAAGCCTTCTTAGATAAATTTGGCGATAGATCTATACATACTATAAAATAGATTCGCCCGAAAACCTCTATTTATTTGAACCACAAAAACTCGAGAAATAGTTAACGGGTATTGGAGATATTTATTCCATTTTGTGGAACATTTATTGGGGAATGTTTTAGAACATTAGTCATATCAAAATAATAATGGGAGTTTCATAATTACGATTTTAATTATTCCGCGAAGGCGGAAACCTCAAACTGCTCATGTGCAAATAGCAAGAGCTTTGGTATGCATATGCTTTTACGTTTCTTTGTTTACATCTGATTTTGAACCACGATTCAAAACGCGTTATGCCTAAAAGAAGGAAATCTACCTTTGGCCGGAACACAATAAATACCAAAAAGCTTTCAATAAAAAATTGTTTTGTAGCTATTTTTGATAATTTCTAAATATGTTTTATGTTTGTTTGATGTTACGCAACATGCCCATGTCATATCGGGTGAAGGCTAGACTGAAGTTCAAAGCTTCTTTCTTTTATTCTAAGTTTTTCTTCTTGGATGATATACCACGGGCAACACCGTTCTGTTATTACTAGTTATTAAATTAAATAGTCAAATACCTAGGTCCTCTAGAGCTTTAGGAGACCTAATCTTTTAACTTTAATTTATTTGCTGCCGTAATTTCACAACAATATAATTCTGCATTTTTAAAGCCGTGTAAAGGCAATATTTTCGAACCTTCAAATTGCATTTAAGTATAGTTCAAATTTTAGAACATTGTTCTTACATATTCCCAATTGATTACTTTTTGTATGCTTCATATATTTCAATATGTTTTTAATTAAAAAATGCAAGATACTATAACTAAATAAAACTCAGTTTTATTAAAATGTGTTTCCATTCTCTAATTTTGCACATATCATTGTTTTAAACCTTCATTTGACCATTTTTTATACCTAATATACTAAAATCAACTCTCTGGAAATTAATCCAGAAAATTAAAAAAGTTTTATGTTTTAATTCGTCAAAACTTAATTTTTTTAAAAAATTTCATGTATAGAAATTAAATTCAATAAAATTGTTTTTAGAAATTAGAATGAGAAAAAAATGCTCCAAAACTTCTATTACCTAAAAGCACTTAAGAGAACTCAACCATCCTAAGGACCTAAAAGTGTTGAAACCCTCCAAGCAGTCATTTGCTTTACCTAATTAATAATTCAGCAATGGTGAAGAAGTTCAAAGACTTGAATATCCAAGCATTCACAATTTTGTGATGCAAAATAAAATGAAATTTAGTCATTTTAATTTTTAAGTTATTTTTTTATTCAATCAATTCTGTATGGTCTTTAACTTTTAAAATTATCATGTAATTAAAAAATATAAGTTAACTGTTCATTGATTTACTTAATTTTATTTTATCTGTCTTCTATCAGAGAATTTTAAAAATGGATGAAAGAAAAGAAATGAATTTTTGTTTCATTTTATATCGTTGCTACATCACTTTTTTTCATTGGCGTAATTTTTGACCTTGATGGGTTCCCATCATTGATTTGTGTTTCGTAAAGATTTCGCTTCATTAGGAATTCAACAACAAGAATGGAATATATTTCTTCTTTATTTATTTATTTAAGCAATCGTGTGCAAGAAATCTCGTTCAAGGTTTTTGCGATTGTCGTTGAAATTTTCATCGTTATCTGGCTGATAATCCGCAATTACATTTTTATTATCGCTTGCAAACAAAAGATTTTAATGGGGGAAAGAATTTAATCTTTGGCTATTTACAATTGCACGTGGAGATTTTTCTGAGTTTAGAGCACTGTTTTTATGTTATTATTTTTATTTTCTCATATACATAATATAGAGAAAGTATAATAATTGTTGAAAAATTCGAACCTCAGAGTTTGACAAATCTCCATGTTTTAGACCTTCCTGAGTTCAAAGAACTCATTTTTGGAAAATGTCCATCTGTCTGTGACAAATATAATTCAAAAACACTGAGCTAGAAGTATAAAATTCGATATACGGTCTTTATACCCAAATAGTAGATTTCCATCAAATTTTAAACGAGCTTCTTTCGGGGGGAGTCTTTATATCTAGCTGTTTTAATACAATTTAACACGATAATTACAAAACGAAGAGTACTAGATAGAAAAAATTCTACACACATAATTAACATCTATATTCTTAACACCTATCAAATTGTGTGCTTGATCCAACAAGTGTTTGTCTATATCTGTACTTTCAGGAACATATAAAGCGATAATTCAAAGTCGCAATGACTTAAATATATCAAATTTGATTTGGAAATTTTGTGTCAAATTTTTATTTCAATAGGTCGTGATGAAGATCTCTAAAAAACACAAAATAAATTTTCCGATTCCTTTAATTCCATGCCAGAGAATAATCGCCAAATATGACCCGATAGATTCAATAAAAATGCCAAATCCCCGCCAAAGATTGATATTTCGTAATTATTGTACTCTAAGGCTGGAATAATACCCCAAGGCTGCTCTGGAATAACACCTTTACTAAAGAATATGCGAAAAAATTTTGGGGAAACCACTACAGCTGATAAATTATGTTTTCGTTATAATTCTGCCGCAAAAACCCTTTTAATATTACAGAAGCACTTTGATGATGGCATTATCGAAAATAAAAGCTATATAAGAAATAACTGAAAATAATCACGAATTTTAATTCACTGTCTATGAGAAAGAAGGTGTTCAGCTTAATAGTGTTTTAGACTTCCTAGATAACGTGTCTGAGAGAATACAAGAATTGTGAATCTGTGTAGGTATGAGAATTAAAGATATAGAAAATCCTTCATTTCCATACAAATACCAAAACTTTGGCATTTACATTGTTAAGGCAAGTTATATTGATTATTTGTTTCATTCATTTCATCTATTCATAGTAAAAAATGAAGTCTCCTGAAAGCGTCTATTTATTTGAACCACAAAAACTCAACTAGTAGTTGACGGATTTAGGAGATATTTATACCATTTTGTAGAATATTTATTGGGGAAGAGTTTAATACATTAAAGTCATATAAAATAATAATAGGAGCTTCATAATTGCGATTTTAATTATTCGGTGCATGTGCAAAAACCTCAAATTGAGCATGTGCAAATACATGCACAAGAGCTTTGATATGCATATATGAAACGTTTCTGTGTTTACGTCTGATTTTAAACAGCGATTCAATATCTCACTATGCACAAAAGAAGGAAATCCAACCTTGACCAGAACACATTCAATGCCAAAAAAAAAAATTCATTCATTAAGCTATAAGGGAAATAAAGAGGGAAGAAACGTTCAGTTAGCGAATATCAAAGAAATAATGAACTTACGGAAGGAACATTTCTGTTGAAAGAAGTAAACGAATATCTTAAAAATCTCATAAGAAGTACAGATTATGATTAGATCAAATTATACAGAGTTGATAAACAAGTGTGGAACAATGGGTACAATGACTTATGTGTATATTTTTAAATTTTAAAACAGCTTCTCTATTGTATAATTTTAGTGGATTACTTTGTCTACGGACATAACATTTTTACCCTTTTAACAGTCTAAATATTTCTGAATGTGTAAAATAAAAAAAAACTGTTTTTTAGCTATTTTTGATAATTTCTAAATATATGTTTTACGTTTGTTTGATGCTGCATAACATGCCCATGTCATATCGAGTGGAGACTACAGTTTGAAGCTAATTTATTATATTAGATGGTCCGCATTAGTTAGATGCTCCGATATTAGTTTCCGCAATATAAGCCGTACGGGTACTACTAGTTATAAATATATTATTTGTAGATTATTTAAAATGATGAATGATTTCTTAAATGAACAAATAGTTTAGAATTTTCTTTTTTTGCCCAGATTGGATTTCAAGAGCTCCAAATTACTTATTTAATAATTCGTATTAGAATATGTTTTTAAAAAGACATATCAAATTAAATGTTTCGAAATACTTCGTTATTTACTTATTAATGAATAATTTATATTAAAAATAAATATAAATTATATATTACTAAGACAGTCTTTTTTTCTGAAAACACTTTTATCTACAATTTGTTGTCTCAATCATTATACCAAGATTATAATTACCATAGTATGACCAATGTGAATGAATCTACCTAGAATATAAATAATATAAGCAATACCTAAATTTAATTTTTACTCTATCTCATTAGAGTTTAAATCTTCAAAACTAGTTAGCTAATTTAATGGGACTAAATTTTCGAACTTTGTTATGAAGCAATCTCTACGTATAGAATATTTAACTAAAACTATTTGTTATAAGATGATAGTTCTTAATTCCGTATTAACTGTGATTTGTTTCCGATCGTTGCTATTGTGTGAGGAAACGTTTTTGAGGGTCTAAAGTTTCAGTTAAGAAGATTAAATTTTTATAATATTATGAAGTGAGGCGGAAGACGGGCAGCACACTTCAAAACTAACTTTGAAATAATTAAGTTAATTATTGCATCGGAAATCAACATTTAACTCTGCAGTCGCATGTATTAAAATATCATGTGATTTACATGTTAATATTAAGAGAATGTACATTTTATATTACAAATAATGTTCAATATCGTTATATCTTACAAATATTGAAAACTTCGATCCTTGAAAGTTATATTTTTATTCAAAAAACAATTTATAATTAGGAAAAGATTATTCTCTTTACCATTACCGATATTTAAAGCCCTTTTTTCTTTTTCATACAGATAATTGTAAATACATATGATATTTCTTTTTTATTTAACTTTTAACAAACAATGCAGTAATAAAAATATAGACGTATCCCAAATTGATACGCTGTTTACCATCATAATTCTAAATTCTAGTTTTACTGAGTTTGTCTGTTTAACGAAACTTCTGCTAGTGCTTATGAAATAATTGTAACTTCATATTCTACCAGAAGATGGCAGTCTAAATGTTTCGGAATCGACAATGATAATAACGGTAATTAATGAAATCGACTCTATTATGTTTAAAATACTCACTAGATGGCGGCAGGATTTTAAATAATATTAAGTTTTCCTTCACTCCTCTTTCAGAATGTCTTAAGTTTTGACTTGTTGACATACCTCCTCCATTTTTTGAAGCAAAATAAATAAATAATTCTTATCAGAAAATCAAAATTAAGAAATTTTGATTATATTTATATTTGCATCAAATTACAAAAAGCAACCTTAGATGAATTGTTATTCTCAACGAGTACAAAATGCATTCTATGGTCACTAGAAGATGATTGAGTTTGAAAATATTTGTGGTCAAGACATAACAGGGGTCTATTCACAGTTATCATTCTTTATGAAGAATAGATAAAATTTTCAAAAAATGCATGGATTAATTAACCTTAGGACAGATTTTCCGTAGACGAAATTTTTTTTCAATTTAAAAAATCACAGAGGAAATTTCACTCATCTAGTTCTTTTGAATTTTTGAATCATGTCCACAGACAAAGATCTGTAGACCCGTTTATTATAAATGTATTTGATTTTAAATATCGGTGGAAGTGAAAACCTTGATCTGAAACTAATCTTTAAAGAAAACAATTGTTTATCTGCGTTTTAGCAATGGCAAAAGCATGCAGTTTAATGGTTCAACCAAACAATGAACTGAGTTTGAGTTTCACATAATAATAAAATTTTATGAAAAATAAAATGCATAGTTTAAAAAAGCATTTTTTAAACTTATTATAAAAACTATTTTTGTCAAATAATATTTTTGGAATATGTAACTGAAAAACACAAAAACTTTGAAAGTTTGATGATTATAATCCTTTTATCTTGATGAAACATGTACCAAATTTAATCAAAATCACCAAAATCTAGAATCGCATAGAAGGCATCAAACATTCATCTTTATGTTTAATCATTCTCTAGGAAGGAACTCTGGTGCAAGAAATAATTTGGGGCCCAAATTCTTATTTGCAATTTTTTTAAACCAAATATTTATTATTATTGGATGTTTATTTAATGCGTTATTTTGTTTTTGCTATTAAACACGTTAGGAAAATTACATTTTTGTTTTCAATTTCCTTTTGGATGCTTAGAATAAATATCAAATGCATTTAAGTGTTATGTACACATGCTTGACCGAAGACAATCTTTTATATATTTTATTTTGCTGGAAGAGGATTCATCATTTGTTATGGTAACCACAATGTAAAGAAAAGTTTTAACACAAGATATTTTGAAAGAAATCCTCTTAATTATTAATTAATATATATTACAATGCGCGATGAGTATTATTTACATTCTTTTTAAACCCAATCAAATCCCATGGCAAAACAATGATTAGAATTAGGTTTTCATCTACTTCGCTATTATAAAACCTTACAAAGTTTTGGAAATATTTTCTAACTCATGCTTTTTTTTTAAAGTTTTTGTATCAGTGATTCATTTGAAATACTTTTAAATCTATCATCTATCTTTACAATAACAGTATCCGTTTCAGGGTTAAAAAATAACATCTAAATTCCTCAACCAAGTTTTCTACAATTTCAGATTTGCGGTTTCGAAATATAAGTTTTCTCTTTTTCGAATTCGTTTTTCTAGAAAATGTTATGAAACATTCAAATTACTTGCTGTCGTATTTTTTACGCCTAAATAAGATTTAAATGTTGTTCTTAAATTCAGGATTTCAGTTTTAATTTTATAGACAGTTACAAGTCCAGTCGAAAACAATTATGTTTATTTTGAAAGGTTTGATAATTTTGCTAATTTTGAAAAATATTGCATTCTATTAAACATAAAATAAATGTCATTTCTTTATTGAATCGAATAGACTCTTAGCTTCTGATACTGCTGTAATATTGTTATCTGCATGAAATAATTCTTCTGATGCTTTCTTTACAAGTATGCTCCTTTAACACTTCCTATTTCGGGTTCCTAATGAGTGTCGGTTTGAGAGTAATGTTTAAATTTTTTCTGTAGATTTTCCTTTTTTTGTAGATACAGAATATTGCAATAACAAAAAAAGAAATATATACTGCTGGAAGTGTCATCACAAATTAATAAATTAAAAGAGTATGATAGTCACACACATAAATTGCCTTAGGGTTTAGTGCAATTATTCTAGATTTAACATGTATATTTTCCTTTCATGTTGCTACCGTTGTTGAATGCTTGGCCACTATAATCCATAATATCTAAATCAATCTCACTTAATATTTCCAACAGAGTTTTTGCTAATTCTTCTCCGTCACACCAGTTACTTCAACAAACCTCATAAATGACGACTCATTAAAATTTAATCTTTTCTCTTCAAAATATACATCTATGCTTATAATAAAGCTCAATGTGTGTGTGCGCGCGCGCGTGTGTGTGTGTGTTGGCGCTCTACAGGACAGACCGTCGGACCTACAGCTACCAAATTTGGTACATGTGTACCTTGGAGGTCGGGAATGTGCACCTCGGAGCCCTTTTTTCGAATTTTTAATAAGAATTTGAATTAATTAAAATTTAAGCGAAATTTCGACGTTTTTCCACTATAACTTCCGAAAATATTATTGCACAAACATGATTTTTATATCAATTTAAAGATTAAAAAATTAGCTTTCTAACGGTATCAGTTTTTTTAAATTTATAACGTAAGCATCTATTTTTAACGAATTTTTAAAGAAATATTTTAACTATGTTTTTATCAAGTGACTGGATAAAATAAAAGAATGCCGGAAGTTCGAAAAAAAAACTATCATCGTAAATCAAGTCTAAAGGAATGCAACTTTTAACACGTGACTTGATACAATAAAAGAAATATAAAATGTGATATTTTCTAAAAAAATAAATGCAAAGCAAAAGATTCCGTGATCGTTTGCATCTAAATAATTAATTCAATAAATCTTCTTTACGGTAAACCTGATCGAATTTAGACAGGATATGCATTGGAATCCCGACTTAATGCATATTTCTATTATCGTTTGCAATATCTGTATCATTAATTCAATATATATATATTTTTCATTATAAAATGTGATAGTTTCTAAAAAAATAAATGCAAAGCTAAGGTTTCTATAAAATCTGCAAGAGCACGTCAAAGGGAAAAAATTAGGTTTTATCACCGTGTTGCCATCTTTTAAAGGAAGTTAAAATTTGAAAAAAAAAAAAACTATCATCGTAAATTAAATTTGAAGAAATGCAACTTTTAGCACGTGACTGGATAAAATAAAATAAATATAAAATGTGATATTTGCTTTAAAAATTGCAAGGCAAAGGATTCTATGATCGTTTGCAAGATTTAAATCATTAATTGAATAAATTATCTTTATTTATACAGGATTGAATTTATACAGGATCTGCATTCAAATTCCTTTCCAAAGGCCAATTTGTAAAATATTATTAATAGGCATATATATTGTTTAATACTATTAATTTGATCTAAATGAAGTAAATAATTACATTTTATGCAGTTTGAGTCAAACAATGCATTTATGAATAAAGAGTTTTAGAAATTTTCATACTTTGATCTGTGAGCCATATTTTACAAAATATTTTCATTAACATTTTAAGTAAAAGTTGCTACACCTATCAGTCTTCGAAATCAATCATTAAAACTGACTGATTTATAAAATTAAAGAATATTATTAGGAAAACACGTTCTTTTCGAGCTTTCAGTCCATCATCTTAAAGAAAATATTAATTTCAGGCCAATCAATGCCCGGAACTACTTCAAGGCTAATGAATATGTGATTTAATTGAAAATTTTAGAACCCATTACTCATGGCGAACCAGCTGGTCGCCAAAGGCGGCTAGTACCTAATAAAGACAAGTTTGTTTTTTATAGGAAATATCAGAAATGGAATCTATTTGGATACTGTAATACATAGCTGCATTAGCATTGTCTTTAATTTTATTAAGAACTTCATTTACAAAAATCGGAATAATTTGTTCTTGTAATGTATCAGCTAAATCATTGACAATTTTTTTTTGGAAATTTTAACTATGTTATATGATTTATGAGTACATAAAGTCATATTTACTCAATAATTCGATTGCACTTAAATTTCCATCATTAATCGTTCCTACCATTCGTGCGTTCCACGAAGTGGAAGATTATTATAAGCTAAAAATAGAATACCTATAATTCTTTAAAATTGTAATTTAAGTTATGCCGTTTAGTTACTTATACTATTTCGGATTTTTTTTTATCAATATCAATATTCGAACATAAATTAAATCGTTTTAGTAATTCTTTACAAGCAACAAACTAATTAAAATGGCAACTAGAACCCTCATGATCTTGGATGACAGTTGAAAGCTTTCTCCAGTTATTATAGCTAACTATAAATCGTGTAGTTTGGCAATTCCTCTTCTTTTGGAAAACAGTATACAATAAAAACAAAATTCGGAGTCGGGTTTTTGAATAAATTAAAAAAATGCGAAGTTGAGTTTCAAAATTTAGCATTTTTTTAAAGTAATACGTAGTCGAAAATGATCTACCTTAAACATCTTTAACAAAAACTCCTTTAGGTTGTTTAGGTCCGACTTAGGTCCTGTATTATAATTGATACATTCTATATGTCTCAATTATAATACAGGGTGGCCCAGAAGTCACTTTACATTTTGAAAATTAAATAACTTTTT
>JAPMOQ010015521.1:1522905-1542647 GCA_026543055.1 Argiope trifasciata | reverse complement strand
TATATATATATATATATATATATATAAATATATATATATATATATGGAGAGAGAGAGAGAGAGGGAGAAAAATTATCAAAGTACACAAGAGTTATTTTACATCCTTTTAAAAGATAAAAATAAATTTCTTTTCAATGCACTTTTTTCCAGAATTTTGATAAAATTTTAAAACTACTTTTTGAAAAAAAATAATTTAACAATACATTTCCTTGTTGAAAAGAAATTCAATCAGTTTTTATCATTTCATTAGGTGTAATCGCGTAATCTCTACCCCTAATTGCTAGGAATGAAAAAAGATTGTCGAGTTTCTATATGGTTTCAAAGAAAAAAAATGAACCAAAAATTTAATTTCTGTACAGCAAATGTCAACATGGAGTCTGTAGTAGATTACTCTAGAGCTTTTTTTTATGGCATTTTGATGTCATGGGACTTGACTGTACTTGGTCGGTTCATTTACACAACAATGAGAACAAGTGCATGAGTATTAAAATATCATGTTTCTAATGTATATCAAATATGCTATATCGACTGTTATTAGATTTCCGACATTTGTACTTTTGAATATATTTAACACTCAAATATTCTTTCGACTATAGTTAAAAACGAGAAAATTTCTTTCCAATCAAAAATAGGTCACAACTCAAAAATATTTAGAAACCTCTCACCTAAAAAGAATTCAATTCTTTTATAAGAAAGAACGTTCTGGCATTATTTATGTAATATAGCAAGTTCTATTTTTCTTCTGTGTGTTACTTTATCATCTGAAGCTGCGAAAAAAGTAAAGATTGCTATTTATAATCGACCTCAAACAATGGCATCGGTATCTCCTAATCCATCGAAGAAAATCTAAGCTGGGCTTATCTCTCGAATCAAGTTTCACTTATAAGCGATGATTCGGCATCACAAAGCACATGGAGTCAGTTGACAGATGAAATGACGAACGATTAATTTTCGGTCAACCAGTTTTTATTCCTTTAAACGTGTCCGAACCCCTCAGTTTAAAAACTGTCCGAGTGCTCTTAAACAGGTTAGGTCTGTTCAGTTGATAGAATCAATTAGATTACCAAGATGATTAATTTGATTCTTTGTTTCTTATATGAGAATCAGATCTTTGATTCTTTTTTGGAGGGGGAGGTAGAGATTGCGCAGCAACATTTATATCTATAAATACATTCTAGGTTAATCTTGTTTTGTGGTTTGTGCATTTGGGTTGATGCCCCTAATGGGGATTAATACGATAACCTACCAAGCCAAAGGAATTTGATGTAATGAGATATTTAGAGATTTCGTCCAGATTAGGGTTACAAACGTGAGTCAATAATATTTCAGTGCCAAAAACATTGATGTTTCCAAGTATTTTGTGTGAAATAATGTGTGTAACTTACATAATAGAATGCTGGAGGAGTCTGAATTTTAATATTATATTATGCAATAATGATTATTAGAGCAAAAATTAAAAATTTCTCTTTGGTAATTCGTGTTAAGATGCTATTTACTAAATGTGCCTTATTCTGTTTTTCGACAATGTACCCTCTTTGACTCTTCGACTTGGACGTACTAGTCTAAAAATACATTTCATTAACTCATATAGAGGGGTATTTCATTAAGATTCGAACAAATTGTTAACTGCAGTTTTGCTTTCTCATATGCTAGGTACACAGATAAACAGTAGTATAATTGTTAGGCAATTCAAATATGAGATTATAATGAGTCACAATGAGTCCAAAAAACGCACTTTTGGAGTTTTGTTTTCCTATCTGTAGAATGAGAATAAGGTAACTCAAAAATGCTTTGATCCAGATGGATGAAATTAGATACTAAGACTCCCCTCCCACATTTGTAGATATACCTATAAAACGATACCAATTTCATTTTTAAACAACTTTTTTTCCATCATAGTCATTGTAACTTTATTTATACTAAGAATCGCTTACGAAATAAACAATAGTAACTCATTGCAATAATCAAAGTTTCCTAACTCTGGGATTCGATAATATTTATGTTTCCCTCCACCCAACATTTTTGGTATATCTTTTTCTTTAAACACGATAACTCAATAATTGTTTCAGCTAGACAAATAAAATTTGTTATGTTATGTCCCCAAAGAATTTACAGATTTCTGTCTATTTCTAACAAAATCCATTAACAAAAATCATGTTTTTCAAATCAAAGTGTGTACAATAATTAAAAAATGTAAAGAGCTTGAAATATAAGAATTTTTTTTACATATTGTTAAAAGATCGTAACAGTAGTAGTTTTATAATAGAGATATGTATTAAAATCCGTGAAGAGCTGACTGTGTGTCGAACTTTAATTTCGCATGCATGTAAAAGAAATAACTCAACAATTAAAGTAAATGAAATTTAATTTACAGTTTTAAGCTTTAAATAGTAGATTTTTATCAGATTTTGAACACGAATTCACTGAAGGGTTGATTGTCTGTTGGCCTATTCTTTTACATTTTTATAACGAGATAAGTTAAAAATGTAACAATTTAGATAGTTGAAAGTTGGCATGTGATCTTATTATTTAAATTTTTGTTACAATTGGTCGAAAAAAAAGGAGCCAAAAAATGCATATTCGTTTTCTTTTCTATGCTAAAAAGTATAAAACTCTTATGTGCGGAATATGAAATTAAAATTGGTAGATTCGAGAGGTTCATGGCTCAACCCCAAATCTCAAATTTAATGCGAAGGGATGGAGGATAACATATTTATTAAAGAATACGCGAGAATGTTTGGATGAAACTACTCCTGTTAGTTATTACTAAAAATCATTATAAGTATTATGAAACATAATTTTTTAAAAATCTCAATCTATCTATTAGGCATTGCCGCTTGTTCAAAATCAAAATTTTGCTAAATTAATTGATTAAAAAATAAATATCTGTAAATATTAAAATAGAATATTTTCATTAAGGATAACAATAAATTCACAATAATTTTTGGGAATTTATGCAGCAAGCTGGAGGACAAAGGGGCTTTCATTTACATCTGAGTTGCAATCTGACAACAGAAATTGTTGATGTTAGAAACAGTCAATATTAAGGCTTGAAAATCACTTTTCAGCCTCTAACTTCTAAGAATTTACAATTATCGGAAAGATTTCACTACAAAAGCTGTTCTTCTTATTAAGGAGCTAATTTGGCTAATTGGATTTATTTTTTACCTTCAATATAAAGAAAGTTACAGTGAAATGAAAATTTCTACACTCTTAGAGATAAATGGGGCATTTACGAATCCTAACAACATATTCCAAATCTGTCAAAATCAAAACAAAATTACTCTAGTTATCTTGTTTACAAAAAAACACGGACAAAACGTTATATAGAGGGGTTTTTTTTACTGACACTACTTGGATACCTTTGTAACTTGAACTATCAGCCACAAAGACACCAAATTTTGTTCAGAGATTATTGACGACATGGGAAAAAGGAATTCGCGAAAAAAAAATTAGTTCCAAAAGTTGCCGATAGGGGAAAATGTAGCACTTTTGATCTAAATTTTAAGTTTAACTGCACGATAAAATTTTAAAAAGCTACAGTAAACAGATAAATGAATAACAAAGAATTGATTTATCCGCAAATGTGCTTTATTTGGAAAAATAACTTCTGTAAATAGATAGAAAAAAAAAAATGAGATTATATTCGACTTCCTTTTTTTCAGTAGTATCACGTTCTCGAGGAAGAAATTGGCTATTTTCAATAAGCCCTTCATTTTCTTGGACTAAGCATTGCATTCTGTACACAGTACTCTGTAATACGGCCGGTATCCTAGCAAAAGGGGTAGCGTGTCTTCTCCATGATCTGGGCGTCCCGGTTCGGGCGTGGTTGTTATTCTGCGTTCCATCAGTGAATAGTGTGAATGTGCTCCCTCTCTCTGTAAAAAAGGGTTTGTTAGCGAAAGTGGAGCATGAAGTCGTAGCTAAGTCGTTCTCTTGACCCTAGTTGACGTTGCTGAAAAAAACAAGGGACACTGATTTATGCCTAAATCGTTGACAGTTTCCTATCAGCGGGCTTATACAGTGTCTCAAGTAACAACAACAACAGTACTCTGTACTACTGTTGAAGCACTAAGATCCAATTGTTGGGCAACTCCACGGTGCTGCTATTACCAGCAATGCTCGTCTGATTTTTTGCCAAGATTGCAGTTGCAATATCTCTGATCATATCTTCCAACGCCGGTTTCCGTCTTCTATCAGGTCGATTTGCGAGAGAACCAGTTTTAAAAATTTTTAATCATTGTTTTCACAGCATTAATTGATGGAGGTCATTTACGTAAATCGTTTCGACTTTTAAATTCGTGATGAGCGTTCGCTGCATTCGATTGATTGGTAAAAGAGCTTCACAAGTAATGCAAGCTGTGCTAAAGTGAGACGTATTAACAAATCGACTGATACTTGAAATGATTTTCAATGCCCCACTTCTTTTTTATAACTCAAAATGCTGCTGGTGGTGTCGGGATTTCGCATTTTACACTTTTTTCCCGTGTTTCAGGCAAAATTGTAGCTGTCTTAAAGTGCAAAGTGCCACATTTCTCCAATTGGCAACTTTTGGAACTAAATTTTTTTCGGTCGTCATTACTCTCTGTACAAAATTTGGTAGCTTTGAGACTAATACTTCAAGCTACAGAAGTCTCTGAATACTGTCAATTAAAAAAAAACACTTTGTATATATAAACTTTTGAATGCAGAGGAGTTTTAGATTCATGAGGGCCATGATCAGTGAAAAGCTATAAAAGGCTCCCCGAAGTCTTGTCATGAAAATCATTACAACAGGATATCTTTCTATAGGAATCTATCTAAAAATTCAAAATTCCAACACTTCAAAGACTTACGTAAAAAAAAAAATGAGTGTAAATGGAATTTCTATGTTTACACGCAAAAAATAAGCCAAGTTAGAATAACATAATTTAAAAAAGTATAAAAATGCAATAAAAATCACAGCTATTCATCTTAATTTCGAGAAAAATCCAGAAGTATGGAAATAATTTAAAATCATGTCACAAATGTTGACAAATAATTTCCAATTATTTTCAAATTCCAGACAGCTGATCTATTGCTTTGAAAATGCTCAGATGGATTGAAACAAACAATTGTTTTCGCTTTCTTACTCTTATTTGATGAAAAAATACGGAAAATTATTGTTGATTACATAGATCCCGATATCGCGACTGCGATGGATAATTTAGGAAAATTGTTGCGAAATACAGTCTCGCTCAACTAATTTCCTGTTTACATGAGTTTTTTTGATGAGAAATGTGTTTATTTGATTTATAGAATTAGCTAATGTAGTAAAATGTGAATAATGTCACGCTTCACTAAATTTATGTTATTGTCTATAACTTATTATATTCGTATTTGTATTTTATTATACAAGAAGTATAAGAAAGATAGAATATTGTAATCATAAACAAATTCCACCTCGAATTTCGTTGAATCTTTATTTTCAGATAACCTTAAATATGAAAAACAGAGTGTCTGTTTATATGTGAATTTGATAAATCAAATATGCTTTGAGCTAGATAAATGAAATTTGATAGATGGTCTTTGCTCGCTTTGGCTTGGTTTGGTTTATGATTCACAGTTCATTTTTGACCATGCTGCGCCAAATACAAGATTTATTCAAAAATTCATTTCATTGCAAAAAAAGAGGTACAAAAATGAAATAAATAAATAATAATAATAAAAAATATCAAAATAATAATAAAAAAAACTGAAATAAACTTTTTAATTCCATTTTTCTGCAAGAATTAAAAAAATTGGTTGGGATTTTCACCCTACAAGTCTTTTAAAGTTACATTGTTGCTACCAAAATGATTCCATCTAAATTGGGGTCTTAGTTCAGAATCAGTAGACTCCTATCAAAATTTGTATAACAGCCATTTTGCGGCAGTGTATTTACCTGTACCCACGAGAGCTAGTGAATATAATAATGAAAAAATTTTAATAGCTTGATAGGAATGATTTGGTACACAAATTTAGCATCTAAGGTTTGCTTTGGTTTGTGTATATTAACGTTGTAAAACAACACTAGGGTATTTTAGGACGAACCTCGTAACTTTGAACCACAGTTAGATGACGAAGATGATACCTGAACTGGTACCTTTCTCTTCACACCCCACCAACGGGTGACGTTTGGTCTGACGGATTTAACAGGCAAAAGACCGCCTCAAACAACGGTTTTTTGGTGGAATTGGGTCTCGAACTTGAAGCCCTGCGATTCAAAAGCAGAGACTTTCCCACCAGGTCATTGCGGCCCTTTAACACCTAAGGCGTAGATGCGTATCGAATTTAAAATTTTAATCTTTACATTCGCATCCATAAAAATGTTATCATTCAAAAATGCAGAGATTAACATAAAGAATTTTGGCATACAAATTTGTCATTAGAACTGTAGTTCTGGGTTAAAATTTTGTTTTCAATCTTCAAGAAACAAACTTCCAAACTTTCCTCGGTTTACTTTTTGCTATAATATGAAGCACAAAATGAGTTGGACTCTAAAACTAAAAATATGAGCACTAATTAGTGGCCAAATTGTAGATCTGTTTTAAAGGGTAAACTAAATCTATGAAAAGGTTGACTGCTTTTCGGTTTGTATATTTGCATTCATGCAAGTGAAACAGTTATAAAATGCAATAATTTAAGTAAAGAAAATTTAATATGTGATAAATAATTATAATAATCTTGATTATAAATTTATAGTTCTGTGTAAATTTTAGTTTCGATTGTTCGACAAAAAAGCAATCAAAATGCAGCCTTAGGATTTATCTACGAAGACAAATTCAAGGGTTGCATTTGCTACGAAGCACAAATTGCTTATACATGGGATTTTAAAATTAAAAATGTGATAATTTGGGGTAATGGCACTGAATTTTTATGCCAAGCAAGAGGGTTAATATTTTTATCAGAGAATTTGCTAGAAAATTTCTGCGAAACCATTCCCCCTGGTATTCTGGTATTCTTACATGAAAAATCGATTATCAATTTCCAGGAAATGCTATCAAATAAAGATTTTTAAAAATTCAACATCATCAATTGAATCAATCTCATCAATTTTTTCGGAAGTATATCCATTCCAAAATGATCCTCTGTATATCTTTCAAGATATAATGAAAATCAGTGCTTTCATTTGCTTTGATATGATGTAGTTTAATAAACTTTGTTAAAACGATAATATTAATACAATTAAAACAGTAAGTGAAGGTCTGATAACCGAAAGCTCATAGTTTAGTTTAAAAAAATAAGTAAGGAAACCCGAATTCCTTGACAAATGACACAAACAAAGAAAAACATTGCAAGCACTAAACCTTAAAACATTAAAAAGCGTTTTAAAATTGTTTAGAAAATTAAAAGTTAAATAAATTATTCAGTTTCAAAAATAAAAAAAGAAAATATTTTTTAAAAAGAATTTAAAATACAGCTAATGAGAATTTTAAAAAAGTTTTAGGTTTTCATCAAAGTTTGATCGGAATTCCTATTATAGAAATTTTTATATGTCAGTTTAATTACAAGTCAACGCGTTAACTGTAATATGCAAAGATCTTAAAATTTAATGTAACGTTTTGGCATTCAAGGGAATGATTATCTCTATTAAGAATTCTTATGAATATTTATTTAACGTTATGAAATATTTTATATACATATATATTGATATAAATAAATTAAATATCTTTAAAGCTCTTTGAAAAAAATAATAATTTTTAAATAGTTTTTAATAATATTATTCCAAGCGACTTTATTTAGAATTTTTTTTCTACTAATTGTTTCCCTATTATGCTTCAGAAATTTATTCTAGATATAAGTTTATAATTCCAACAAAACGTTATTTTTTTAGAAATATTTCTATGCGCATGTATAGAAGTTTAATAGAATTTTATGTTTCTCTGAACTAAAATTGACTACTAATTATCTAGAAGAACTCAAAACATAAAATGGGGATTAAGTCTTTTAACCGCATGTTTTAATGCTTAACCGAAATCTTAATTAACAATTTTATTTAATTTCCTCAAAAATTCAGACTTAAGGAATATTTTTTTCAAATCGAATTAGAACATCATTATGAGAAAAGTTTTTAAAAAATGTTTTTTTTTCTAGACTTTTGAAAATTTGTTTTATTACTCTATTTTAGTTGAATATAAATATTTTGGTGATAAAAGATTTCAAATTTTCTTCCATTTACGCGCATTTCAAAGTTTACCATTTCCTAAAAGAGTAGATCAAATTCCTATTTTGAACCAAATACACAAAAAGGCTCCTTATTTATTGTTCTGTGGATTTGCATGCATGTAAACACGTTAATTAAAATACAGAATGGCGTGGATAAATGAAATTTGCATGTGGTCATGTCATAAAAATTGTTGTTCGGTATCTAATTTTTGTATCAATGTTTTGAAAAAAAGTTTTTAAAATGCATATTATATTTTTGTCTCTATATTAGTAAGCAGAAAGTGCTCATGTGCGGAATTCAGAAATTAATTTTTATTTCATGGCTTTCCCCAAGATTTGCCATATTGCTTGCAGAGGAAAAAATATCTTTAATTGGTCGCGCACAGTAAAAATTTGGCGAGACTTCTCCAAGTGTATGTATTCAAGGATTTCCAAAAAAAAAATATATATATGCTACATAGCTGACCATAGAACCAATATTTTTAATTCAGAGAAAAAAAAACCTACTTTATTACAGAAATGCATCACATTTTTCAGTTTATCTTTCAATTTCAAAATAAAAATCCGATACAGATGGAATTCTTCAGAACAAAAATATATCATCTCTGAAACATCTCTAAAAATTTATGGTGTATTGTATGGATATAGATCATACTTCATCTTTTCTCTAAAAATTAATACTAATTTATTTTCTAAATTGTGAAGGCATCAGAAATGAACAATCCAACAGTTCAATGATTTTTTTAATCAGGTCGATCTTATTTTAGCCCATCTTTGGCGAATAATAAGAATTTTTTGGCGAAAGGTAAGAATTCTTTTTTCTTAACCTTTTAATTCAAATACTTCCAATTTGGCGAGATTTTGAAAAATTGGCGGGATTTAGAAAAAGTCGCCAGAGGTGGGCTAAAATAGGATTTTACCTTTTAATCATATAACGAAATAGAAAGTAAAGTAAATTGTATATCTTTCTTTAAAAAAATGGGATGAAGGGTTCCTGTTATTTATTTATTTATTTTGATCAACAAAAGTCATCCGCTTCATACTTCTCATGTTTAGTTTTCGTTGCCAAAACATTTAAATCTTCTTTCACTAAAACTTAAGCTTCTTTTTCTGCTCTAGTGCGTATTTACTAGAGCGTTCATTTGCTTTAATTGAATAGAGATAGTGACTGAGACATAGCGATAGCAGATGTATATCAAACATCAAGGATTTAACACAACTATTGAAACACGGACGATTAGAATTAAATTAAATAAAAAAAACTTTCTTTGGTGTGTATGATAAGAAATAAGAAAAGAGAAAGAAATATCTAAATTTAAAAAAAATTGACGTATAAATAAGAAATTATAAATATTTTTTCTTGTCTTCTGGAATGCTTTTATAATATGATGTGATATGCTTTTATTATTTTCTTGCATACGGTGATACCAAAAAAAAAAAAAATTACAATCGTCAAAAACTCGAGATTTTGACGAATTCGGAAATTCCTGAGTTTTAAAAAACACAATTTCAGAATTATGACAACTATGTTAGTCATTCATAGCTGTCGTAGAATTATGACAACTATGAATATGCTAACTCGAGAACATTTTGTGCTACACGGATGAAAGCGTAGTAAATATAGCAACCTAAATTTCAGTCGTTTATTTCGTTTCATTTTTGAGGTTTTGTAACTCGAGATTGATTGAAAACATAATTCTAAATATGATTTTTTTTCCTGGGAAGTATGAAGTAAAGAATTCAAAATCTTTAATTTTTTAATATATACAATATATTTTTGGTCTAGTACGTTTGTGAGAAAAAAATATCTTGAAGTTATACAGTATATTTTGCCATGTTTCGCATTTAGTTTTGAAATAAAATACTTTTTCATTATAATATATTAATATAGAATAAGCTAATCACAGTATTCTATCTTAATATTTTTTTTATCTATATACGAAGAGATATAGAAATAGAAAGAAATATGAAGAGTATACTATATATATATATATATATATATATATATATATATATATATCGTCCACACTTTTACTTGCTTAGATTTAAAATTTTATATTTTCGTATTTCATCGTATATAAAAGAAAAACTGTGCTTGAATTTTGGACGTTTTTCTTCCACTAATTCAGACCAAATTTTAATTCGAGACATAATTTTGATCATAAGACGATTGTATACATTTCATTTATCCATGTTGTTATGTTTTTCATTTATCAAATTCACACTTATTCATTTATCAGATTCACACATTATATACCTACAGTCCTGATGAAAAATTATATGCAAAATTTCATCTGTTTAACTTTGCATATTTTTAATTATTATGATTGTATTCATTTGGACGTTTTTCTTCCACTAATTCAGACCAAATTTTAATTCAAGACATAATTTTGATCATAAGACGATTGTAAACATTTCATTTATCCATGTTGTTATGTTTTTCATTTATCAAATTCACACTTATTCATTTATCAGATTCACACTTATTCATTTATCAGATTCACACATTATATATCTACAGTCCTGATGAAAAATTATATGTAAAATTTCATCTACTTAACTTTGCATATTTTTAATTATTATGATTGTATTCTTATGGACAATTACATTTCCTCTCTATAAAATGTTTCAAAATTTGACACAAATCTGCAAATTCCCTGTTCATTCTTTTACCACAAAACCTACCTGAATTATTGTATTCGCCGACAGACAGATAGATTAAGTAAAGCTACCGGGTTTTATACAAGAATGTGTTAACAATTTATATCTGAAATTCTAAAACTGTTTATTAAATTTAAGTTTTCTAGTTATCGAGTTCGCTTACACATGGACATGCAGACAAACAAACTTTTGATATCGTTCCGGAATTTGTTTCATATTTGATAGAAATATACACATTTGGTGTTAAATTCTGCATACTGAATTTCATCTAGCTCAAAGCTCTTTTTGAGTTATCGCATTCACAGACAAACAGACTTAATTCCAAAAATGTATTTTTCGGATTCAGATTAAGACAAATTTTGTGACAATTACAACATAATCTCCCTGTATATTATTTGAGAAAGTAAGAAAGTTGCTATGGAAACAAAAATTTTGTGTTATGTTTCTTGAAAGTTCTGTGCTCAATCACCCAATTCAGATTTAGATCCAGTGCTCCGTTAATTTCCGTTTCAGTGCAAAAGCACTTTCTTTTAAGTTGACAGAAAGGCAAAGCACCCATTTAACAGATAATTAACCACATTTTCAGCCCATTAATTTTATGCGCAAATAAACACAGAAGACTTAAGTTTTTTTTTGCCTTTTGGTGAAAATGTAGCAACAGGTACTTCTCAATTTCCTGTCATCTTTGCTTCCTGTTTATTTGTTATGATTTGTAACGACTAATTAATAATTGTTTGACGGATTAATGTTTTCCTAAGATTTACCGAGATTGAGAACTGCATCATTATTCAAATTGGGTAAGACAGATTTTCTCGGACAAGTATTATTAACGATTTGAAAAGCAATTAGCGCAAATATACAGGGTGATTATAATTAAACCTCCCCTATAAACATCCTCCTGGAACGCAAACAAATGAACGAATTGCAACGAAATTTGGTGTATAGACTATTAGGAAGACTATTTGGTGTAGTAGACTATTATAGACTATTTGGTGTATAGACTATTAGAGTTCTGTGAGAGGCTCCCACAGAATTTTGAGAAAAAAAAGTTCTAAAATGTCCACCAGAGGGCGTCCTTTCTGGAAACACATTAAACGACCAAACCGGAATACAGAAACAATATTAACAATCTAGAACAAGAATTACGTGTAAAAATAGGAGTTAGTTAGTTTAGTTATATTGACTTCTCGTTGTAAAGCAACACTAGGGCTATTTTAGGACGGACCTCATCATTTTGAGCCCCGGTCAGATGACGACGATGACACCTCAGCTGGCGCCTTCCTCTCCACGCCACACCACACCAGCGGGAGGACATTTGGTCTGACAGATTTAACGTGCAAGTGACCCCCCCCTTTACACGATGGTTCTTCGGTGGAACCGAGTCTCGAACTTGAAACCTCCGATTCATCGATCGTTGGGATTGATCTTAATGATTTCGTAAGGTCCAAAATATATTGGATGCAACTTTAGACCAGTACCAAATTGAGTACGTTGTATAGTCACTGTGTCGCCGAGTTTATATTTACAGGCAGGTCTACGATGGAATCGAATCTCGAACCTGAAACTCTCTGGTTTCAAATCCGAGACCTTACCACCAGGCCCCTACGGCCCACGTAAAAATGGGAAAAACTGTCAGTTCTACGAAAGAATATCGAGATTTGCATGCTTGCGAATACATGCTTTACAAGATTTTCATGTCGATATTGCATGCTTATCCTAATCTGTTTTATGCAAAACAGATTAGGATAAGAAACGTTTGCAATCGTTGTCATGTTTTATGTCGATGTTTCCAGCTGTAATGATAACAGTATCTTGTTGCGACACTGAATGACTTCATGTGAGAAGCATCACAACTGATCAATCACTATCTATTGTTAAATACACAGTCCATCGACTTGAATTTTGCAAGTGAATGAGAGTGGGCCTATTTAGCATCTTTTCTTCCATGATTAACAACTCCTCCTCTCGTGCGATTTCGTCCAAATCTGTTCTTGCTTCTGCAAACTGAATTGTTTTCTCAAACAGCGTACTGCTACTTTTTCCTTCGCTTTACTTAATATGGTGCGATGACAAGGTGATCATAAATAGTCAATACATGTTAATATCATTTATGTATTCTGTTTTGGAAGTTTATTGCTTTGAAATTGGTGTTTTTCCGGAAAAGGCGTCCTCTTGTGGACATTTTAGTACCTTTTTTTTGAAATTCCGTGGAAACATCTCGTGTATATATATATATGTACAATACATTCACCCGTATCCGTTGTATAATGCTGTTTAAAAGGGAAGTTTAACTATAACCACCTTGTAAACAGTGTTAAATGAATAAATTAACAAGATGCGATAAAAGCAACCCAATATTTTTGTATTAACAAATGTCGGAATTCTAAATCAATAATTGTTTTAAGTTATTTAAAACTTAAACAAATAATCAAAATGAATCATGACAGAAATAACAGAAGCATTATTTATATTGTAAACATAACTTAACTCTTTCACTGCTGATTTTAATTAAATTCGGGGTTAAATATATCTCATTAGTAATCAAAGGTTTAATAAGATGTTATTGTAACAGTAATTACAGTAAACAGGAAGCTTTACTTCTGATATGTTATTGTTACTTATTTTACTTGTCATAGACACGCCAGCCGACTAAATCAGCGATTTAAATCCAGTTTGTGCAATAACTTCTGAGAGTAAAGACATTTGAGTACCCTAGGAAGAAGTCTGATTTCTAGCTCATAAGAAGATGACACACACTAGCCTGTACAATTCCTTTTTTTATAGGGGGATTCTTTTACACACCTCGCAAATAGAACACAGAGTAAGGAACAACAATGCCAGAACCAGGGCTCGAAACTCAGACTCCTAGATCACAGGGAAGACGCGCTATACGTAAGCCAGGACACCGGTGAAAGAAATCTTCTAATATCTTATTACATCAAGCTCCGTTGACTTGGTAGGTTATCGTATTAATCCTCCTCAGGAGCCATCAGCTCAAAAGCACAAACCACAAAACAAGACTAACCTAGAATATATTTATGGATATAAAATTTGTTGCACTATCTTACCTTCCCCTCTAAAAAGAAATCAAATATCGGATTCTTGTACAAGGAGCATCGAATCCAATTAATCATCTAAGTAATCTAATTGACTCTACCAACTGAGCAGACCTAACTGTTTTAACAAAACTCAGAGTTTTTAAACGGAGAGAGTCAGGCACGTTTAAAGGGATAATAAATTTGCACAACCGTTTTTTACGAAAGAACATTTTCACACACACCTCACAGATAGAACACAAGATAAAGAACAACCATGCCCACACCAGGACGCCTAGATCACGGGAAAGGTGGTCTGCTTCTAGACCAGAACGCTGGTACTTCTGACATAGCATGCTATGTCAGAAGTTGAATAAAATAGAATACCGATGAAAGACGAATATAAATTAATGTTTTCACTTGCGACTGTAAGTTTTTTAAAAATTTTATTTACTAGATTTTATTTTGCAGTGTTGAAGCAATAGATACTACAGGAGAAGTAAGGCATTAAATTTATACTAGCTTCCTTTCGGGACCAACTTGTTAGCTCTTTTTGAAATTTCAAACGGCTAACGTGGAATAGCGATTATCTATCTGGCCAGTGATTAAAACTATTTTAGGGGTTGTCAAATTTTCCGCTTGACGCATATTTCTTTTATATATTAATAACTGATTATACTAATTAGAAACAAGCTGCATTTCTGCCATAAACCATATTTAAAATAAAATATGATTTTTATCCTGTGAGAACATGTCGTTGTTTTAGTTTTTTGAAGTTTCAGAATGTGTAAATTGAGGATTTTTTTTAGTTTGTTTACTGAGGTATTAAAATGCATAGGCAACAAATTGGTGATTTATCGCTTTTGATTCATCAATTTTTCGCTTTTAGGGTTATTAGAAAATAATGCGGAAAGTTGTTACATTTGGCGATTATATCAATATCGCCAGTTAAGTTATTTATTAGTATTTAAGCGATTATCGCCAGTTAAAGTTGCAACATATTTCCAAGTTATTCCTTCTCTGAATTCTTATGAATTGTTTTAATTAATATGTCATTAATTAGTTTAAACTGGTTTGAAACAATTACGTGACTATCAAATTACGCATGTGTCGATTTTTAGAAAAAAGATGTTTTTTTTTTTCCATCTGAAAACCGATCGAGCTCCAAAATTGTGTGTGTGTGTGTGTGTGTGTGTGTGTGTAAGGAGAGAGAGACTGATTAAAGAAATTTTATGAAACTGTTTAATGACTTAAGTCAATTAAGACAAAAAATGACTTAAAAATAATAATATCCTCCCATGATAACTTGAAATTCGCGATTGTAGATTTCATTTTTCCCCTCTTGATTCATTTAAATGTTAATGTAAAAAACATTTTTAAAAGACATATAATTAAGTGATCAGGTAAAATGTTTACTAATAAACATTTTACTAGTCTTCAATACATTTTCTTTTATATTACAAACATGTATTTTTTAACTGTTGAAGAAACAAACTCATTCATTGCTTCAGCAAAACTTTTTTTCGAGATCGATTATTCTTAATTTAGAGAAAAGCTAAACAGCGAGCCTTTCCGGTTCCAAACCTCTTCACAAACAATTTTTTTACTCTTTTCTATTTATAGAATGATCTTTGAAATTCAGTTACAGTCACAGCGGTCATTAAATATATGATCCATGCTGTGCATACATCAAGAAAATTTGATGAATATGAATTGTAATTTATCATCGAAAATTTTGCTTATCCGTTTTTGCTACTTTTTTTTAGTTCCTTTATTAAAAACTACTAGAATAAAAATATTGATGACATAGTCGCTTTGGACTAACGAATAAGGGTTTAGTTTCGTATTAAAAAAAAAGAACGGCCCATAAATGAAAAGGTAGATGCAGCACAGTGAAGTCATGGAGCAGAATTATTTTGAACACTGTTGCCCTTCCCAAAGAGACAAATACAGTAGCGTTAGACAAAAAAAAAACTGTTGCCAGATACAATAGAAAAAATGTAAAAAATACTTTGAGACCATAAAAAAAATAAAATATCACATGAAAGATAAGATATAATAAAGTAAATGTTATTAAAATACAGACGTATTATCTTTATACGTCATTAACTTTAGATGTCATCAACATATTATCAGGTGACTTGGAACTTTCGTTCAAAATCAACTCCTCTGTCGTGGACCCTTATAATTTTCCTTTATTAGAAATTAGGATTGAAAAATTATTTTCTAAATATGAAGAACATTCATTATAACTTCGAAATTATATCAGTTTAGTTATATTAACGTTTCGTTTCGAAGCAACATTTGGACTGTTTTGCAACAGACGTCGTACTTTTAAATCACAGTCAGATAACTAGGACGATACTTGAGTTGGTGTCTCTTTCAAAACTTCCCATCACACCAATGAGAGAAAATCTGGCCCTTGACACCTTCACCTTGATTTGGCATATACCAAGTTCTCAAACACAACGAATCTTTTGTGGAACTGGGCCTCGAATTTGGATAGTTCAGTTAAGTTATATTAACGTCACTTCTGAAAACAAAGCTAGGGCTATTTTGGGGTGAACTTCATAATTTTGAACAGAGTTCAGATGATGAGGACGACACCAGAGCATGTATCCCCCCTCCAAACTTTCATACCACACCAGCGGGAGGATGTTTGGCCCAGACGGATATAGAGTACACCATACCCGCTTACATGACGGTTCTTCGGTGGAATCAGGCTTCGAATCTTAGACCTTACACCCAAACCATCGCAGCCCGTTTCGAATTTGGAATCCTCTGACCCTTGAAGCCAGACCATGCTATTAGGCTTACCTTGGAAGGTATGAGGAAGCTTAAATCATAAAGTAGTAAGATATATATCATTGGGTAAAACACAGTATCCTTAAAATAAGATTCCTGCTCTTTTAATTGTT
This sequence comes from Argiope trifasciata, assembly GCA_026543055.1. Taxonomy (NCBI): domain Eukaryota; kingdom Metazoa; phylum Arthropoda; class Arachnida; order Araneae; family Araneidae; genus Argiope; species Argiope trifasciata. The sequence goes on along the minus strand of JAPMOQ010015521.1, from coordinate 1,525,867 downwards.
TTTTTCCCATAACAAATTATATATATATTTTTCACTTTCTTAAAACTTTTCCGGTAAAACTAGCTATTCCCCATAGCGAAAGATCTGATAAAGAAACATTGTATCTTCATGATCCTTTCACAATTCAGTGATTTCAAGCTTTCTCAGTAATCCATGTATTGCTAATTTGTCTAAGATTCCTGATTGAAAAGATATTGAAGCAGAGTTTTGGAGTCTCTGAAACTTCGTATATGTAACAAAGAGAAAAATTACTTCATTACTCAGGATGCTTTTCGATTTTTTTATATCTAATAGTTTTCTAGAATATTCGGAAGGAGGTTTTCTGCTAAAATACTTTCCTAAGTACCGCCTTTTCCTCTTTTACTGTCTCATAGACATAGTATAAAGAAAGTATGGTAATCGTCAAAAAATTCGAGATTTTTTATCTCCACGTTTGAGACCACTTTGAATTCATATTCGCATTTCGAGAAATGTCTGCCTGTCTGTGACAAAGTAACTAAAGTAACAAAGTAACTGTGTGTAGTTAAAAAAGGCAATAAATTAGGCTGTAGAAATTTAGTATACTGTCTGTACACCAAATATGTAGATTTCCGTCACATTTTGAGTAATATCCATCTATTCGGCTGTTCGAATAAAAGTTAACATTATAATAGTTTGAATAAAAGTTATTGTAAAATAAAAAGAGCAATGTAGATAAAATTTGGAACAAAGATTTAACATCAATGGTGCAGACACTCGCCAAATTTTAAACCAAATTCAACTACGGGATCATTGTCTGTCTGCCTGTATTTTCAGAAACATGTAAAAACAAAGATTTAAAGAATCAAGTTTGGTATGGGAGTTTTTGACAACAATAGCAGTTTTGAATCAAATTTAGTTTCAATCGATCGAGAAAAACATATTTAAAGTACAAATTCAATTTTCGGATTACTATTAACGGAACTAGTAACGCCAACTAGAGATTAATCACCAAATACCTCGCCAAGGATGCCACGATAGATCCAGAAAAAGTGCTAAATTCGTGTCAAACTCTTATATTTCGTAACAATTATACGCCAATACCATGAAAGCGCTCTCTGGCAGGACAAGTTTTGAGGGAAAGTATGGGGGAGACTATTCCAAATCGTTATTTTCTGTTAGTTACTAGCTTTATAAAGAATCCTTTCATACAATCGACTTACATAACCGTATCATCTGATAAATGGAGGAATAATTTACATACTTTTAATCACTGATGCATTTACAGGAAACATTTTTTTAAATCTAATGAGGAATAAAAGTTTATTTTAAATAGGATAAATAATTTCTTTGAAGAAAAAATTAAAAATACAACATCATTTGCAAACATTTTTCAAATAAAAATAAACTCTAATCTGGTCACCTTATTTACGCCTCAACCGCACTTTTATTGTATGTGCATCGTATTACAATTTTTTACTTTTAAGCTAAAATAAACCATTGTAAGAAGCTATAATTTGTTTATCAAATTATTAGAATATCCTCAGCTGAATTCTTAGTTCAGTCTACAGAAATGTTATCTGATTAAATAATAGAAAAAAAAACAGTTAAGAGGTTAATTAAATGTTTACATTATCATAGACTAGCGGGTGACCGAGCTCCGCTCGGAGAAAACAGGTATCGAAGCTAACTCGAAGGTTTAAATTTTCAATTGTGATTTATCAAAACAATACATGCCATAAGAAAATTTGTGAAAACATTGGTGAAAAGATAACCGGTTAAACCTCGGCTTTTCATCGTCCACCAGCGATGTCATGTCTTGATGTTCCATTGGAAATCCCCATCTGCACTGGTCTCTTCCATGTTTGCTGACCATGCACGGAGCGCTTGGGTTCATATCACCACACGAGTTATGGATCATCCATTTCGAGATCAGTTCCCTGAGTTCCGGATCATCTTCTGAAAACTTTATTAGTTCGCCATATTGGCTATAGATGGTAGCACGTTACCGCTTGAAACCTATTAGCCATTATGGCGAACTAATAAAGTTTGAAAATATCTTATCTGTAACTTCGAACTGCTCGACCGTAGCGCTTCAAAACCGGCGCCAATCGATTCCTCGTGGCCAAAAACCCCAGACCCCCAAGTTTACCGGAGTTTATTAATTCTGGGGCAATTTTCGACTTGGCAACCATTCCTCGTATTATAGTATAAGATAAATAATCCGCTTACAATCACGGTAAGTTTTGTAAATAAATTCTTATAACCAGCTTGAAAATGTAAGCTAATTTTTTCGAATTTACATCAAATGCATACATTTTGTATTATTATTTGAACGTAAAACGGTTTACTAGTTTCTATAGCATTGCAAATTGCTCTATTCTTCTTTAAATACAGGGTGGCCCAGAAGTCACTTTAAATTTTGAAAATTAAATAACTTTTTTTCTATTAATATTCTATTAATATTTTCTATTAAATCTTTTCAGAATTAAAAAATATAATCCCTGGAAATTTTTGGCATGGATAAGTTTACAACAGAACAACGAGTGAAGATAATTGAATTTTACTTTGAAAATGGACGGTCAATTGTTGCAACAGAGTCAATACAGTCATTTAAGAAAAAGTTATTTAATTTTCAAAATTTTCAAAACTTACAGAGCCATGCTGTTGAAAACGCGTCACTAAGTTCCTTATTGCAGGCCTACTAGGGGGATGTCGAACATTAAAATGGCGCATATACGATCTTTGCGTTGCAACAATTGACCGTCCATTTTCAAAGTAAAATTCAATTATCTTCTTTCGTTGTTCTGTTGTAAACTTATCCATGCCAAAAATTTCCAGGGATTATATTTTTTTAATTCTGAAAAGAGAAAAAGAAATATATGAATAGAAAAAAAGTTATTTAATTTTCAAAATGTAAAGTGACTTCTGGGCCACCCTGTATTTTATTTTTTATATTTTGTGTTTCGATTGTTTACAGTGATTCTGAAAAAGCTTCAACTGT
>JAPMOQ010015521.1:1490469-1522805 GCA_026543055.1 Argiope trifasciata | reverse complement strand
ATATTTAAAGAAAAAAGAATGTTAATAATAATAAAGAAAAAAATTCAGGCCTAATGATGATTCATGATTTGCATCACTTTATCTTTAACTGAACTAGTTTTTCTCAAAGAGAAAGATAACCTCCTTCTCTTTGAATACAAAGAAAGATAGTTTCACTCTGAGTGAATTCAAAGAAAGATAATCTCCGTCTCTGTGGATGCGGAGAAAGATAATCTTTCTTTTTGTGGATTCCAAAAAAGATAATCTCCTTCTTTCTGAATATAAAAAATCTCCTCCTTTGAAAAAAAATAACTACAAAGGAAGATAATATTCCTCCGTGTAGATACAGATAAATATAATCCTTCTCTGTGGATGTTCAGAGAGATAATCTCCTTTTCTTTGAGTACAAAGAAAGCCAATCTCCTTCTTTGTGGATAAAAAAAAATCTGTGTGGATGCAAAGAAAGATCATCTCCACCTCTGAGGACACATATCTCAATATGAGGATGAAAAGAGAGATAATATTCCTCTCGGTATATAAAGAGAAAGATAATATCCTTCTCTGAGGATAGTGAGAAAAATAATCTCATTTTCTTCGGATTCAAAGCAAGCTAATATGTTTCTCTGTGGATGCAAAGTGAAGTAATATCCTCTGTGGATACAAAGATAATATCTCTGTATAGAAGGAAAGATAATCTCCCTTTATGTGGATGCAGAGAAATATAATCTTCTTCTTTATGTATGCTAAGAAACGAAATTTTCCTATCTTTGAATACAAACAAAGATAGTCTCTTTCTCTATGGATACAACGAAAGATAATCTCCTTCTCTGTGGATCTTCCCGTCAGCCAATTTTCAGATTTAAGCTTGGATGCCTAAATAATTCAGGAATTTATTTTTAACAGTATCATGTGAATGATTTTAACTATTGAGATATCTCTAAAACGATTTTAATAATACATATAATTATTAAAAATAAATTGTTCTTTTTTAGTTAAATTAGGAAGAGAGTCATTATATATATAAATATAAGTTCATAAACAAATTCAAGGTAACACTTCTGTTCTTTTTAATAAATCTGTTAATTAAATTATTTAAATTTCATAATGAATTTTAAAGTATATTTTATTTTGTTTTTTCCCCTATCTTGTTCAACGTATTAATTAATCCTTTAAAAATGCAAAACATTGTAGCATTTGGGAAGAAAAGTAATTATATTTTTGCAATTAGAGAAATTCTTTATCTTTCTTGGAATCTTTTATAAGTTTAAAAGAGTCTTTAGTCTTGATACCAAGCTCTTATTCCGAATAATATATCCGGCTTAAAATTGCGTGAAAGGAATAAAAAAATCATTAGACTAGTTTTCATGATCAAAAATATAGCACATTCATTTAATTTTAATTAAACGCAATTCAAAATTAAATACAATTAAGATTCCTTCAATCTTTTATTTTTCAAAATCCAGCTTTATTATATGATTTATATATAAAATGGATACGATTCTGCAGAAGAATTAATAATATTTTTAATACAAATTCAAAAATTGATGAAGGTGTTATATTAAAATTATTAACTACTGTTCAAAGATTTAACTTCCAAATATAAACCGTTATTATAATAATTGAAATTGTAATATTATCAGAGTAAATTATATATTTCAGCTTAGAATAAGATTAATATAAAAAGTATCGAATATGTTTATGAATGCTGCTTATTTATTTTGATAAAAATTTAAATTAAGACATGCACTTAATCCTTTGACTCAAATATTATCCTACCGTCTATAGACTATTTATTATTTTTGAAACTTCTTGATACTTAAGAATATTTTAATTTCATTTTAAAACGATTTTTCAAAGCAGAGGAATTTGTTGAAATCCAATTTGTTGTGGAATTATATTTTTCAGAAACAAAATTACGATGGATTAGTTTATCAAAAGAATAAAGATTTCAATTCCTTTTTCCTAACTTACGAACGATGAAAGATGTAATTATTTGCGTATAAACCCTCCTGAAATAGACACAAAAATCACAATTATTTTTTTTTTGTTCGTCAAGTATTTAATCTAGCAAAATAAGTCCTTAAAAACGCCAAAAATAAATATCTATTCGTGTTCCTTCTTTTAAAGCCTTGAATTCCAAAATTTATTATTATTTTTATACCAAATGAATCAATGCAATCAGCGATTAAAACTTAGAAAGATGGATTAAAATTCAAAATACAATATATCAAAAAGATTTGAGAGAATGTTTTCCTTTTAAAATCACTTTTAAATATTTTTAATGGACAATAAGTAACGGAAATTGAATACCTTTTCTAAATTTAGACGATTTATTTTCACTGAACTCTTGTTTCCTCAACGAATTCTTCATTAGTAATCCGATTATTAATGCGAACGATTCTAATATTGTTATCAAATGTAATCGATTTATTCTTAGTGAACGACACAAAGCTCAACCTTCGTTAATGACCAAGAGCTTTTCTTTTGCGCGGGTTGATTTTAAAGGAAATAATTATGAATTAGACGCCTTAGGGTTTTTCCTGTTCGGATCAATTATATGTTATAAGGATAAACTTTTATTATTATTTTGACTTTGTACTTACCGGCTCGCTGCATTTATTGCAGCTGTTCGTTTACAATTAAATTTGTATTAGAGAATTCTAGTGGTTTTTTTTTCAATTCTTATTATTAATTCACACTCTTATCTATATATATTTATTTATATATCTTGTTTAAATTGTCAATTGTTAACAAAATACTTCTTATTCATCTACTCAAATACAATTTTTAATACTTTAAATAGAGTTTTAACGTTTTAAAGAAAGCTGAAATTAATAGGCAGTAGCTCAATCGGTAAAATGCGTGGGTTTCACTATTCATCACGTGAAGGTGAAGAATGCGAGTATAATTCTTGCGAAAATCAATAATTTTTTGATAATTATTTAATAAAAGGTAACTAAAATGAAATTTATCTTTATTGACCTAAATAAGAATTGAATTAAAAAAAATATATAACTTATTTTCTGATTTGCCTTCTGGAATAAGTTTTGATTCTTTAGAGTCAAACTTCTTTGACTTTTTATTTTCTTATGTACGAAATAGATTGAAAGAAATTTTTTCAATCGTCAAAAAATTTGAACTCGAGATTTTGGTGAATCTTCTTATTTCAGATCTCTTTGAGATAGGAAAATTCATTTTCGGAAAATTATGCCTGTCAAATATATTTATTATGCCCCCCTGAAGCAGTAATTTTTACAATTGGGATGAATTTTCAATATGCTATGCTACATGTTTTCTTTAATTTGAACTGAAATTTGGTATACGGTCTTAATACCAAGTTTTTGATTTTCTATCAAATTTTGCGTAAATTTCTTCAAAGGAAGTCTATATGTCAGATTGTTCAAATATAAATTTATACAATAATTATAAAACTAAGATATATATATATATATAATAAAATTCGGTTCACATATGTTACATCTAGAGTAATTTGAATATCATTTGTCAAATTTTGAGTCAGACCCAACAAAGGTTTGATTGTCCATCGGTCTGTGCTTTCAGAAACATGTAAACTTGATAAATCAAAAGCGCGACTAAAATATATCATGTTTGGCATGAGATTTTTTTTACTGTAAGTGAAATCGTGCGCCAAATTTTTATTTCAATCGGTTAAGAAAAAGGCATCCAAAACACAAAATTCGATTTTTGACATCCTACTACCCCCATACAGGAGATAAATCTCCAAAACATTCGCCAAGGATGACATGATGGATTCATTAAAAACGCTAAATTTATGTCAATGCTTTAATATTCGTAATTATTGTATGCCAACACTATACAAGAAGTTCTCATGCGCAATATCTTTATTAATGAACATATGGATGAACGAGGGTTGGAACTTAAATAGTGGTAACACAGCTCTAAAAATACAACGTAACCAAACCAAAGAATGTCACGTAAACCACATGTTAGCTATATACCTTCCTTACCTGTCAGCAAAAAGAGACTCGTCTTTCGTACGTCAGCGCATGCGGAGTGACGCGAAGAACTGATCCTTGTACAATTAGCTTGCGGTCTAAAGTGTTGTCAGGATGTTTTCTAAACAAGAACGACGAAGTTGAATAAAAATTGAATGTGCAGCAGCAGAGGTTGTACAACAGTATCATTACACTAGATGAGATTTGGGCCATATCGTACCAGCCAAATTTGAAACGTCAATCAAACGAATAGTGCCATTTAGGGATCACCAAGACGTTCGAAATTTCTTCAGAATCCCAACAATATGACAGTTATGTTGATTCTCGTGTATGACTGTAATGGTATCATTCTAAAGCATAGTATTACCCCACAGCAGACTATCCAGATTCCTACGGCGGTAGACCGGTCTATCCGAACTATCAACAGGGCCGCGGTGGCCCGGTGGTAAAGTCTCGGCTTCGGAACCGGAGGGTTTACAAGTTCGAGACTCAATTCCACCGAAGAACCGTCGTGTGAGGGGGTCTGTTGCACGTTAAATCTGTCAGGCCAAATGTCCTCCCGCTGGTGTGGCGTGGTGTGGAGAGGGGGGTGCCAGTTCAGGTGTCGTCCTCGTCATCTGACCGTGGTTCAAAATTACGAGGTCCGTCCCAAAATAGCCCTCGTGTTGCTTTAAACGGGACGTTAATATAACTAAACTAAACCGAACTATCAACAGAAAAGGCTCTGCTACAGGTGTTCTGCTGCTTCCACATTGATGGAAACGGATTGTACACAATGCTAGCATCTACATTGAAGGACTGTAAAACATGGGGACATGTATCGCTTTTGTATTCCATGTAAAAAATAGTTGCCGCTATTGAAATTCCAACCCCCGTACATTATTTACACAATCACCAATACATACATCATTTTTGCCATAAAATAATCCGGAAAAAAATAATGAATTTTAGTCCATTACACCCTGATAACAAACCATATTTAAATTAATATGGTTGAAAATTTTAGTTGGAAGTAGATTTTCTTGCTTGAAGGCTCTAAACTTCGAATCCGGCATAGCACGACCTGTATTTTTAATATTTAATTTTTCTCTCAGAAAAAACCGCAAAGAACTTCTTTTTAATTTGCAACAATTGCCTTTTTATGCATATATAAATTAATTAAAACTGATCTTTAAATATAAAAATTATCAACTGGATGACGGTTTAGAAATTTATAAACTGCTTTTTTTAAAGAAAAAATGAACTCTAAAATAAAAAATATATATATTCACTAAACCAAATACGTTTCTACTGAAGCGAAACTCATAAACAGAGAAAAAGTAGATGGGAAAAGATTAAAAGAAACGATACTGGAGAAAAAAGCAAATTTTCACAGGGAAAAAATATCAGTTGTCCACTCTTGAATCTATACCTTTCTTTGAAACACCGTTCAGGTGCCTGTGGATTTAAAAGGGAAAAAAGAGTTAATATTGGTCTTTGAATATGATGGTAATGGGTTTTCTTGAGCGTAAAAAAATTAGCTCCGACTTTCATGTGGATTTTTTTTTTCTTTCCACGTTTTTATTGCGTTTCACTTTCTCATACAAGAAATATATAGAAAATACAGTAATTGACAAAGAAATTCGAGCAGGATTTTGACAAATCTGCACGTTTTCAACTGCCCTGAGTTCATAAAACACATTTTTGAAAAATATCCGTCTATCTTAGATAAGTATAACTCATAAACGGTTTTATCTAGACGGATGAAATTTGGTATGTAGGCTTAAAACCAAATTTCTATCCACTTTTGAGCAAAATCTGTTCAAAGGAAGTCTGTCTGACCGGATATTCGAATATAAGTTAACATGATAACAATATAACGACGACAGCTGGATAGATAAAATTTGGTACATAGATTTAACACTTTTGGTATGAAAGTTAGCAAATTTTGCTCTAAATTCCCTAAGGGGTTGTTTGTCTGTTTTTTTCTTTTTTGTACTTTCAGAAGTACGCAAATACAATAACACGAAAACGCAATGACTTAAATTTATCAAATTTGGAAAGGGATTTTTCCATTGTTATAGATCTGTGTTACATTTTTTTCTTTGTTTAAATTTGAAAGAGAGCGTCTTAAATTCAAATTTATTTTTCGGATACTTTTGACCAAATGCCAGGAATTAATCTCCAAATAACTCGTCAACGAATGGTGATGCTGCAGATTCAGTAAAAATGCTGAATTCCCTCCAAAGCTTAACATTTCGTAACTGTTGTACACTAAAGCCATACAAGACGTCATTTGAGATGACATCTTTATTGAAGAAAATAAAGGAAAGTTTTAAGGATACCACTCTTTGTTACATTTTCGTTTTGATCTTCGAACACACAGAATCATAAAGTAAGCATTGAAAATAGAACTCTTAGATTGAAGAAGTTAGTAAATTTAATTTTTGAAAACGAAATTGTGGCTTTAAAAAATAATTTCAGAGAGTGTTGCAGTTATGCAATTCTAAGGGATAAACCGCCATTGTATAGGAATCTTCTCCTTCTCCCTCCCTCCCTTTTTGCAAGCATGATTTAGAAGTGTACCGACATTTATGCTTTGTGGACAACGAAGAATGCGTTTTATAGGTTATAGCAAAATGAAAAAAGAACGAAAAAAAAAACCCCAGAATATCACTTGTGCGCCTCCTCTTCCTAATAACTGGATGATCATTTTGGGTTGGTATAAATAATTGCTAAATATAATTTAAGTACATAAAAAAGTTAACACTTTAAAATTTCTTAATTTTTTTTTACAAATTTCTATTTATTGATAAATTATAAAAATAAAACTAGTTAAATGTTTGATTAAGTTATGCATAGTTCTTTTTCCATACCCAGACCAAATTATTAAAAAAATTTAAAACAAATAAACATATCCTACATATCCTTTTCCTTATACATAGAAACAAAAAACTTCCTACAACATTTTACCATTTGCCAACTTGAAAAATCCAAACCATAGAAGTGAAAGTGAAGTTTTTGCATTGAAATTGATAAATAAAAAAATTTCTCCTAAACAAAATCAGCACTTTAAACATATGACTGAAAACTTTAATGAGGAATATTATTTGAGTTTGGTTTAGTTTAGTTATATTGACATACCGTTGTAAAGTAACACTTGAATGTTGTTTGAATTTAAATTTAACTACAAAAAGCTTTGTTGCAAATTTAGCCAAAAATTTTCAAAAAAAAATTAATTAATTTAATTAAAATAGAAGCAAGATTGCTATTACTGTAAGGTTAAATTTTTGAATTTTGAAATAGTGTAATAATCTTTTCTATTCCATGAAATGCTAGGAAAAGCATTCAAATCAAAAAACTAGGGGAAAACGAAATTCGATGATTCATTAATTAATTAAAAATTAAAACACAGTTTTGAAAATTCCTTCTATCATTACCCCCCCCCCCCTCTAATAGTAAGAGACTTGAGCAATATTTTCATAAATCCTTTGAATCTATTGAATGCTGTAAAATATTTTAAATATATAGCAGCAATATTTATGCATCTCATAGAAACCCCAAGTTCAATCTTTTTTGTACTTTGCAAAAACAAAATATTAATGAATTTAATTTAGTTAAAAAACAAATTTGATGAAAAGAAATGTAATGCAATGTAATGTATTTATATGTGTATAAAAAATGTAAATGTAATAATAATAATATATATATGCCAGATGTCATTTTTACCCTTGTTATTGCATCTATTGGTCCTAAATTCTAAACAAATATTGATAGTTATTAAAGTGAAAAATTATTTGAATCTTTATCAAAATAAGAAAAGTTGAGAAATAAACAATAATTAAGTACTATAAATGACGTATAGTGTCGTGTACTGCCTTCGGTTATATGTACAGCAGACATTATTACTAGCAATTTTAAAGCTGTCTTCCCACTATTATGGTAAATAAAAATTTATATTCCTTTTTTTAAAAAAAATTCTCATAAACTTTGAAATTCTTATAATAATACTTCAGACTTGAAATTATTCTAAATATTCAAAATAAGTCTCGTTGATTATTGAATAAAGTTAAACGAAACAAGGGTAAAATATTTTTTTTTTTAAATGTTCACCATAAATAATGTCTTAAATTCGATGTTATTCTGAATATTGGGGAAAAAAATTGCAGAATTTTTCCCCATTTCTGTAACTAACAAGCCAGAATTTATAGACTGGATACGACATTAAAATATTTAGTCTACAACGACGTATAATCTCAAATTCTAACAATATCTGTAAAAAAGGGAAACCCCAACTATCTATCGGTCATTAAAAAAAGAATGTGCTCATATATCAGAACAACAAAAAGATATTGTTATCGTCCATCCCCAAACAACATGGCCGAGAAAATTGCACGACATCATCCCAAACACTTAAAACGAAACCGAAACCTATACTTAGTACCGGAGACATCTGTGCTACCAGAACCAAACAAAGCGATCTCAAAAAATCGCCTGCAGCCATGCAAATTAGTTCGAACAGAAAATGGCGGGAGGAAATAGAACTTCCCAGGGCGACTTTGTTCTCCTGTCAAGAGTTCCTTCACACATGAACAATGAACTCTGGGTAAAAAGAAAGAAAGAAAAAATAAAACTCGATTTTTGAGAGTTAAAAAGATAAAAAAGTTATGTTTCTACCTTCTCTTTCTCCAAGAGGAAAAAAGTTGGACACTCGGATCACGTGGTTTGTTGTGTTCGAGACCTATATATACTGGTGGTTTACTTAGTGAAAATCATTCCAACCATTTGTTTCCATTCGAATCGATCTCTTCAGGAGGATTTATTTATATCGTATTGCCAACTGAAAATTTGGAACTTTATTTTACAATGAAGACTGCTTTTATATTGGTAAGTTTTAGCAACATTTTTGAGAGAGAAGAGTTTTGGAATGTCACGAGAAATATTTTGTTTGGTAAAATCAACTAAAGTTATCGCTGATATTATAGAATGAATTTAAAAAAATAACAGTACAGGTGAAGAATAGGATTTGTATTATTAAACTGCATTGAAAATATTATTTTAATAATGAAGACTACTTTTATATTAGTAAGTTTTGGCAACAGTTTTGAGAGAAAAGAGTTTTGGAATTTTACGAGAAATATTTCGTTTGGTAAAATCAACTTAAAGTTATCGTTGATATTATAGAATGAATTTAAAAAATGACTGTTTAGGTGAAGAATAGGAGTTGCTTTATTTAACTACATTAAAAATATTGCAATGAATTCTGCTTTCATATTTATAAGTTTTAGCAATAGTTTTGAGAGAAAGGAATTTTAGATTTTTCTCATAAATATTTCGTTTGCTTAAATTAATTGAAGATATTGCTGCTTTAACTTTGTTGCCGTAAAATTCTTTCTTGAATTAACTTAATTTCTGATTTGCTTTAACATTTAACATTCTTTCTAACATTAGTTTAAATTCTTTTTGATTTAATATTCTTACTAAATTCTATTGTCATTATGCACTAAATTTAGTTTCAGAAAACTAACAATCTAAGTTCTTTTTCTCATCTTTTGCATTAGAATTTTAATATTCACCAAATTAATTTTAATGATAATTTCCTTATTTTGAAGCAAACAGTCAAAAAGTCTTGTAATATGGGAAATAAAAAATCCAATTTTAATAGTAGCATTTTTAATTGTTAAAATTCTTTTCGAAGTAAGGCTATGTTTTTTTTAAAGTTTTTAAAAAAAATTAGGAATTGAAGTAATACAAAATTTTAAGAACGATGTACTGTTTTTTCAAAATGATCACAAAAATCATGATTTTATATAATTAAAAAAACAGTCAACATTTTGAAATAAAAAAATACAGTGCTAAGCCGTACAAATGCAGATGTAAGAAATTTGAACAAAACGTCTAAAAATGACATACATCTATTATAATAAGGATTAAAAAGATTATTCTTCCCATGCTCAATTCAGGAAAATAGTTTTAAAATAAATTTTTGTTTTCCCTAAGTAATAAATCTGTAATTTTAGTTCTAAATATAAAGCAATTAGTTCTGCTTGATGAAGCGTCTTTTATAAATGTCTGATATTAAATTCTACTATAAGTAATTCCTAATATATTCATTTTTTTTTTCCTGAAATATATTCTATTAACTGAAAATAAAATGTTGGTTAATTACTCATTTTGCATGTGTAATCAATTTGCATGCCATTGACATCTAATTATAAATAAGTAAATAAGCCAACATTTAATAAATAATGTTGATTTATACTTCATATATTTTTTTTCAAACATTTAATTCACATAATGTGTTTGATGTTTTGCCTCCATTGGCGACGTCTGTGGAAAAGATTGGCCGTTGAGGGTTAATATTTTTTTAAAGATATGAGTGAGAAGAGTTTGTGTGGCGAAAGGTAGTGAATGGTCGTATTTTTAAATTAATTTCAATACATTTTTCTTAAGAGAAGCCTAAATGATGTGTTTTCTTAAAGAGTCACTTTGAATTACCCCAAAACATTTTTATTGTAACCTTGAAATAGCATTGAAAATCTGTAAAGATATATATATTTAGATCATTTTGGGAAATTCTTTAAATGTAAAAGAAGAATTAGCTCGAAATAGAGCTCAGAACCTACCTTTTCGTTAGTAGCCTCGTATCATATCCACTAGACAAAAGTGTTCACCCTTTTCCAACGGCTGTTGCGCGACAAAGTATGACGTATGTTTCATCGTTAATCATAAAATAGCCTTGAGAGCAGCATAAATCAATATTCCTGCATCGCAGTGAGCGCAGAGGAATACATCCAGAGATAGCTCCCAGGCGACAAGCGTGCGATGATTGTTTGTTGTGGAATATAGGTATTTTTGGTACAAGATGGGAGGGATTTCCATAGCCCTTACATAGATTCAGATGATGACAATTAATATCATGGAGTAATAGATTCTTCTTAAGATTGTTTATTCCAAGAGCTTTCTTGAGAATAATGCGTGTGGATTTCGAGCGTATAAACAAGGAATATCTAATCTCGGAAAAATAAAAGCAAAGTAGAAACCAGATATTTTGCAAATTCAGAAAGAGCAATATCCGAAAGTAAGAATGCAATAATATGAACCAAAAAGTAGAAATATTTAAATAAAAGTAGGATTATATTTTGAAAGTCGTGAAATAAAAGCAATTTTTGCATTCATTGACTTTTTATTATATGCTTTCATCGTCAAAGCACCTGCCTGTTAAATTGTGCACTGGAAAAATCATAAATAATTGCAAAGTATCAGTTAAACATGTTCCGTGTCATAATGCAGCTTATTTCAATTTAAAAACAATTTTGCGATATTTAAAGGTTTCTTAGGAATATGTCATTTATAGATGGATTTCTTTTTCATGATATAGATTCAATTAATAGTCTGTTAGATAGGCAACCACACTAAAAAAACTAAACCAGAAATTTTAATGAGAGTAATTTCTTACTTTTTGATAAAATGAGAAATGATTTACTCAGAATTATATTTGAAACAAAAGGGTACAAAATAAAAAAGAATGCAATGAAAAATGATGATGTACAGTGTTTCTTGAAACGGCTAATTTTTTTTAAAATATATAATGTCCATATTTTTCCTCATCAGTGTACAGTGGCCTTGTTGTCGGCCATGGTGGCTAATGCCAAAATGGCTGAGAAGGTCAGCGAAGATGACGATTTCGTCGTGTACAGAATCCCAATCCGGGACCTAGATCTCCAATCAGAGGCCAGCAGGATGTCTTACGATGAAGGCCTTGATTATGCAGGTAGCCATGGAAGATCCAGTAGCAAGAGTTCCAGCTCCAGTAAGAGTTCCAGCAAATCCACTGGAGCCGGAAGAGGCAAAGGATACGGCGAAGGATCATCTTCTGCCGGACATGGAACAGGACATGGCGGATCTAGCAGTGGCCATGGTTATGGAGGTAGCAGCGGAGGATACGGAAGTGGCCATGGTGGTAGCGGATATGGCAGTGGAGGTTCCGGATATGGCAGCGGAGGATCCGGATACGGTAGTGGAGGATCTGGGTACGGCAGCGGAGGTAGCGGATACGGAAGTGGTGGTAGTGGATATGGCAGCGGTGGATCCGGATACGGCAGTGGAGGCAGCGGTTATGGCAGCGGTGGTAGTGGATATGGCCGAGGAAGTAGCGGATATGGTTATGGAAGCAGCGAAGGAGGATATGGCCAAGGAGGTAATATTGAATTTTACATTGGTAAATTTTATATTTTAAAAATAATTAATTGTTACCTTTATGGATATGATCGCAAATGAAATCCTGTAAAGATGAGATACATCAAATATTTTTGTATCTGAAATAGTTTGCTTAGCTTAACAAAAAAAAAAAAAAAAAAAAAAAAAAAAAACAGAAAGAAAAAAAAAATGTCTTAATGTCGGTTGCTTATTTAGATGAAAAAAGTAATAAGTAATAAATGGTAATAAAAATCCAATCCAAAAAACTACTAATTCAACAAATATGAGCAGGATGGTTTAGAGAAAATCTGATATCGACTGCAAATGGATTAAATTCAAGAAAACAAACGCTTTATTTGAAACATATCATTATCTTTTGAGATTGAGGATGAATAAAGAAAAATTTATAGTTAGATGATAATTGGTAAGAGTTTCTCATAAGTTATAGCGGGTTTTGAATATTAAAAAGCTTTGACCCTTTGTTTTAAATTTATCAGGGCAAGCTAGCTACACCCCTGGTGGATATGATCGCCACCACAGCACTAGCCAAAATCATTACGATGATGAGGAGGCAGACCACCCCAAGATTGTCACCAAAACTATCACCACCAGCAGCGCCCACGATACCGGGCTTAACTCAGCTCCCCAGTACAGACAAATCCCAGACAGCGTCGGAGATCTCAACTTCCGACTTGCTGATTATTTGAAGAACGCCCCCGGACACGAAGCTAGCACCAAGTATAACCAGAAACTTTTCGAAGGTAGGCCCTCATTATTGTATTCATCATCATCAGGGGCATATCATCCTTCACATCATCATTATAAGAGACACACCGTCCAAAGAGTTTTTGATGAAAATCATCATCTCTCACAAAAGAATTTGGCATTTATGATATAAGTACCTCAGGGGACTTTTACCCCTGAGAATTCGTACCAATATCAACTTGTTAAGCATATCATCCTTCACATCATCATTATAAGAGACGCATCGTTCAAAGAGTTCTTGATGAAAATCATCATCCCTCGCAAAAGTATTTGGCATTTATGATATGAGTACCTCAGGGAACTTTTATCCTTGAGAATTCATGCAAATATCAGCTTCTTAAGCATATCATCCTTTACATTCATGATTGATTCATTATATTCGAATTATCATTCATAATGAAATCTTTACTTCAGGCATATGATTCAACAATATGAACTTCTTCATCTTACAACCTTATGAGTTCATGTTGTGATAGCCATCATATGAAATTTACTTTAATTGATAATTAATGAAATTTATTTTAATTAATTAATTTAATTAAGTTATTTGATTTATGTTATCTGAATTATTAATATTCTATTCAAAATATATATGTCAAAAACCACATTGAAAAATTGCACATTTAAACAAAAATCTTAAGAAATTTTAAAGATAATTTTTTTTATGATGTAACTATAATCGATTTGATGAATACGAATTTGATCAAATTGCCTTTGCCCTTAAAGTTACCCTTTAATACAAGAAGAAAAAAAACTAATTTAATCTTCTAAAATCATTGCAATTAACAACCTAGAGTAAAATTTCATATTATCAAAATTTGAAAACAACTGTGAGCTCCATCTTTCTTTCAAAATTGGTTTACATAGCGCTGCAAAAGATGCTTTAGAACTATTATTTCTTGCAAACTAAACATAATTATAACGGTAAGAAACCATGCATTATATTTCTGAAATTGCCTCATCTTAATTTAAAGCACAAAATAACCATCTGACCATAGATAAATGCTTCTATTTTCAGCCAAAAGGCCAATACTGCTTTACTGCTAAAGCTAATTAAACTGAACTTAACACAAATTATTAATTTGTTTGCTATAAAATTTAAAAAACATTTTTATAAACCTTCTCCTAAAAAAAGGGAAAAAATACTTTTACATTCGAAAATAACTTTTTGAAAACGGTATCATCTTTCAAGTAACTTTAGATGCCTAGCTATATCACGCGGCTTTCAAAATATTGATTAAATATATATTTATTCACAGGATATGGAGCTGAATTGTCTGAAGCTGCCCCTGCTTTCCGATCTGGACAGAACTTCAATGTCAACGCCTTCACCCGATCCCTTAACCAAAATATGGGAGCTTTCAAGGCACCTTCCTACAGAAGCAACGGTTACGTTCCCCAGGCTTCAGTCATATACCCTACTGCCTACGCTCTCCGACACGTTGGATTCGGCCTTGGTGGATTTTAAAGAAACCAAAGAAGTCCTCTATTACCAAATCTATGTGATCTAGAATCACTTCTATCAGTCCAAAGAAGTTGCGACCTAGGCCATCGATGCTGCGTTAATTGAATAATTATTCCCATTTGCAAAATGGGATAATTTTGGTTGCTTGTCTTCCGAAACAGTTTGGACTCACTTGATTAGTTGTCCTTATTAGGACTTGGCTCGAAATCAATTAATCGCATCAATCCACTTCCGCAACCGCCTGATGATGCAGTCAAGATGGTGAATTAGAACGATCTGGGCAGCAATTATAGGAAATATTCACGCAATACCATGGAAACCGATGGTCTCTCATGCATATCAACACGTTTTCTTCTGTCTATTGAAAATTGCACCGATAACTCCGTAAAAAACGTTATATAGTTTTATAATTTAGGAAAATTTCACACTCTATATATCATATCAATTAAAATCGATTAGTTTTTAAAAGAAAATTTTTTAATTGCCAATTTCGCATGTCTTTTTTAGTGATTACACACTTTGATACCATCATCTTTTTTTTTGTGCAATATTTAATAAGTGTCTGTAATTATAAGTATGCATTTGGCGTTAAAATTTAATAACTAATTAATAATTAGTAATTAATATATAATTACTAATTACTACTTAATCATAAATAACTTTTTAAGCAATTTTCATAACAGAAAAAACAGACTTCAAATATTAATTATTCTTACCATTGGCTTATGTTAGGGAACGTTTAATAATTTCTTTATATAGTCACTCTTTTTTTTTAAAAAAAGCTATGGAAATCAATACATTAGAGTGAGTTGCTCCTATGTCAAATTTCATTGACTAAATTATTTTCTTAACACAGATTTTAAATCAAAAATAGTTTTAAAACAGTTTTAAGCTGGCTGTTACGATATTAATCCAACTTCGCAACCAAACGTTACATGGGGCATATGATAGAATTAATTTATTTGTCTGTGCTATTCAAAGAATTTTTGTCTGGAACAGTTGTGAAATTATTTCGATGCGCGTTGCTTAAATATCTTAATTCTTCCCTTCTTCAGCCTTTTGATAAAAGAAAAAAAATATATTTCGTAATCTGCCCTAAGAATCTTCGCCCTTGTCTGACCTTGTTTTCCTTAATATATTTCCGAAAGGCAAAAGAGTCTTGGTTTGTAATTAATTCTTCTTTTTCATTCATTTTATTGAAATATTAAGAATATCATCTCATTGTTATTTCATTGTTCATCAGCTGTAAAGTTATGAGAAAATAAAGATTTTTGTCTTTTGAGAAATGGCATGTTTTCTTTTGATTTTCAAAAAAATAACCATGTTTGAATTTTATTTCTAAAAATTGTAATAAAAATTTGATTTTATGAGGACAGTGGTCTCTATTAGACACTTTTGAGAATTATTCAGTCATGAATATAAAATTTCTTATGCATATGTACTAAAATATAAATACGTCAAATTTCTTAACAAAACATTTTACTACAGTATATATTATTTTTTAAAAAAATTAAAAGATATATAAGTTTTGAAATTTTTAAAATATTCCAGATGATTTAATTTTTAATTCTTTTCTAATATTTTTTCTGTTTATCCTAATGTAAATATATTTTTTAGAACTAATGCTAATTTTTAGAACTATTTTTATACACACTTACTGAATTTTCAAAGAGATTTAATATTTATTTCAAAAGCTAAAATTAACTTTTAACTATATAAAAAATCTTGAAATGTAAATTCCAAGCTCTGTTTTTTTTATGTAAAGCGAAATCTTTCTTGTCAATTATATTTAATTTCTTCAAAAGTTAAGAAATCTGGAACATTTCAAATATATTTAGATATAATTACAATATCATTTTAGTAAATCATTAAGATGTCCTTTCAGTTATTTATTTTATTCAATAATACAATTTGTAATACTATTTTAATAAATATAAACATATATTTTGGGATGAAATTATAAAAATAAAAGTGCCAATTTCATCCTTTTTTTTGTTTATTTTAACGTCCACCATACCTTTAACCAGATTAGTCATTTACAAAATTCCGGACTGTGGTAACATGTCTTAAATAATTAGAAGAATATCGAAATTTTGGGAAAAAATAACAGGTGTAATTGGTTTAACAATATTTTACAAAATTGCTATATCAGATCAAATGAATAATTAACTGCTATTTATATTTTATGGCTAATTGTTTGATATCTTAATATACCATAAATGAAATAAAATGATATTTTCAATTGCAGAAAAGACTAAAATTGAAGGAAGATTTATACACAATATTGATCTTCCTTTAGATTATAAAGGATTGAAAAGAAAATTGATATTATTTATCTATCCAATCTATAGGAATTTTAGAATATTATTTATTGACTATGAACAATGGTGCGTTACTACTATATCTGACGAAAAATTTGCAGAATAATTTTTTTAATATGTCATAAACATGTTCTAAGACAACAGCTAAGAATATTTATTTCCATGTAACTTTTCATTTTACTTTTACTTCCTTTAATTATTTCTTTAATTATTAATTTACTTTCTCTTCTCTCTCTCTCTCTTAATTCTCTTAATTTTAAATTATTATACAAAAAATAAAAATTTACGAATTTCGATATTTTAAAAAATTTGTTATAACTAGTAAAATCAGATACGTTATCGAGTACGATCCGTTTAAATTCGCATGCCCGAACTAAAATTTTACTTTATTTTTACATTGGAATATATAATACTGCAACGATATTAAATTTCCATGTGTTTTTTAAAATTTCATGTGTTTTTAAGTAATAGAATGACTGGTGGACTGACAGGCGTAATTCCAAAAATGTGTTTTTTTAGTTCCAAAGAGGTCTGAAAAATAGACTCCGTCAAAATCTTGAGAAGGAATTCATTGACAATTACAAAACTTTTTATCTGCATAATTCTTATAATAAAATTTAAAAAAACTGTCCAACTAGAGGTTTAAATTAAATTTATTTTTGTCTCCACCAGGTGTTAATTGTATTATTCGTATTCAAGCAGAATTGTTATTGGAATGGAATCTAGAACTAAAAGCCATCTAATCTTGAAGTCGATACAATGCTACCATAGGTAAAAGCGCCTTCGGCAAACAAAGAACAGCAAAACTTAGCCCCACAGTCAATTCTCAGATATGGAACCCGTTCGAACTTTTGCGCATGCGGCTGGAAGCATTTATTTCACCAAAATAGAGTTGAGATGTGGGGAAAATGCATGCAAGAGTACGAAAGGCAATTTCAAGATCAGTCAAAGAATTCGGGAATCACGCACATCATACTGAGTGTTAATTAACTTATAAGAAATAAATTATAAGAGAATTAAATCATAAGTAAGTGCTATTTTCTAGATACTAGTATATCGCAATGTTTTTGTCTATATCGAGTCGAGTTTTAATTTCTGAGACATGGCTGATCTATTTATAAAAAAATTTGACTCAAAACTTATTATTTATGATGAAGCAGATATTCATTAAAATTGAATAGTCTTGAAAAGTTTTGTAATTACAAAGAAACAAAAACGATGTACTTAAATCATGTATATAAACATTTTTAAATTACTCTAGTGTTTATTTTCTAGGCTATGATTAATGAAAATGTGTGGTAATTTCCTGGAAGTTGTTGCAATTGATTGATTTTCTAGAAGGAAATTACTATTTGACCAGTTCCGTTTCTCTTTTAAAGGTATTCGGTACGATTTCCCACTTATAACAAGTTTGATGAAAATTGTAAGGATAAGAAAGTATAGACATAGAAATTATGAAATAGTACCTACAATCTTTTGTATAAAGAAACATGCAAATTTTACATTGATTTAACAAACGCATATTGGTTGTTATGCCACGATTCTTAAAACTAATGTAATTATATCTCCATTTGGAATCCTTTCAATTCTGTTAAAAGGCTGTTTGAAGTAGAAATTTTTATAAGAAGGTTCAGAAATAAGACTACTGAAAAAATAAAACACGACCAGAATTTCTATACATTTTACTAGAGACACATAGGCAGCACTGCAAAAAGATGTATTATGTAGGTTTTATTGAAAAAAAACTATTACATTTAGATCTGAGGGAAAGTTTATAGCATTCAATAATGCAACTATTAACTGGGCATAAGAAAATGACCAGCACCATGAAGGAGTCCAATTGTTATCAAAACCAATTAGTATTGTATCTGATAACTATTAATTAAGTTGCTATATTTTTTAGCAAGATGGAAATAAATAAATTCCACTCCCACTTCCATTTCTATTCCTAACTTTTGAAAAATTGGAGTTATATAATTGAAGGGCAACGGTGGAGAATATAATTGGCGACATATATATATATATATAAGAAAAATATGTAGGTAATAATCAAGATATGTCTTAAGATATTGTTACCTGTTTATCAATTCGACATCAATCAACCACTTTTTTTATCTATACTGACTGAATTCGCCATTGGATAGGGAAGACGCGCGCTAGAATTTCTCTTAGTGTTACTTGAAATTACACAATATCTGACAATGTTTTTTATTTTTCAGCCTTTAACTACTAAGACGTTACTATTGGAAATATTTTGAATCAATTTGCGTTCGTTATGATGTAGCAATGAACACCTTTAATTACACAGGAATTTTTGGTAAATTATATTCGTCATCTCATCTTATGAATCGCATGACTCATCTACGACCCTATTGATACTCACACGCACTCTGCAGCATATGTCTCTTCAGACTGAAATTTAAAATTGTTCAGATCATTTTACTATGTGTTCGCAAAGATAAAGCCTGGAATACTTTGAATTTGTGTGTGTGTGTGTGTGTGTGTGTGTGTGTGTGTGTGTGTGTGTGTGTGTGTGTGTGTGTGTGTGTGTGTGTGTGTGTGTGTGTGTGTGTGTGTGTGTGTGTGTGTGTGTGTGTGTGTGTGTGTGTGTGTGTGTGTGTGTGTGTGTGTGTGTGTAAAATATTTTGATTTTTAAGGAGAATAATCAATGGGAGAAATTCTCAATATTATTTTAATGTGGATTAGATATTAAAATGATTTTTAAATCTACAATTGGTACTATTTAAAAATGTTTCTGAAATAACTATCAAGTTTAATTATTTAAACAAAACTCATCTATATTTGATGCAGAAATAAATAATCATTAAAATAAAAATGATGAAAGGGTGAACTTTTCATTAAAAAAAAGATTCTGTGGAGTTGGTGTACCTGAAACTTTCTGGCACATTTTCTAATAAAATTCCCTTGCCCTTCTTTAACACTGTTGAACAATTGCTAAGGAAGCATAAAAAGAAGGCATAGCGCATAAACAAATGAGGAGTGGTTGAATACAAAGTAAAATAAAATAATACCAGTATGTTAAGACAGTTACAACAACGATTATTTATTATGCTCTGAAATATAAAATGGTTTGAAAGAGTTTAAGATACAAAATAGTCGTTTAGAGCTGAATACTCAAAAAGGAAAAAAATTTCAATACCGTCTGCAGATGCCATGCATGATATAGTCACCATGGAAGGAAATGTAAGATTCCACATTTTGTGGCATGTTTTACACCCCCATCTGTTGGGGTTTCACGGATGAATATGTAATTGTTTTTTGAAGGACACTTCAAATCAGCAAGAATTGCCATTACCCATTTTTAACAGAATTCAGATCTGGAATCGGATGTACTGGCCATTCTAGATGTTTGATATCACAGTTCTGTAGACATTCCTGGACATGACTGTTCGATGACATGTGGTCTTATCCATGAAAAGAAATTTATCACCGATAGTGTTACGGAACATTTGAACATAAAGTAGTCGAACTTTATTAATGCATCATTTGCCAATCATAGTCTTAGATGAAAGCACAGAGAAGGACTTATGACCATTAAATATGATGCCAGTACATTCCTCAGCACTATACGTAGTTTAGAGGTGACTTTCCCATATATGCTGCCAGAGATTCGTACCATTCTCACGCTTACAGTACCATTTCAATGCCAGATCAGTTGTCAGCAAACAGATGAGAGATTGAACCTAATTTTATCTAAGGAGAGTCCTGAAAGTTCAGTTCTCTTCCTTCCAACTGTGATGCTGACAACACTATTTAAAAGGAGTCTATGGGGAAGTCTGTGCACAGCAGGACAGTGGGTGCATAGTCTTCCTTTATAAACAACTAGCCGCCTTTGGCGATCAGCTGGTTCGCCATGAGTAATGCGTTCTAAAATTTTCAATGAAATCACATATTCATTAGCCAAAATTTAAGAAATAGTTAAAGTTAAACGATTCAATTATTAGTAGTTAAAGAGTCGGTAACTTTATTCGATTAAAGGAGTTTAATGCTCTAACAATTTATTGATTATGCTTCCAAAATATTAAAAATGTTTTTTTCGGTGATGTTGCCAAAATATTAAATATGTTTTTTAAAGAAAGCGAAAAAGGGAAAAAATTATTGAATTAATGATACAGATATTACAAACGATTATAGAAATATGCCATTAAGTAGGAATTTCAATGCATATCCTGTCTAAATTCAACCAGGTTTACTGTAAATAAAGATAATTTATGAAATTAATGATATATATATTGCGAACGATCATATATGTCCATTGCCTTGCATTTATTTTTTTTATAAGATATCACATTTTATATTTATGTTATTTTATACAGTCACATGCTGAAAGCTGTATTTCTTTAGATTTGATTTGCGATGATAGTTGTTTTTTTTTATTTGAACTTCCGGCATTGTTTTATTTTATTTTATCCAGTCACGTGCTCAAAAAACATGATTAAAATATTACTATAAAAATTCGTTAAAAATAGAAGCTTGAGTTATACATTAAAACATTGATACCATTAGAAAACTCATTTTTTTATCTTTAAATTGATGTTAAAATCATGTTTGTCCTATAATATTTTCGGAAGTTATAGCGGAAAAACGTCGAAATTTCGCTTAAATTTTAATCAATTCAAATTCTAATTAAAAATTTGAAAAAAGGGCTCTGAGGTGCACATTCTCGACCTCCAAGGTATACATGTACCAAATTTGGTAGCTGTATGTCCAACGGTCTGGCCTGTAGAGCGCCAACACACACACACACACGCACACACGCCCACACGCCCACACACACACACACATACACGCACACACATTGAGCTTTATTATAAGTATAGAAAAACGATAGTTTTTCGGCATATCCGCTTTAAAAAAATCTTCAAGAAACTGATTGGTTACATAACTAGCTATGTGCTTCCTGTTTGTCTATAGCACTATGTACCAAACTTCTGCTGGGGGAGGAACGCACTACAAAAACCACTTTCCCCGTGAAGTTTGCTATACATTCCATTTATTTTAAATGATTTTCATATCCTTGAGACAACACTGTGACTGAAGTCTGTTGCCTGAATATCTGAGCTACATTTATTCCTGTTTGTCGATAGCACTATACACCAAATATCTGCAAGGAGGCGCACAAGGCGAACATCAGCCACCCCCACCCCCTTAATTTTTACTGTGCATTCAATTTATTTGAAATGATTTCCAAAGCCTTGAAACAACACTGTGACTGAAGTCTAAACCCCAGACTACATTTACTATTTTTCGCTCTTTTCCAGTGCAGTCAATAATGCAGCTCCAAGCAAAATGATCTAGGTGGTATCAGAAAGACTTATAGGAAATTGAAAGTTCGTCGATTATTCTTTCTCTTGTTGTTCAAATTTTGGATTCGAACAACAATGGTCTATAGGCGTTCAATACCTTTGTATCTGTTATCAGTACTATCGCATGACGAACAAGTTGGGCAATCCAAAAGTTCATCACGGCACGTCACATCCAGTATTCCACACATACATTTTATATTTTCCAATTTGTTGTTGCTATAATTGCAATTGCCATCCGACCACATCCATTATCCACATGTATAAAAATTTTGGCCTGGTGAAAGGTGATTAACATAGCGAGTGAACAGATGTTTATATTTTGAGTGCCACGCCTGAACGCTTTGTGCTTTTGACTTAAGGAAAACCAAATAGTTATTTCCGATCAATTGTTTTTAAAACGGAAAAAATTTAACGCGTGACTACAGCTTTTGAAAAAAAAATCTCATACCAAATTTAATCTTTTTTGTTACTGTGTTTTTTATTTGTCTCTTTTACATATATGAGATATACCAACAAATTGTCAAAAGATTATATTCAAAATTCTTAACTTCACTCACACGCTCACATAACTCGCGTCTGCTTTTAAAATCGTGTTGTTTAAAATGTCTATTCTAATTTTACCATATGCTTGGCGCAGTTTGGCCAGTTGTGGCTGTTGCGCCAATAAACCACAACCAATCAACCACACGCTTCACAGATAGAACACAGATGAAGAACAACCCTTCCCGAACCAGGACTTGAACCCAGAACGCCCAGATCAGGGAAGAATATCCCTATGCCGGGAATCCGGCCAAAGAAACATTAAACATGAAGATAAAAATCTTAAAGTCAAATTTTTTGGCTACTACGGCGTTTTCTATCTAAACCTCAAATACAAGAAAGGGAACATGAATTTTATGGACTCTCAGAGGCTTGAAACGGGGAGTGCCGTAAAAATCACGTGATCACTTCTACTTGTATTTATCGAGTTCACTTGTACTCGAACAACCAAGAATGAATTTCTTATAGAATTTGATCGAAATATACAAAACTGGTCGTAATTACGTATACCAAATTTCAGTCCTTTAGTTAAAAACGCGTTTGAAATATCGCGTCCACAGACGGTCAAATATAATGTCAAAAGTAAGGTGAAGAAGTTCTTTAAAATGGAGATAAAAATCTCATGAAAATATCTCTTAAAAATTTCTCTTGATTTTTATAATACTTTCTCTCTATTACAGATACGAAAAAGTGAAAAAAACGTTTTATGGACTGAAAAAAGTATGAAATAGGGAGGGTGTTAAAATATCATCACATGTACTTGTACTTATTGAGTTCACTTGCACTTGAAGAGCTAAGCATTTTCTAAATGGATTTCTTATAAGATTTGATTGAAGTATGCAAATTTGGTAGAAATAAAATTTATTCGAAGTAGGCAAATTTGGTACAAGCCTCAGTCTTCTAGATGAAAACGTTCTTGAGTTACCGTGTTCAAAGCCGGACAGACATAATGCCAAAAATGTGTTTTTCGGACTCAGCCAAGTTTGAAACAAAGAAATCAAAACCTCTAGTTCAAATTTTTAATGGTTACAATACTTGCTTTATACTTCGTATACGTGAAAGTGAAAAGAGCTTTATTAACTAGGAAAAGCCTGAAATGTAAAGATGTCAAAATATCAAGTTCACGTGTATTTGAAGAGCTACGCTTTCTCTGAATGGATTACTTATAAAACTTAATAGAAATATGCAAAGTTGAGAGTAATTCTATATTTCAAATTTAAATCTATCTAGCTGAAAATACTTTTGAATTATCATGCTTATAGACGGACAGACATAAGGTATAAATGTGTTTTTTGGGCTCAAGGAAATCTGAAAATTGGATATCAAAATCTCTAGTTCGAATTTTTTTTCTGACAAAAACAATATTACATGTATATTTCGTATTCGTGAATGTGAAGATATGTTTCATGAACTCGGAAAGGCTAAAAATGTGGATATTCTTCAAAATCTCGAGTTCACTTGTACTTGAACCATCAGGATTTCTCTGAATGGATTTCTTGGAAATTTGGCCAAGATATACGAGTGGTGATCAAAATAAATGTTTACAAGCAGCAGTATTTGGAAAGTAGAAATTATAGATGGGAATATTGCTACCCAGAGTGGAGATCAAGTGCATTAGTTTTCTTAGACAAGTCATTCGAACAGATAATGTTAGTACCGAGTTCTGAAACAGCGATAGTGTGTTTTGGAGACTCAAAGAACATGGGGATCAAAATAGCAAGTTTGAATTTTTTTGACGATTACAATACTTTTTTTATATTTTGTATAAGAGAGCAGGAAAATGAGTTTTATGGAGTAAAGAAGACCTGAAAGGTGTAGTTTGTTAAAATCTCGAGATTTGTATCTGTCGATTTCGTTTGTACTCGAATAACCAAGCTTTCTTTGAATAAACCTCATAAAATTTGATCGAGATATATAAAGTCGTTAGTAATTCCATGTACCAAATTTTAGTTTTGCTGATGAAAATGTTTTAAAGTTATTGTGCTCATAGACGGAATGACATAACGTTAAAATGTATTTTTTTGGAATTAATGAAGTCTGAAACATAAATATCAAAATCTCCCATTCATTTGTTTTGGTAATATCAATATGATCTTCATACTTCGCATACGAGAATGTGAAGATGTGTTACATGACTTTGGGAAGACCTGGAAAGTATAGATTTGTTAAATTCTCAAATTCACTTATACTTGTATTTATCAACTTCTCTTATACTTGAACATTTATTTTCTGAACAGATTTCTAATAAAATTTGAGTGAAATATACAAAATTGGCCTTAATTCCATATACTATATTTCAATCTTTCTAGCTGAAAACTCTTTTAAATTTTCAGGCTCACAGAGGGACATAATGCCAAAAAGTTGCTTTTCGAATACAGTGAAGTCTGAAATTTTTGAGACCAAAATCCCCAACTCACATTATTTTAATGATTACTATAATTACTTTATACTTGATATACGAAAATGTGAGGATGATTTTTATTAACTCGGAAAGGTCTGAAACTTGGCGATCAAAATCTCTAGCTCAAATATTTTTAACGGTTACAATACTGCCTCTATATGTGGTGTACGAAAATGTGAAAATGAGTTTTATGGACCCTAAAAAGTCTGAAACATGGAGATCAAAATCTCTAGTTTAAAGTTTTTAATGGTTACAATATTCCCTCTATATTTGGTGTACGAAAATGTGAAGATGAGTTTTATGAACTTTAAAAGGTCTGAAATACGGCAATCAAAATCTCTAGTTCAAACTTTTTTAATGGTTACAATACTCTCTCTATATTTGGTATATTAGAATATGAAGGTGAGTTTCATGGAATCGGAAACTTCTAAAACATGGCGATTCCTCAAATTCTCGTGATTATTTTGAGGATTACAATACTTTTTTTTTTGCAAATTTCTTTTGCAAGAAGTCAAAAATCGGATAAGAGCAGCAAACAACATCAATTGTGCTGTCATCCTCCGAAAGGAAGCGCAGAAACTACTATAATTAGTGAATTTCCGCTTAAAAACTCGATATTTAAAAGATAAAAAAAGAATGCCTCTGTCATCTCCTGATCCAAGAGGAAAAATCGAACGTTCGAAATGAGTCGTTTGGCGGGTTCGGGACCTATATATACTGATGCATTACTTGGAGAAATCATTCGAATCATCAGCTTTCATTTGTGTAGCTCACTTCAAGAGGATTTGCTTATATCGTTGAACGCATTGGGAATTTGGAACATTACTTTATAATGAAGATTGCTTTCGTTTTGGTAAGTTTTGGTTAATAGTTAACAGAAAGAGAATTTTAAAGTATTTATTAGAAAAGTTTCATTATTTCAAGTTAACTATAATTATTGTTAGTATTAATAAATAATTTGAAAAAATAATTTTTATGAATGAAAACGCGTATATATTAAATTTGAATACTTACTTACAGATTATTCTTTAATTGAATTTAACTACATACTTAGTTCAAAATAATATATTAAGGTTTTACTATTTTTTTGAAACAGCAAAAAATTAGCAGAAATGTATATATTTAATAAAAAAACTTTAAATATTCTATATTAACTACAGTTATTGTTAGTACAATTAATTATTTATAAAATAGTTTAAAAGTAAAAGTATATAAGTTTAGAAAACGATATTTTAAGTTTTAACTAATTTTGTTTTTGCAAGCTGTAGTGCTGAGAAACCAATAAATTTAATGCAAATTACCTACTTACTTAAATTAAATAAATAAATTTGCTATTACAATGAAAATAAAATAAATTTTGTTATCGTATACATTGTTAAAAAATTGAGGATAAATATAATTTAAATTTTACTTTCAAGCAATATATATATATGTGTGTGTGTATAAGGAGAGACAAAAGTTTGATTTTTGTATATATCTAGAACATTGTTTTATGGGTTTTATTTTTCAGAATAAATAAAAAAAATATTATTGAATTATCGTTAAAGCATTTAATTATAAATTAGATAAAAATATTGCAAAGCAATTAAATGGTAAGATGTAAAAAAAATCTTTAAAATGAAATTAGCATCAGTAAGCTGATTTCAAATATATGACAGCGAAATAACTGGATTTTTTTTATACCAACTCTTCTTAAATTTTAGCTATATAATAAATTAAAATATGCATTATAACTAACTGTATCAAATTTCCAATATTAATTAAAATTTTAATATTTGTAATAAATTTAAAAAATCAAATATATTAAACTATTTAATTTGTATATGAGTATTAAGCTTTGCTTTTGCATTTTTTAAAAATATAAACATATCATACTCATATTAAATATGAATTTATTATATCAGTAAATTTTTTATTATTATTATTTACTTGACTTATATAAATACATAATGATAAAAAATGAATTAAAAATTTTTCAAATCTACTTGATTTCATGTATTAATTTTAGTCTCATCTGTATTTATATTCTTAATTTTTTAGGCATTTCTAATAATCTGCAAGTATTTCAAATCGAATGAATCTATAGTAATTTTAAGAAAAAAGCGTAAAATATAAACCTCTGTAAGGTAATTAATTTTTAAAAATATGCAAAGCTCTGAAAAAAACTTCAATTTCGAAGCAAAGGAGGACCATTAGTTTCCTCTTTTGATTCAAAATTGCAGATTTCAAAGCAAAAGAAGAAACTAATGGTAAATTTTTATGCAAATCTAAATTTTAAAACTGCAAAATGGATGTTTATATTTTTATATGCCACTTCTCAATAATTGTTTCACCAAAGAAAAATTTAAAAAGTAAAATAATGAAAGTATAAAACAAATCCAGTGCCTTAAAAAGAAGTAATAAATATTATGACCCAGTATATAAAAAAAATGAAGTTCATACATTTTTAAATAGAAGAATTTCAAATTTAAATGTCATGTAAAATTAATGCAGTGAAAATGGACTTTATTTAGACCACAATTTTCTGGTGAAAACTACGATCTAAAAATATTGTTTTAACTATCTAAACAGAAAATTATTTTGATGTAAAATCATTAATGTCTAAAAAATTAGCTTTTAAAGTGAATAAATACTTTTTTTTATTTAATCAAATATCTAAATTCTTAAGAACATTATAACGGCAGAAAATTTATACATAAAGCTTATTTATCTGCTGTTGAATTGAACATAAACTCAAAATGATGATTCAATCAATTAAAGGTTGAAACATTTAAAACATTGCTTAACTTTTTCTCAGGTCTTCAACATTAATAACATTAGTTTTAGCTAGTAAAATACTTTTTGAATACTAAGCAATTTTTTAAAGAAATTCCCCCCCAAAAAAACAACCCTAAAAATTAAAATAATTTTAAATAATTAGAATTGTGTGCATTGTTTAATTCTTTAAACTTATTATTAACCACTTCTTTATATATAATTTTTTTAGATACAAATCAATATTTTGAGATAAAAGGCAACATCTAATTTTAATCTTAATCGAAAAATACGAAATTTTGAATAAAACTGCAATAAATAGCATTTGCTAATATGATAAAAGGAATTTAAAGATCCTTCATACCATAAATAATTCGGAATATATTTTTGAAATAAGTCTATTTCTTCCTATTCATGATTTTGCTTCCTAATAGAAAGGAATTAGTTCCGCATGCTTGATTGTCTTCAAAGACTTTGCAGTCCCAAAACGTTGAAATCTAGAATGTTAAAAGATTAATAATGCATTTGTTCACTTTCCTCACTAAATATATCCGGTTGACTGAAATAGAAATAATTATTATCACTCATGTCTCTTAAGCATGTCATTCTATTTTTGAACTACGAATTTAAAAGATATTTATTATAGTTTGTTTATGTTTCAGATTCATTTAATATACATGATTTTAGATTCATTTAATATGCATTTTATTAATATATAACGATAAATAAGCATTTTAATAATATATAATATTTAACAATAAATAACATAATTTTTATTCTATGTTTTTGTACATGCTTTTTGTTTTATAACTTCATTGTGAAAAATTAATTTATGTTAATCATTGGCACACATGGAAAATGTTTGTTCTAATATAATTGTTAGGTCAAATCCTAATTTTATAATCTTCATGGAAATTAAAGAATCTTAACATAAAACTAAATTTGTGACGAAAGGGATTTTTTTTTGTTGTAATGAAGTCGTATTTTTTTTGGTGCAAATATTCTACGAAATAATTTTATGTTTCATACCGAAAATGAGTATTGCTTATAAATTTTGAATTTATCATACTGTCACGTGAATGAAATTAGCGTTGCTAAACTGTGTGTTAACTAAAATCAAAGAAGCACTCCCTAATCTCAACTTGAGACTTTATTCAAGGAACTATTACATGCCAAAAGACGAAATGATTCGAATCTTACAGATTTTAAAGCGTATAGAAATTATAAGAACTTTACAGAATAGACAACAAATAATAGAAAGTATATCAATATCAATAACAACAAGCAACGTTCCTTCAGTCCGATATAAGTTTGCGAACTATTGCTTTCAGCTCATAGCATTCTATCACTAAGTCATTTAGTCAGCTCGAAGTTAGTTTCGTTGCGGTATCACTATAGAAGTAGTTTAAACATAAAATTTTAAAGAAAATCCTTCATTTATTCGCCATGTTTTTTGAAAAATAACAAAAATTAATTAAGAATATTTTGACAGTGTAAACTAAAAAAAAATACCATCAATACTCGATAATAGTTCCTTGAATATTATATTAACTGAAAATTTCATAAATATAATTCTGATTTCATTTCTAACAGTGCGCTGTGATCCTGCTGTTCGCTTCGACAACAAGTGCCAAGAAGCCTGAAAAAGTTAGCGAAGATGACAATTTCATCGTGTACAAGATCCCAATAGGAAATCTAGATCTCCAGTCCGAGGCCAGTCGAATGTCTTACGATGATGGCTTAGAGTATGGAGGCAGCCATGGAAGATCCAGCAGCAGAAGCTCCAGTACCAGTAAGAGTGTTAGCAAATCCACCGGATCTGGCAGGGGCAAAGGACTCGGTGAAGGAGAATCTTCTAGTGGACATGGAACCGGGTATGGTGGATCTAGCAGTGGGCAAGGTTATGGAGGGAGCAGCGAAGGGTACGGAACTGGACAGGGAGGCAGTGGATACGGCAACGGAGGCCATGGCTATGGCATTGCAAGATCCGGATATGGCGGTGGAGAAGATGCCGTTTTGTCCTACGACGGTGGTTTCGATTTAGGAGCCAATTTAGGACGATCCAGCAGCAAGAGTTCCAGCACTAGCAAGAGTTCCAGCAAATCCACTGGATCTGGCAGGGGCAAAGGATACGGTGAAGGTGAATCTTCTGCCGGGCATGGAACAGGTCATGGCGGATCTAGCAGTGGTCATGGTTATGGAGGTAGCAGCGGAGGATATGGAAGTGGTCAAGGAGGTAGTGGATACGGCAGTGGAGGCAGTGGATATGGAAGCGGAGGCAGTGGATATGGAAACGGAGGCAGCGGGTATGGAAGCGGAGGCAGTGGATATAACAGAAGAGCCAGTGGAAGCGCCAGAGGAAACGGACATGTGATCGCAAGATCAGGATACGGCGTTGGAGTTGGTGGATATGGCATCGGAGGTAGCGGATATGGTAGCGGAGGAATGGGATATGGTAGTGGTGGAACCGGATACGGCAGTGGAGGATCCGGATATGGAAGCGGAGGATCTGGATATGGTAGTGGTGGTATGGGATATGGCAGCGGAGGATCCGGATATGGCAGTGGTGGTAGCGGATATGGCAGTGGAGGATCCGGATACGGCAGCGGAGGTAGCGGATATGGCAGTGGTGGAAATGGATATGGTTTTGGAAATTATGGAAGCAATGAAGGATATGGCCATGGAGGTAAGGAAAAACTACAGCTACTTTCTACAATGAAAGAACTCTACAAATTAATGCTAATAATATATTTCTTATCAAAGCAAACATCAGTAAACTAAATAAATACCTAAAATGTTAGAAGTTACAAGTGCAAAACGCTAAAACATTAAAAAACTTATTAAAATCGTGAAAGCAGTCCACTGAGATAGCGTACTAACTCCATATATGCTCATTTAAACTACTTAGAGGATTTCTAGGCATTTTTATTGTTTAATAACTTCTAAAGCATTACTCTTTTGTCACGTTTATGGATTACTGATTATGGATTTACGATTCTTAAATACTTTGGCATTTTATTTGTTTATATCTTTTTGTCTTCAATTAAGAAAATTAATTAAGCAAAACCATTCATAATTACGTTCTTTTAAGGACAATCGCCTAAAGCATAGTTAAGCTTCCGACACGGAAAACCGTATTTGAAACAATTTTTGATATGAACTTAAAAATGTACTGAATGAAAAGAATTATTTTTTTTAAATTAGTTTTTAATAAATTAAAAAGAAAATTATTTATGGAACACTTTGAGAGCTACAATAATTTTCTAGAATTTAATTTCAAAATTTTCATTTAATGAAAACGAAGATAGACTGAAGTGGATAGAGTAATTCTAAAAACTTTCCAAAAATTTAAATGTTTTATTTAGAATACAATATCTTGACTAATTGTTTTAAACACACCAGGGCATGCAAGCTACACTCCTGGTGAACATGGCGGCCACCACAGTACTAGCCACAACCACTACGATGATGAAGAGGGAGATCGCCCCAAGATTGTCACAACAACCAAAACTATCACCACCAACAGCGCCCACGATACAGGCCTTAATTCTGGTTCCCAGTACAGACAAATCCCAGACAGCGTTGGAGATACCAACTTCCGACTTGCTGATTACTTGAAAAGTGCTCAAGGAAACGACGCTGTCTCTAAGTACAGCCAGAAACTTTTGGAAGGTAGGTCATCATTATTGTAGTTATTACATTCACGTGAGTCATATAATTCTTCATATTTCTGATCGATTCATAATACGAATCATCTTAAGCAATAAAAGGATTTCAAGCAAAAGCTTTTTCACAGTTGCGGTATTGTGGAGAGCGAAGATCACAATATTTAATTCATCATCTATATTGATCTTTATCGTATTCTAGATTTGATTAATTGTTTTAAACTCGGCAGCTTTTATTGCAGGGATATAAAAGTAATTTATGGAATCACCTTTATTCCTGAAAAATGTGATTCCACAACTGTTTTTGAGGAAACATTTATATGACTTCAGCTGATAAACAAGTGCTTACATTCAAATATCATCAATTAAATGTTATTCAGATGTCATTAAAAGATTATTGGTCGTTTTCGCTGCTTATTTAAAATAGTAAAAATACGTTAGTATATTTTCGTGGAGAAAATTCATTTGACCGCAGTTTATTAAGAAGTAATAAAAGTAAAAATAATTATATTGATTAGATCAAAGATCTTCTGAAATAAAGTTTATATATAATGAAAAAACTATACATACGCTGTTTTAAAATTCTAATATTCTTATTTTTTTAAAAATTTGTTAGATATAAAAACATAATCTAATAATCTAGTTTCTGTCTCCCAAACCGTCCTCTTACTGTAGCTTAAAATAATGAGGTTATGTCTAACAAATCGTCCTCTTACTGTGATTCAAACTCATGAGGTTCTATCCCCAAAACCATCTGCTTAGTTTGTCTAAAAATAATGAGGTTCTGTCTCCCAATTCGTCTTCTTATTGTGGTTAAAAAAAATGCAATTCTACCCTTCAAACCATCCTCTTATTCAGGCTCAAATTAATAAGGCTCTGTCCTAAGATAAAATATTCGTTCAACTTCAAAACAAGGCATTATTTAATGCAACCGAACTAAACAAAATTAAACCAAATAAATTTT
>JAPMOQ010015521.1:1437823-1465469 GCA_026543055.1 Argiope trifasciata | reverse complement strand
GAAAAACGTAGAAAAAAGTTAACTATCAGGCAACAACATTGCATCTAATAACAGTTCTATTCTTAAACTTCGATATGAAAAGAAGCACAAGTCTGAAATCTTATTTTGACACAAAAGGAAATTCAAAATCTAAAAGTTCAAAAAGTCACATTTTCTCTGTAGTTTCATAGACCAGATTTGGCGGAAAATGGTTTTAGTTTTTTAACACTTATTAAGCTCGAATTACACATTGAATCCCAGTTAACATTTATTTATAAAGCGATAACAATTATTTTAAAGAAACATTAAATTTTAACTTACATTCTACTTGTCCAGTTGAACAGCTCTGAATCAATGCAACATCAAGTTTAATCCCTATTGACAACTTCTTCATATAAAATCGAAATTTTTGGCTTTGTTCCTGTTTATCAGGCTTATTAGAATCATGCTCTGTACGAATCAATCCAACAATGTCCTCAAGTTTATATCTTTCAGATAAAAAGAAATGTTTATTTTTACTGTCCCTGCGATAAATCGCCAAAAAAAGCAAACCGTCGCCGACCATCTAGGCATCTTATGCCTAACGAAGTTTTGTTATTTTAATGTAATTGAAAACCACCAAGTAAACAAAGAATAGAATCTTGACATCTTATATATAATGGAACTTGGCGATTTTGGTGTGATCTAACCAATTATCTTGGAGTTATCTGAAATTAGCCAAGTAAACCATGGAATGCTATTATTTTGGAAAAATCTTGGAACCTGGCAATCTTAATGTGATAGGTAAACTCGGGGATTTTAAATATAAACAAGTATCATCTTTAAAAAAAAGTTAACCATTGAATAAATCCATCCTACTTGTAAAATGTTTTCTTCCAAAATTGTGGAGCAAAAATAATCATCTAAAATAGTTCTTCATATATTAAAATAATAAATTTGAAAATCTTAAATTATTTATCTGCCTTTAAACAATTTTGAAAAAAAGAAATCATTGATGCCAGGAAATACTTCTTTGTAAACTCTTGTCCAGCTTTGGGTCGAAATCTGATCAAAGTCAACCAAGCTGTTGTAGAATAGTCTAAGTGTCTAGCACCATGTTACTGTAAATCAGAGGTGTCCAAACTTTACGCGGCACGGGCCGGATCGAAATTAGATCCATGTTATACGGGCCACATGTATATACAAATTAAAAAATATCATTATGAGTAAAGTAGCATTAAATACTATTAATTAATACTATTTTATTGTAACTTGAAAATACAAAATACTAAACAAACAAAGTATAATTATATAATCATTTTATATAAATTGAAATATTTTCATGCAACTTCTAATGCGAATGATGAAACTATTTTTTTTGTTGAAGAATGTCTTTATAGTTGGGATCAAAATTTGTTACACCAATCATAAGCAATGACTGCAAATGATCATCAGATAAATTTGCTCTATATTTTGATTTGGGATACTTCATTCGAGAAAAAGTTTGTTCGCACACGTAAGTAGTCCCAAACATTGAAATGAATTTACGAGCAAATTTCTTCAGATTTGGAAACTCTCTCGCACCGGGCGGCACATATTTGGGGTGGAATTTTCTATACTTGTCGCGCTACACCGACGGGCGACGAGCGCCTGGCTATACGCAGCAGCAACGGGACCGCCCCGTGCGGCAAAAGTTCTAGGTACGCTACTGTGCGCGTGCAATAATTCCATGAAAACGTTATCGAAATCAAAACGATATTTGTTTATTTATACTTAAGTGCTTCTTTAAGCGAACTACTCAAAATTGCTGATGCTTTATTTACAACAAAACAATAAGACTCTGCTTATCGTCAAAATTCACATGCATATAAAATTTCTTTTATGTTTGAGTTACCGAAATATATTTTTTTATTTAGTCTTATAATTTAACAGCGCGATAGACATTTGTGTTTGGTCAAGTACAACAACTCCGTTTTGTTGGCCACGTAGTTTTTCGATATACCTTTATGAAAATGAAAAGGTTTGGGAGAAAACATCATTATGTTTTAAAACCCTCCGCGGGCAGGAGAAAATCACTTGGCGGGCCGGGTTTGGCCCGCGGTCCGTAGTTTGAACACCTCTGCTGTAAATGATTACCAGTCAGCAAAGAAGCATGAGACTCCTTGGGTCTGATCTGACATCAAGAATAAAAACACCATACAAATGATTTAACTCACAACATTAAACATAATGAGAAATTACATTGATTAGAATAATTATACTTACTTTCTCTGTTAGCTAGTATTAATATTCTCTGAAATTTAATCATCGTTGCTTGGTAATATCACATTTTTAAATAAATGCTTTCATCTTGATCTTTGGATTGGACACATTAAGCAATAGTTTTTAGTTTTTGTATTTAAAAAGAAATAATGCATTGTTTTAGGTTTTTATTCAAATTACCATTTTCATTCCTCAATATTTTTTAGATATTATTCATTTTATCGTTTTATATAAGCCTCGGGGGCACCTCGTAATTCAGGATGAGATGCTTCCGGTATGGTGGTTGGATCTCGCCAACCCAGTGGGTGCAATAATAGGTGGAGGTCTGACCCTCTCATCAATCACGAGACTTATACCTTACTGGGAGGGTTGCACCATGGCCGGTGATGGCCATTAGTTCCCGCCAGTGTTGCTGTCGTGGCGGTCCGTTCAATCAATTTTGCGTGGTTCATCTGTGTGCCTTAGGGCGAGTTATCTTTCTGTATACATAGAATATAGAAGTATAGAACTCATCAAAAATTCAAATTTTAGATTTTGGCAAATCTTTAGGTTTTACATCTCTCTATGTCCGAAGAATACATTTTTAGTAAATGTATGTTTGTCTTTCTGTATTTGTCAAATATAATTTACTCAGAATTGATTTGAGATAGACAGTTGAAATTTGACATATGGTCTTTGCCCTAAATTTGCAATTGTGAATAAAATCCATTCAGAGGGTATCGTTTTCGTATCGTATAAGTTAGCACGATAATTGCAAAAGGAACATAGTTAAAAAGATAAAATTTGGTACACAAATTTAACATCTATAGTGTAAATTTGGAGGGAATTTTAAGCCAAATTCAAGAAAGTGTTAAATGTCTGCCAGTATGTACTTTCAGAAGCATGCAAACGTAGTCATTCAGAAACGCAATTGAAATATATCAATTTCTGCATAGTATTTTGGGATTACAAGTGCAGTTTTGTGTCATTGTTTTAATCGGTTGAAGAAAACGGGTCTAAAGCACAAATTCCATTTTTTGATACTCTTACAGCATGCTGGGGATTAATCGCTAAAAAGAACTCACCAAGAATGATATGATCACTCCAGTAAAATTGCCGAATGCACGCCAAAAGTTATTATTTGTAACTATTGTACGTCAGTCCCATTAAGATGTTTTTAAACATGACAAGTTTGTTGGTGAGTATGCCGGAAGGTTTCTGTAAAGCAATTCCTTTTAGTTCTGAAATATATCTTTATTCATTTTGTTGTACCTGGGTATATAGAACTCTCACAAACTCATATACATGAATTCACTGTAAGAAACAGCTTTTCTTTTCTCACAAAACTTACATCCAAGGATTAGGCCTCTATAACCAAAGCATAAGTTCTTTTGAGTTCGTTTTAAATTGTATTTTTAACTAAAATCAAACATTTTTATTTCAGGTTTTGCCGTTTTCCAATTCCCGTGTACCTGGGAGAAATACACATTTTGGGAGCCATGTGGATCAAGTTTGGCAGCATCATGGCACTTTTAGTGGGGGCGGTGATTTCAGACCCACTCACACGTAGAGCAAGGGGTGTGCTGTGCGGGACGCAGCTGTCGGAGGCGTTGTCTTTAGCTTGTGGCAGCAATTTTTATGTTCCAAGAGAAGCGAGGAATTCTCCGCTAGGTAAGACAAAAATTTGATTATATATAGTAATCAATTAATCAATTATATATTTATTTCATCAAAATCATTAATTTACACATTTCTGTGTTGTAAGCGGTGTCCAAAAATTAATGCAAGATTTGTACTTGCCACCATTCATACCATGGAGAAATTGATACTGTCTACCAATATTTAAAGAAATTTAGTTACTACAGCCTTTTAGTTACTACAGCTTACTTATTTGTAAATTAAAAGCTTAAATTTTTCTATACTTAAAATATATTAAATTTATAAGAAGAAATTCATTAATCATTAATCTCATTAATTCATGATTATTAATTTACATATTTTTACGTTTCATATATATTAGAATTTAAATACTTGCAAATTATCACCAAAAGAGTTTCTCTGCTTAAAATAAGACTGAAATCGTAAAACTTTAAATAGAGTATATTTAATTTAAAAACATTTTGTTGTATCTACTGCAGTTGTATGTGAATAAATAGCATAAAATCTTTATTTGAAATAGATGAATTCTAGGAGAGAAATAGTTATTAAACAAGGTGGATTATTTTTAATCTCATTATTTCATAATCATGAATTAAAACATTTCTTGTGATGTATAGACTACTGTTGAATTAATTATATAAAGAATTCACTAATTGAAACATACGAAATTGCAAAAAAAATTTAAATCATTAATCAAGGCCGATTATTATTAATCTTATAATTTCAGAATCACTAATTTACAAATTTCTGTTCTTGTCGGGTCCGTGTTTTTCACGGAAAGGGGGTGCAGTAGCTTCTGAGGGTAAAGACCCTTGAGCACCCAAGGGGCAGAAGTCTGACATCTAGCTCACACACACACACGACACAACCCTTTTTAGGGGGTGGTCGAATTCATTCATACATCAGCAAGTCGGAATTTAGATCCAAATCAGAGACCAACTCATCCCTGATTCAGTACCCCCAGAAGTATCGATTCGTTATGGGAACTTGGAGGACTTTGCAGTCTCGACATATTTAACGTGCTCCAACTGCCATTAGCCAACACGGCGGTCTTTGGCCGAGACGAGGACAGAACCCACGACCTTTCGGTTACGAGACTGTTGCTCTACCAACCAGGCTACCGCGGCCCACAAATTTCTGTGTTATATCCTTTACAGTTCAATTAATTGAGAACTAATAAAACAAAAGTACACAATGAAATTACGAAATATACAAGAAAAATCGTTAATCATTAGTTGAGATAGATTATCATTAATTTCATTATTTCATAAATGTTTTTTACACCTTTTATGCCATATAAACAGCTCATCCTAAAATTACCCTTAACATCCTAAAATTACCCTTACTTAAAACATGAAATCTGTAAGATGTCAAAGTTTTCACCTTTCCTTAAATGTCTATAACAATCGCAAAGAAGCGCAGTTTTGAAATCGATATATTTTGAAACTGTATAAAAATAAATATTTGTTGTTAAACTTTTAAAAGATTATTTTTATTGTTATCTACATAATTTCACATATTTATTGTTTTAAAAAAAGCTATGTTAAAAACTCTTAGAAAAAAAATTAGCACGATTTGGCAATTATTTTCTTATATTTCTTATAATTTATATATATCTAATGCCCTTGATATATGTCTACATTTAGTACATTACGCGAATTTTTCTGTATTGTTATTCGATCTGTGAAAAAGATTATTCGAAAAGAAAATGAAGCTTTTAATATTGCACAGGGATCGGAAACCTTTGTCGATCACGGGCCAACAATCGAAAAAAAAAGTCTGACAAGCCAAGATAATTTTTTCTTAAATTTTATAAACAATAAACAAATATTACAATTTAAGCATGTTAATGAGATGATTGAAATTGCAGTTCTGTTTTTAAATGTTTTTTATATTGAGGTTCGAAGTGAGAACTAGACTAAATTCTCATCTGTCAGTCTATTTCTAAAATAATTCTTTTTGGGTTTATGATTGAAAACACTTGTTCACATATATAAGATGAAGGAAACATAGCACTGAGATATTAACTTTGGGAAACTTACTTTCGATAATGATTTGTAAAGTTTTAACTTTGGCAAATTTTGAAACAACTGCTTGAGATGATTGTTAGATTGTAACACAATTAATTCAAGCTGCAAATCTGACATTACTGCTTCACAAATTACGCTCATAGACATGGTAAAAATATCCAATTATGTTTGAATGACACTAAAAGAAATCTGCATTCGAACTCAAAATGCAGTTTTTTTTTCAAGCCATTTTCATAACTCTTATGCTTCTCTTCATTTACTGAAGGTATTGAGTTTAACCTCGGGAAATGAGACAAAGTTGGTG
The DNA here is from genome assembly GCA_026543055.1 of Argiope trifasciata. Taxonomy (NCBI): domain Eukaryota; kingdom Metazoa; phylum Arthropoda; class Arachnida; order Araneae; family Araneidae; genus Argiope; species Argiope trifasciata. The sequence goes on along the minus strand of JAPMOQ010015521.1, from coordinate 1,459,277 downwards.
GAGCTTAAAATGCGCAGTCTGCTACATGTGAGATCAAATTTATCCATATTGGATTCCCATACGTCTGCTACCCGAAAAAGAGAAACGCTTGTTGGGGCCTTGTCTGAACATTGATTTTTATAGTGTTATGAGCTTTTAGAGGAAACTTATTCCCAATAACTCTGTCTGTCTGTGCGATTATGATTGAATCTGATTGCAACGAAGAGATACAAAACTTATGAAATTTGATGTTACATTTTAGCTGCTGGGATAATTTCACTATCATCCCAATTACCTTTCTATCTTCTGTGGACTATTCTTATGAGTGGTGCCAAATTGTACGACTGTGCGCATCTCATTACGCAGACGCTCTTTGAATGTATCCGATGAAGGATTTTTTATTCTCTTGTGATTGTGTTTTTCTCTAGGTCTATGTCCGCTAAATAAAAGGACTTAAACTTACCTGCAATATTTCTTATTGACTCTGGACACTCTCCAAAATACCTATAGGCATCCTTTTTGTGGATCTATATCAAATTTTAAACCGAAACCGCTCAAGACATGAATTATACCGAAACTTTGATGGTAGAATACTTTAGATATTCATAATACACCATTCATAATAATTCATTTTCCTTTTTTAAGCCTCAATTTCCTCTCCTAAGGTATATATCATATCTGGTATAAATGTATCACGCTTTTCTTAGTAGGAACTCAAATATCCGATTTTGCTCTCGGAGACGGAGTGGGCAGCCTTTACCTCAGAAAATCTAAACTTGTCAAAGACCAATGAGTAAATGAATAATAATATGCCTACAAAATATATGTACTTAGGGAATAACACCATTCGCAAGATTCCGACTCACCGAAGATTTCTAAATACTACGTCGAACAAGTAGCAAGCAGTGGAAGTAAGATTTTTGTACCTTCACTCAAATGGAAACCTGACAGTTATACCACATCTTATTAGATTTCAATATAAATGACATTCTTCTCTAAGTGCATCATCCCTCCTTTACCCTACTTAATTCATGTACCTATCAATGCCTATTCCAAATGGCGAAGAATAAAGAAAATTTGAAAGAATCAGACATACAACTTTTTGCTTCGTGTTAAGCAAAAAATCAATTGATTCCCGCATTTGCATGAGATTTTTATGGTGCGCTGGCGTGGAGTCGAGTGGCCACAAACGGAAGTTTTCTTTATTTATTTCATTAATTTACTTTCCATGTGTAAGTATTAATTCATTTAATTTTTTTCTTAATATGAAATGCAACTGTTTTTGTTTTCTACAGGTATGTTGAAAAACAATGTGGCTTTTATTTTCCTGGGTCGCCACAGACGGCAACACAGAGGAGTTGTGGAGGAATGTTGTCACAAATCATGTTCAATGCAAGAACTTCTTAGTTACTGCGGCAATTGATGGCTAATTTTCACAGTTCCTGTTTTGTGAACCTCAATAAATTATTGATTTGCCAGAATGCTGTCTCTTTTTAATTGAATCATAAGTTTGTACGAAACTTAAATCAGTTACTCCACTCATCAGGTCAAACCACCAATAACTCATGAAATAAAACCAATAATTTAAAAAAAAATCTCAACAAATAAAATGAAATCTTAAAAATCTCAAGAATTAAAATTAAAGAGATTCTGGCAGACTAATAAAAAAATAAAAAAGTATTGTGACAAATATTTTATATATTTTGCATCCACAAATGATGCAAGGCCTAATGATGGAATTCGATGCTTATTTTACAAGTATTTTTAAAAAGAGCTCCACTAGTTATTAACAAAGATGAACACAGCGAACTTCACTTGTAATAATTAACAACACAAATAGACAGAGGATCATATCAGCATCTAACAACTTATCAGCTTGAGCTACAGATAAAGTTCTAGAGACAAATTAATCCGCTAAGTGTCCTCGAGTTTATATAGCTTCCCAAAAAAGTGTGATGTTACATGGTATTCTCTAGAAAAATCTACAGATCTCGTTATGTAAGAAAGATATTTCTTGCATTTTTCAGAACCTTCATTTTTGCCGCCAACGGATCTCTAGATTTTTCGCCATGATCAGAGACACTGACTTAGTATCTATTAGGAATTCTCCAAAAACTGTCTTTCTTACATAAGAAAATTTGCCAAGGAAGATGCATTGTAGATTTATAATAGCATATTTGGTGTAAATACAATTACTTTTAACTAGATATCGAAACGAAAAGACTTCAAATATTGAAGTTTCAAAAGAGAGGTATTCGACCACTTAATAAATTAATGTTGTCTCATCCTTAAAATTAATTCTTTTGAAACCAATAATTATTTATTATGTTTAATGGCACAAAATTTACTTATTTTTACACTCTCAATTGCGAAATATGTTAAACGGTTGCTATATATTTTTTTAACTCAATCGGTGCAAGGAATTCCATTCCTAAACAAAAAAAGTATTTTTAGAAATTATATTTTGTTGCCATTTTTCCATGATCCTATGAATGGAATAACTCAAAATTTACGAACTCAAATTGCTGAAATTTAACATAAGGTGCCTGTACCAAACTAATCAGATTCAAACTTTGACCTAAACCTAGCAATAAAACTTTTATTAAGAAGTTATTATGACACATCAAATCAAACAAATAATCGCCTGCTAAAATTTCCTGGATTTCTATGACATTGCTAGACAACTTGGCATATTTCTAAATATTTTCAGAACATGCACATTGCCATTGATGCATTGTGAATGTTTGTACTTTACTTTTCAAAACACTAGAAAAAGCTCACTTAAAAAAACTGTTCTCTGATTTTATTAAGATTTGTTTACATACTATGAAATGTTATTCATGAAAACGTCATCAAGGGTTAATAGATGGCAGCACAATAGCTTTGATAAGGAGAAATAAAAAAAAGATTTTGGAGAGGAAGAATTAGCAAATCGCATGAGTTTATTTTGCAACTTTTTCACAAATGACATTTATTTAAAAACCGAGTATCGCAAATAAAGACAGAAGGTATGGTCCTGATTACCCTTTTAATGTTATTTCCGATATAATTGGCATTCTACCGTACATCTTATATAAAGACAAATTAAATATAATTCGAAATTCCCATAAAAACAGAATATTAGTTTCAAATATTTGTATGTATTATTATTTATGAAAGGTTAACTAAAGTGATTAACACAAATATGTGATTAGATAATTTTTATAACAAAAATTTTATAGACAGAATTTCAAAGGAAATATATTTGTTTCCATCAACAACATATTATAAATAACATTCTATTTTCTAAAAATTACAAAAACTCTTTGTACAAAAATAAAGCCGAATAGTACTGATGTCAATATATATACTTCTACAAATAATAAATTCTATAATATAATTCATATGAATAATTTTTAGACAAAATTAGAGTATTTAAGAATTTTCAAAATTTTGATCCAGGAAGTAAATATTTAGCAGCAAATATTCTTTTCACTGAACAAACCAAATATCCATTTACTTTGTTAAAAAAACAAACCAAATATTTCCAATATTCTTCTTAAAATGATATATTTAAAGTTTTTGAATATTTAAAAAAATTGTTTTTTAAAAAAATTCAGTACTTATCTGAAAAGCATAAAATGAAAATACTGGTTTAGGTTCATAAATTTTCAGTTCTTCACAGAAATAAGTATGCATAAATTATTTATTCTATAAATTCTGAAAGAAATTTCTCAGTATGGAAGCTATTGATTTTGATAAGCTCACAACTCAGTTAAAAGAGCTAATAATATCTAATCGATTTATATCTTCTTGATAGTTATGTATAAAAAAAACTGCATTTTGCGTCAATAATTTCATCAACGAGACAAACAATTTTTGGACAGGCTCTCAAAAAATCTTGCATTTCAATTATCAAGTATATTCTATAGAAATTCTAGTTACTAGAAAGCATAACAGATGGCAGCACAAGATAATTCATATTAATCAGAATATTTAAAATAATTTCAACTTAGATAGACATATCAAATAAAATTTTTCTTTATTATCAAAAGTCAAACTTTTAGCAATTTAGAAACACAAATTTCTTCCATAATTTAAGAGGTTTAAAAATAAATAAAGGCCTTTTTTTTCCTTGCTTTTTGATAAGTTTTTGAAGGCAATTAAAGTAAGCTAACTCACTTAGCTTCCAGTATTTGCTATTTATCAACTGCAGTTTTACAAATTTAAATTCATTTCAAAAAAATTTCCGCTGATTCAGGAAATCTTATGCAGTGATGTTTAAAACGCTTACAATTTTCAAAAGAAATCAATTTCATTTTCAAAATGTTATTAGAGTTTTAAAACTAAAAAAAGCATCAAATTTACAAACATTATCTTCCGTATATACATAAAAGTGTTTTCTTGCTTACGATCAACGAGAAATTTCTGTAACTATTAAAAAAATTTGACCTCGACATCTTGACGAATCGGCATGTTTCAGACTTCCTAATGACGGAAAACATATTTTTTTTAATTACGAATCTCTGTACAGAAAAAAAAAAAAAACTTTAAATGAAATTCGGTGGATCATATGTACACCAACTTATAGATACTTTTCAAATTTAGTGCAAAATTCCATATCTAGGCATTTTACCTCTATTACTATCAGAGTTAACGGACACGATAGCTACAAATAAAAAATTAATAATAATTCTTCAATGTTTATTGAATGAATAAAGTTGAATATGCTATTAAGCATCTATATCGAATTTTAAACCAATTAGTAGAAGGATTAATCATTTGTCCGAATGTATACCATCACATACACATAAATGTGAAAACATGAATAAATTAAATTTATAATATGATCTTGTTTCTAAAATTGTAACTCAATAAAAAAATGTCTGATATACATTTTCTTTTTACCTTACTAGATTAAAAGGCACAATTCTCATATACGGGACTCTGAAAATAAAAATCTGAGTCTTCGTGGCGTTTCTCAAAGTCCAGAATTTTATTCAATACAATGTTGAGAGTTAGCACCAATGTTAAGAGGTGTCATCTGCTAGAAAGTTTGATAGAGCACACTACTGTTGATTTTTAATCCAGGCATTGGCTAAGTTATCGTTAAATTGAAGATTCTGGGAACGTAACATAATGTGAAATGCCAACTAATAGGGAGGGGAAACATATTTGTATTATATTATTTAATACTCGATATACTGCAATGGTATATTTAAGGCAAAATCACATATTAACATAGATTTTTTTGAAAAGGAAAAGAAAATTCGTTCTTTAAGCTCAAAATATTTCGCATAATAATGTTTTAGGCTTACTCCGCCTGTGTTTGCAACATTTTTAAAAACTGCTATTATTATTATTATTATTATTATATGGCAACGACTAAGCTACAACCATTATTTATTATTATTTATAACGTCTGTAACTAAAACAATGAAAAGCATTGCTGAAAATTTTACTTTAAGTTTTATTAAATTCATTGTAATCAGAGAAAATTGATGCTGGAATAAAATAAATGTCACACAAAAGTTAATAGATTAAATTTTTAGTAGTGTTTGTACAGTGATTAAAAATAAAATTCATATTAATATAAAATATTTCGACTAATTTTTAAGTAAAATAAAGCGCTTATAGTTCGCATTTACATACATAAAATTCCGAATTTTGCCTCTACAAATCCAAAAGTTTTAGCAATATTTTTGCAATACATTTCGCAAAGCTAATTACAAACAATATCCAACTTTTAAATCTAATTGCGTTAATTATATACTATTTGTCTGTTTGCTTTATTTCATTCCTAATATTTTCTTAGTGAAAGCATAGTAAAAGTTACCATTTTATTCTGTTTACTTAAAATAAGAGGCATCAACTAATTAATTGAATAAGATTTTTTAAAATGTTAAATCTGTGTATTCATCTGCTTATTTCTAATCTATACTTATAATAGACCTCAATGTGTGTGTGTTGGCGCTCTACAAGCCAGACCGTTGGACTTACAGCTACCAAATTTGGTATATGTATACTTTGGGGGTCGGAAATGTGCACCTCGGGGTTATTTTTTCAAATTTTTAATTAGAATTTGAATTACTTAAAAATTAAGCAAAAGTTTGGCGTTTTTCTGCTATAGCTTCCGAAAATTTTATTTAACAAATATAATTTTTACATCTAGTTAAAGATTAAAAAAAATTAGTTTTCTAATGGTACCAGTATTTTAACATATAACTTAAATTTCTATTTTTAATGAATTTTTAAAGGAATCTTGTGATTGTTTCAAACCGGTTTAAACTGGTTAATGATTTAAATTAATTAAGCAGTGACTTAAAATGCAAAAATGTTCTCACCTGATGACTTGAAATTCTCAATCGTAGATTTCATTTATATATACATTTTTTTTTTCATGTTGTGAGCAAATCTTTAACATACGAAATCGTATTAAGGTACAACTCTGTTTTCTTTTATGAAATGAATGGAAATTTTTATGTTGCAGAATTATTTTAATTTTGAATAGAATTTTTGTTGCTAACCAAAACCTTCTTTATAAAATCGATCTTCGCTAATTATATCTGGCATATGAGGATAATTAATTCTAAAATTAATAACATTAATCTGGAACTGAAAATTTTTCAAATCGCTGTTTAGATGCAGCGCTTGTAAAATAATTCAAAAGTATATTTTAAATGGCGAATTGCAATGTATATACAGTCGAATCCGGTTAATTGGACCACCGGATAATCGGACCAGCCGCTTATTCGGACCGAATCTTAAAGAACCGAAACAAATCCTATGTACATAAGCCTAATATTATTCGCTTTTTTGAACCAAAATTCCATTTAAACGGACCAAAGAACGTGTCAAGGAAGATGAAAAAGAAGCCACAAGTCACCTGTGTACAGCAGGAAGTCCGAAAGGGGAAAGAACCAGTGGGAGACGAGCAAGCACTTTGCTTCTTAGAACGGGCAGCTCGGTAGCCGCCAGTGAGGAACCACTGCTTCTCCGCTTTTCGGGGAAATGAAATCCTACGTACACCAGTTTCTTCGGAACACTTTAGCCAGTGAACTGTGCGTGTCTTGTCTCCCCTGCCAAAATGCCTGGAAAAAACATCCACCTGGAATTTCTACCTCCCAGCACCACAGCTTCGGTACAGCCAATGGACATGGGCATCATAAAAAATTTGAAGACCTTTTATCGTGAAAGGTTGGTTAATTACGTCATTGAAGCAATTGAAAGTTTGCTGACTTCATCATCATCAACAGCCAGAGAAGTGCAAATCCAACATCTTACAAGAGTTACATTTTTGGGAGATGGCTGTCGAAAAATAAGCAGTGTGACAATTCAGAACTGTATTTCTCACTGTGGCTTTAAGCATTTGGTCTTGGAGGTGGATGTGGACATGCTGATTGAAAGTGAAAATGGTGAGGGAAATGTGGAACTCCAAGAGGTCGAAAATTACGAAGAATTTCTATCCATCGTCAACGAGCTTCAATACTACGATGAAAATGAAGATTACGACGCTGAAATTGTTGCTCGAGTTACAGCAAAACACACTACAGCACCGGAAGACCAGGAAAGTGATGATGATGCCCATAATGAGTTGGTGCGACAACACTGGATGCCAAAAAATGCAATGAAATTTTGCGTCATTATTTCATGCAGGTGGGAAATGAAGGCAGTCCCATTGCTGTGTTAGATGTTTGTAGTGATTTTGTTCAAGTGCAGTCTGTCAACAGAACGCGTCAGATCACACTTGATAAGTTCTTCAAACGTTGATTGGAATTTGATAAGAACTATTTTTTATTGTGCTTCGCATGCTGAGTATCGTGTAGATCGTTTCTAAGAATTTGTTTGTAAATTTATTTTTCAATGAATAAAGTTCATAAGCAACAGTAGTTCTTGTTTGTATGTTCGCCATACGTGTGTGCCGCACATTAAAGGTCATAATGACATTTTAATATGTTACGTATTGCACGTCTCGTCTTGTAACATAGGGCATGTTCGTGTAATCGGACCAGCCGGTTATTAGGACCAAAATGATCGCGTCCCGATGTGGTCCGATTAACTGGAATCGACCGTATATGTTCAATTATATATGTTATATATGTTCAATTTCAATAACATTATATAATTCAATTCTGTAACAGTAAAGCTAAGGAAATCGATGGAACTAACAAGTAAACTGAGACGCAGTGGAAAATGGACAATCATTCAACCCGAATATAAGTGGGAAATTAGATGTTGAATCAATTTTTTAAAAAATATATAATTCAGTATTTAGCGATTGATATAGTTGCTGTGACATCAAATTATTAAAAATTTTTAAGAATCAACATGATAATCCTCTTTCATCTCTAATCATTCAGTGGATAATTTTAATAAATTGTTCATAGGAATCAGGCTATAAATTATGACAACATACTGCGAATGGAGGTAAAAAGAATCTACAGAGCAAATCTTCAAGTCTTAAAATACTAAATTTGTATATATTCAGCTTGGAAGTAGATATTTGCCAAGAAGTGGATTTTTAAAGTCTTGAATGAATTTTTAATTATTAAAAAATAATCGAAATGTCAACGCTTTCATTTGTCATTTCTAAGCAAATTATTACACAAAACCCATTTTTGCATCGTCTGTTATATCCTACAATATTAATGGCCTAATGTTCAATCGCCCTAAATTCTTTTCAATAACGATCAAACGTCATTAACTGCAAAACAGTATCATCTAAAAAATTTTGAGAGAGAAAGTTTATGGTTAAAAAACACGTCTAAAAGTGGAATAAATGGTGGTCCAAGGATTGAATTATATGAGAAACATAGCAACAGAATCACGAAGAATTTTCTATTGTGAAACTAAGGATATCATGAAAATATATATTTTGAATTTCATAGACAGTTCTGCCGTTAAATTCAAATATCTCTAAATGTTCAAGAAAAAAATATGCATTTTTTTTGGTAGTGAAATCAATTTAAAACGTTTTTTTTTTATCACGTGAATCGGCAGATGTTAATATTCCCATTCAAATATATTTCATTGTAAGTGCGCCATATGTTGCTTTCAAAAACCTTGAGCACTTGCATATAAGAAAAAAGACGAGATAACCCTGTAAATCTGTGACTTTATTTTCCAAGATTATATCTTTAGAAACTTCGGTAAGTTTAAATACTTTTATTTAATATTAATTTAAATATGAAGTTTAAAATAATTATATTTTAATTCAATTATTTAGCTTCTATGAAGCATTTCTCTTATTTTTATTTTTTAAATAAATATTAAATATATAATTAATAATGATTCTTTTAATCTATTAATTCCAATCCATCAACCACTATTTGTAATTAATGCTTTTTATCATTATTTAACAAGCTACTTCCAATGTAATAATAATATTATGTATTAATCTTTTACAACTATGGTTGAAAAAATTATATATCTTAAGCTTACACAGCATAATTTTTTAAAACAATCTAAATCAATAATAATTCATATGCAGAAAATCTGTAAAGTGTTTTTGTTAAACATTAATGTCAGCCGTTAAGCAGGTACACTTAAACTTTTCATTACGGTTTTCATTTTTACATACTGTCTGATCACATTAGAAAAGAATTGTTTTTTTTTTAAATTTTTGTTTACGTCTTAATTATTTATTCGTTGATCTTTATTACGGTTTCATTTCCAAAATATTCTACTCGAAAAATACTGTTTTTTTTAGTAATAAATATTTTACTATAAATATGTTATTTTTTTAACGTTTTCGTTCTTTTTTTTTTTTTCAAAATTAATATAAACAATATTTTTAATCATTCTTAATAATTCACATTAAGATTAAAGATGATTTTCTAAAAAAACATTATAATGCTACTATTTATATTTCCTTTATTTTCTATTACGTCATGCACTGCTGAAGTGTGTGTTATTTTTTATTTTATTTGTTTACTTATATTTTATTTTTTACAGCATATTGTTTATTAATTTTTGTACTTCATTTATGTATTATTTCAGAATATTTTGGGTTTTGTTTAAATGCTCTTTTTTTATTTTCTTTTTTTAATTTTTGTTTCAGGATTATTTTCCTCACTTTGTATTTTGCTTGTATATTATTTTATATTCTTCTCGTTACGTTTGTGTAATGTTTTCCATTCTTTTTCGTTTTAATTTTATATTGTTTTGTTTTCGTTTGTGAAATGTTATGTATCTCCTGTGTATTTCTTCTCATTGTGTATTTTGCCTTCTCATGTGCTTTGCTTAAGTGTTTTTTTTTGTATTTTGTTTGTGTAATGTTTTAAAGTATTTAACGTTCGCATGTGTATTACTTGTCATGCATTACATTTTTATCATGTTGCATTGCGCTTTTGTCCGTACGTGTGTTATGTAAATAATTGCCTAGTTATTTGCAAAACTCTCACCATTACTGTCTAGTTATTGCATGACACTCGATTTTCTGTAGTTCACTGTCTAGTTATTTACATACCACTCGCACATTATTATGACACTGTTCTTTAATTGCACCATTTTGAAAGTGTAGACGTAATTGATTTAAATATGATAATGTTGCTTACAGATGGAGATTTCAATCCTATTCACATCCTTTCAATCCATCAAAATCATCTAATCTATACTTATAATAAAGCTCAATGTGTGTGTGTGTGTGTTGACGCTCTACAGGCCAGACCGTTGGACCTACAGCTACCAAATTTGGTACATGTGTACCTTGGAGGTCGGGAATGTGCACCTCGGAGCCCTTTTTTCGAATTTTTAAATTTTAATTAATTCAAATTGTAATTAAGTGTAATTTCGACGTTTTTCCGCTATAACTTCCGAAAATATTATCGCACAAACATGATTTTTACATCAATTTAAAGATTAAAAAATTAGCTTTCTAATGGTATCAGTGTTTTAATGTATACCTTAATTCTCTATTTTTAACGGATTTTTAAAGAAATATTTTAATTATGTTTTTTTGATCACGTGAGCGGATAAAAGAAAAGAAAACAATGAAGGAAGTTCAAATAATAATAATAAAAAACTATCATCGTAAATCAAGTCTAAAGAAATGCAACTGTCAGCACGTGACTGGATAAAATAAAATAAACATAAAATGTGATATTTTTTTTAAAAGTAAATGCAAAGCAAAGGATTCTATGATCGTTTGCAATTCTAAATAGTTAATTCAACAAATCTTCTTTATTTACGGTAAACCTGATTGAATTTAGACAGGATATACATTTAAATACCGAAGCAATGGCATATTTCTATAATCGTTTGCAATATCTGTAGCATTAATTCAATATTTTTTTTCCATTAAAAAATGTGATAGTTTCTAAAAAAAAATGCTAAGCCAAGGTTTTTATAATCGTTTGCAACATCTAAATCATTTATTCAATATTTTTTTTTCTTTTCCGCTTTCTTTGAAAAAACATATTTAATATTTTGGCAACATCAAGGAAAAAAACATTAATTTCAGGCCAATCAATGCCCGGAATTACTTCAAGGCTAATGAATATGTGACTTAATTTAAAATTTTAGAACGCATTACTCATGGCGAACCAGCTGGTCGCCAAAGGCGGCTAGTAAATTATAAGAGGAAAAAAGCTTTTAAAAAATGGAAGGTCACGAAAATTTAAAAATTATATACATTATTGCTTTCTTCCAAAATTATTATCTTTTAATTTTGAAGGGTCTTTTTGAGTTTAAAGATCCTTCCTATGTAAAAATGGTTTTATTTATTTAATTAGGTGATTAGTTTTCATCCATATATTACTTACTAGCCATCTGCGTCAATCAACTGGTTCAAAAGAATATTGTCTGTGTTTTGTTTCTATTTAATCGCTTATGCATATTTTGAATCCTACAACAATGTAATTTGAAGCATTAAATTCATATTATTTAAACGCATTTGTTCTCAATACTTATAATGTTAACAACCTGTAATTTTGCTTTTCCGAACTAATAATGTCATCGCAAGGAAGACTGATTTACAATCATCTGTATTGAAATTGAACGGTGCCCGGGTATCACTGCAGAGATCCCAGAACTTGGCGACCATTTGGCGAGAAAATGGATGATACTCGAAACATCGAGAATTTTCCCGATCCATCCATTAGAAGCTGAGATATTGTTCATAATGTTCTGATTGGTATAGAAGCTTTTAGCCCCAACTCCCGGAGCTAGAAAAGACCAGCAACCTGAAGCTGAGATGGTGATTCAAGTTGAACTGAGAGGTCTTGAAAAGGAGTCCTGAATGGAGGAGTCACCGAGAGAATACCGAAGCAATGGCGGAGTGCTGAATTTCTGTGTGCAGGATTCTGGAGTCGTCATGTCTTGTGTCGTAGTCCGTTGTGTGAAGTAGTGAGTCGGCAGAGAAAATAAGAATATACAGAGGAGAAGTTCAGCCATTTGGAGAGACCTATGTGAGAATAGACAGAATCTACAAAGATTCCTTCTCCTGCTGAATCCTGGTCGGATGTGTAAAGTTATTGTAAAATAGACACATTTTCCTTTTATTATTAATATTTATATATAGAAGTAAAGTAAGTTATGTTACTGTTTATTTTAATAAACATTTCTTATTACAGAGAATGAAGACCATCGTTATTATTTGCTTTATTGTCATGGTACTGACTGTTGCTCAAGCAGGTAAATTTTAATCATTTTTATCACTGTTAACTGAATTTATTTTATTTTCTTTCAATATAGATATCTAATAACAGTTTAATATTTGTAAAATGTTTGCAAGGCTGTTTCAATCAATATTCACAATTTAAAATTAGGAAATCAAAAATTTAAGAAGCCGAGATAACAGCAGCGAATTATATCTTCAATAAATATACACATATTCTGTGTTCTATCTATCTATGTAGTGTGAATGTGTCCCCCCCCCCCTGTAAAAAGGGGTTATGCAAGCGAATGTGAAGCATGAAGTAGCTAAGTCGTACTCTTGGCCCTAGTTGGCGCTACTCAAAAACAAGGAACGCTAATTTAGGCTTAAATTCGCTGACAGCTATCATCGGGCTTATCAGCGATAAACGCCATTGGAAACAACAACAAAGAATTGAAGTGCCGTGGTAGTCTTGTTGGTAGAGCATCAGTCTCGAAACCGAAAGGTAGCGAGTTCTGTCCTCGTCTCGACCAAAGACTGCCTTGTTGGCTAATGGCTATCGAGGCACGTTAAATAGGTCGTGACTGCAAAGTCCACCAAGTTCTCTTAACAAATTATACCTCTGGGGGTACTGAACCAGGGATGAGTCGTCTCTGATTTGGATCTAAATTCTGACTTGCAGAGGGATGAATGAGTTAGACCACTCCCTAAGAATGGTTGTGTCGTGTGTGTTCGAGCAAAGTCGTTCTTTCACCTTACCGGTACTCGTTAACAATGAAAGGTGTAGACTTCTGCCTTAATTCGAAAGAGCTCCGCTCATTCGGGCATGGTATAACCAAGTGGCATTAGACCCACAACCCACACCAGGAATTGAATCGAAGAGCGTGAAATCATGTCTCAATATATTGTTTTATAAATAAAAAGGGGAAGTTAATGCTCAAGAATATTCAAGTTTGAGTCATTCTTGAATTTCAGGTTTTGAATTACTTTGTAAATTATCTGTTCATTTGATAAATATAGTATTTTTTCCTTGTTACAGATTGGTGTCCGAGCCCAGATAATACAGTGTGCGTGCGAAGGGAGAACAAATGCTGTCGAGACGCCGATTGCGGAGTGGGAAATTTATGTTGCAACGAAAATTGTGGCAACATTTGTCGTCAGCCAGTAGACTACCCGACTAGGGGAAGGAAAGGAGAAATTTGTTAAGACACTCCTTTTGTTTTAGTTCTGTGGATTATAATTAATAGCACTTATAATCCTTTATACTGATTTGCAATATTTTTGATTAATTGTATAGACATAAAATATTGTTAATTTATTATAGAATATCTAGAAGACCTAATTTCGCTCGACAAGTGTTTTTGTTTTGATCGGTAAACTTATGTTTTTTCGGAAAGAAAATTTAGATACGAATCATATACTGATTACAAATGAGAATTTTTCAATCGCAAATACATTTGATTTATTGTCATTTAAATAAAAAAATCATGAATGCTCCTAGTTAAACATGTTATTCGAAGCAATCTGTCACATTATAGTATACATTTTAAAATTTATCGGGCGTTAATTTTTGAACTTACATTCAGTTTTGCAGTGTTGAAGTCGGTTCCGAGATGGCGCTATATGGCATTGTTAGTCGGAGAACAGATAGAAAATGGCTCTAATAGTTAGTTACAAAAACTTTTGGGTGTGTAAAACCTTGTTTTTTTTTCTAGAAAGTCACCTCTATTGATAAACTTAATAGCCAAAACCTAAAATATGTATACAATTTGAACCATTTGCAAGATACAAGAAATAAATTTTTATATATATACAAAAAATACTTGTTTTAAATTTTGCTTTTATTTAAAAAAATAATGCATTAACATCAATCAACTCTAAAATGGAGAGATTTAAAAGATTGTTGATACATGCTTTTTGTTTTAGAACACAGATAAACTGCACTTTGAATTTATTTTATACTAGACGCCTTGGCGACCAGCTGGTTCGCCAAGAGTAATGGGGTCTAAGATTTTCAATTAAATACTTATGTGCCTTGCTCTCTTTATAATTTCTCTGCCAGATATATTTAAACTTCGAAAGTCACGTAACACTGATTCACTAAATTAATGATATAGATGTTGCAAACGATCATAGAAACCTTTGTATTGTATTTCTTTTTTAGAAAACATAACATTTAATATTTATTTAATTTCATCCAATCTCGTGGTGAATGTTACATTTTTTTTCGATTTAATTTGCAGTCATAGTTAATTTATTTTTTAATTTGAACTTCTGTCAGTATGAAATCAACAGTTTAATAAAAGCTATTTTTTCCCTTTGCTCGTTCATTATTTATTTTAGAAAATGTCACATATTATATTTATTTTATTTTATCCAGTCACGTGCTAAAAGTTACATTTCTTTAGATTTAATTTGTAATGATAGTGGTTTTTTTTAGTTTGAACTTCCGTCAATAGGATGGCAACATGCTGATAAAACCTAATTTTTCCCCCTTGACGTGCTCGTGCAGATTAAATTTTATTGTTTTGTCCGAAATATATTGTTGTAAAACATGGTTAAAATATTTCTTTAAAAATATGTTAAAAATAGAAGCTTAAGTTATACATTAAAACACTGATACCATTAGAAAGCTAATTTTTTAATCTTTAAATTGATGTAAAAATCATGTTTGTGCGATCATATTTTCGGAAGTTATGGCGGAAAATCGTTGAAATTTCGCTTAATTTTTAATTAATTCAAATTCTAATTAAAAATTCGAAAAATGGGCTCCGAGGTGCACATTCCCGACCTCCAAGGTATATATGTACCAAATTTGGTAGCTGTAGGTCCAACGGTCTGGTCTGTAGAGCGCCAACACACACACACACACACATTGAGCTTTATTATAAGAATAGACTAACAATGTCTATAATTTAGTCAGTCGATAAATAATATTTTTGATTTCCAGTGTAAATAAACGATTTTTAGTTTTAATTGTTCCTTTATTTTCCTAGTTAAAAAATACGCACTATTAAAAAAACTCTAGCTATATAGCACCTAGCATAAGGTCAAAACCAAATAAATACAAATAAAAATTCTGTACTTGTCGGTTGTAACGATGAACAAAAAAGCGACAAGAAAAAATTTCGCCAATTTGGCGATTGAAATAGTCAAACTGTAAAGCAAGTGATTCGAAAATGATTTTATCTATCTATATACACATACTTATTATATGTATTTATACACTTGAATATATTTTTATAATTTGACGAAATTTTTTCCTGGAGCTTTTAGGTTTCCGTTACAATAGACAAGAACCTAAAACTCTGTAAGAAATTAATTTTAAAAATATTTTTTAAAGCATGGCAGGAGCTTAAAAATAGTATAATTTTAATATGAAAAACATTAAAAATAGCACTAATTGTTGAATTTTAAAATAGATTTGGATGGTAGACATTTTTCATGCCGGTTTATACTCGGCCAGTTTTATGATAGCCAGTAGGCGGCGCATGCGCAGCAAGGGAATTATTTTTGTTTGCAACAATTTCATAAAATAGATTCAGGCATTCCATGCTTGACTATAAAGAATCATTTTGGAGTCCATTAGTTTTTCTTTTGCACTGCGTATCGTATTAAAATGATAGATATTTGCACAAAGAAACCGGGTAAAACAAAACAAAAATGTCAACATATTTAAATTTAAAAAAATTTATAGAAAAGAAATAGTAAATAAAATGAAGAAAAAAAACAGCCTCACAATTGAATGAATAAAGAGCAAAAAATGTCAGAATTGTGTCACGCCTCACGCCTTTTTGTTATATAATTTTATAACTCTTCGATAGGCCGCCGTAGCCTGGTTGGTAGAGCGTCAGTCTCGTAACCGAAAGGTCGCGGGTTATGTCCTCGACTTGGCCAAAGACCGCCGTGTTAGCTAATGGCAGTTGGGGCACGTTAAATATGTCGTGACTACAAAGTCCTCCAAGGTCCCATAACAAAACGATATCTCTGTGGATACTGAATCAGGGATGAGTCGATCTCTGATTTGGATCTAAATTCCGACTTAATGATGGATGAATGAGTGTATGAATGAATTCGACCACCCCCTAAAAAGGGTTGTGTCGTGTGTGTGAGCTAGAAGTCGGACTTCTGCCCTCTGGGTGCTCAGGGGTCTTTACTCTCAGAAGCTACTGCACCCCCTTTCAGTGTAAAACATGGACACGACAACAACAACAACATAACTCTTCGATCACGAATAACTAATATGCATCCTCCCGGCATACTTTCAGGCCGCGGTGGCCTGGTGGTAAAGTCTCGGCTTCGGAACTGGTGGGCTTCAGGTTCGAGACTCGATTCCACCGAAGAACCGTCGTGAGAAGGGGTCTCTTGCACGTTAAATCTGTCAAACCAACCATCTTCCCGTTGGTGTGGTGTGGTGTGGAGAGGGGGTGCCAGTTCAGGTGTCGTTCTCATCATCTGACCATGGCTCAAAATCACGAGGTCCGTCCCAAAATAGCCCTCGTGTTGCTTTAAACGGGATGTTAATATAACTAAACTAAACCCGACATATTGTCTGGGGAGAAAAAAGAATTTGTTCAACAGCTGTTCTATTTATTGAAGTCCATCAACAAACATTAATCATGATTTGATCACCGATAGTTTAGAATGATATGAAAAATCTAAAATATCATCTTAACGTTTATTGTTCTCTATACCAGTGCTCCGCAACCGATGTGCCATGAGCCAGATACAGGGGTGCCGCGATCAAATACATTGTATTTGACATTTTACAATTTTTCATCATGTATTTAATACACAATGACAATTTTTTTTCATAATAATGTCTATTTTTTCTAAATATACTAAAGAATAATTATTATAACTAAATAATTATTCAATGGTACCCTGGTGAGAACAGCTTTAAATAATGACATGACTTTAAAATTATACTTCTCCGTAGTTCCATTAGATGTTTTCTGGATTTACGTTAAAAAAGAATATCCTCACATTTCCTACAAAGCAATCTTAACATTACTTCCATTTTCGACGATATATTTATGTCAGCAAAGTTTTCAACTCTTGTATTAATTAAAAATGATAAGTGGTCATACTTAAAAGATCTTGACCAAGAACTTCAGGTCCCGGTGTTAAATATTGAGCCAAATTTAAAACTTTTGTGTTCATTGAAACAAGCGCAGGTATCACATTAATAATTATTATGATTTAGTAGAAATAAATATGTTACGGTTTTATGTATGCATACCTTTCAAATAAAAAACAAACATTTATTGTAAAGTCTGTGTATCAATGAATACCTATATACTTTAGCTTCTGGTGTGCCGCGGAATTTTAGAAAGAAATAAGGTGCGTCGTACGAGAGAAATGGTTGCGGAGCACAGATCTAAACTATCAGTTGCCTTGTTAGAATTAATAAAAGAAAAAGTCTTGACTCTTTGTTTATCAAGGAAAGAATTTGTTGCTTAGATTAATCCATTGTCGCTCAGCAGGATTTTGGCGCACTTCTGCGCTTACTTTTCTACTTCAATTTTCATTAACAAAAAAAATATTATTACTGGCGCACTTCTAGGCTGATTTTTCATTTAAATAAAGGTGAACAAAAAGGATGTGACATTCCAGATAATATATAAAATGTTTAGCGATTCGATTTTTGATTTTCTGAAGAAAAAAAAAACATATTTGATTCAGGGATATTATGAGGATTAAAGACAGGTTTTATGTTAGGGCCAAATATTTAGTCTCTAAATATTTTTTAAATAAATTATAACCTTTCGTTCCGACAGTATTCGGATTTTATGTGCATAATTAATTTACAATTACACTCGAATTGAACATTTACATTAATAAAAATACGTAACAGAAGTTTTACAATTTCAAGCTGGGTTTTTTTTTTTTGTTTTGTTGTTGTTATCCATAACATGCCTCTAAGTTTAGATCTTAATATATGACTGGTAAAAGGGTAGAAGATGATAAAAGTTAAAATATTGGGTTTTTGCATTTAAATAAGATCTTGTTAATCAGAGTGAAAAAGGTTAAATAAAAATGTATAGATGGTACAAAAAAAAGAATGAGTCTTTGAATGTTTTAAGACATTAAAGGCGGGAGTCGCAGATTGATCCGCGATTTGATACGCGTTGCCTAACATACTTTCGTTAAGATTCCCCGCCTTTAATGTGTTAATAGCTTGATTATGTAAAGAGTAATATTTTTAAAAGCTCTAATAGGAGAAAAAAAATTTAAATTTTAGTAAAACATGTGGAATTTTATTTAACCAAGTGTTACATAGAAGAGCATATTTTTTGTAGATCAATGTTTGCATTAATTATTTTTTAAATTCGACTTTGTCGAAAAAAGTCTGTCAGTACTTTTCTGTCGGTCAGAATTGCAGACGGTGAAAAATCCTTATCTAAAATTTTCATTTTATATTTTAGAAAACAGATCATTATGATTTAGAAAATTATATCTGGTATCAAAATAAAAATAGAAAATTAAATCTATATGAATGTAAAAAAATTTCATGATTATTATACTTGAATTTATTTCTCGATTACAGTTATGTTGATGTGCAATTTTTTACTTATTCATTTTTTTCGGAAACAGGTAATTATAACACCATTGAAAAAGTAGAACAATACTTATATAACAGGGTTTTTTTAACTAGTCCCTGAGTTCTAACTATTAAAAAAGTATGGAGCGGCATTTTTCGACGATGCAATCTTTACCAACAAACTCGAGTTTATAATAAATAATCCAGATATCGATTTAAAAATTTTATCAAACATTTTCTTCCATGTGACACAATTAAAGGAGGGAAATAAAAAACATTTTTTTTCCAAATTGGTACTTTTTAAAAATATATTCCTCACTTAAGTGTGCTAATATAGAGTGCCGCAGTTCATTTTATAAGTTCTATTATTATTACCTACAACGTTCTACTTAACATTTTTCAGGTTTATACATTTTTATTTAAATAAAAAAAATTGTATTTTTAATCACTACCTCTAGAAGTTAAACTATTTTGAGAAAAAGTAGCACTAAATGAATTTTCTGTAAATTTCTCTGAAAACCGAGACGTCACGATAATGTGGGTTTTAGATTTTGAACCCAACTGCATAACTGAATTTAATTATCTCATTGTTCAAGAAAAAAATATGTGCATTTTTTGTTGTGAAATCCATTCAAATCAGTTTTAATCACATTAATCAGTCCAGATGGCAATTTCTCAATCATAAATGCCAGACTTGAAGACACGACATGTGTTGTTTTTAAAAATTTTGAACCCTGATATATAAGAAAATAAATATAATGTGATTGTAAATCTCTTTCTTTCTAAGATTAAAATTTTTGATATTTAAGCAAGTTTTCTTTTCCTTCGTATTACAGCTGTTAGGAAAAATAATGGAATTTATTATCAAAGATTCAGTAGCTATGTTCATATGATTGTAAGTCATACTAAAAAGTAATTAGTCATGCTAACTGATTAAACGCATTTGGCCTTCTTGTTTTTTAAAAAAATACATTTTGTCACATATTTAAATCCCTTTTATGAAATAACACGGCGATTATTTTGAAATGCATCTCGTAATTTTACAACATATTCGAATACCTAAAACGAAACCTGAACCCATAGCCTCTCTATGTTACAAATAAGCCAATAGAAGAATGTTTAAATCGAATTTAAAACGAATGAACTCAATTATACGGCGTTTTTTATTGTAATCAATCTCGAAACAAGATATCTCAGATCTTGATACCGTGCCCTTACTACCAGATCATTGTAGTATCTTCGGTTTTTTAAATGCATCTTTCAGCGAGAAATAATTTAACAGGTTTCTGAAAATTTATAGTAGATACACTAGTTAAAAACATAACTATCACCAGGAAAGAAACCGATAATGGTCATGAAGTTATAAAAAAACCAATTCATTTTATAAAAAAGTTTATTCTTTGAGCTTTGTGCTACATCATTGTATTTACTTGCAACAGAAAATCCAATTCAAAAGAATTTATGTTCTTTTGTTACATTGGTGTAAAGGATCTTTAGTTTTCAGCAACATTCTTCGGAGAGTCTGTAAGTCCTAAGGGTTCAACCGAAGATGATTTGACCATATTTTTTCGATTACGTGGAATGACCCTTCGACCATCTGTAGGGTAATACACAGGATTACGACAAATATTTCCACAATTTTCGTTGCAACACAGCTCACTATAACTACATTCGGCATCACTAAAACACTTGTGAAGCGCTCGGGAGCATACTTTCAAAGGCCTTTCAGGACAGTTTTCTGTGAAAATAAAATGAGAAAACTTTAATTATTATACTTTAACTTTTAAATATCCGAATATTTAAGGTATTTCAATTACTTTTTTTAAATTTAAAATATATATATCTAAATACGATCTACGTATCAAAGAATAAATTAGAGTGAAACATCGATCAATTTTATATTTTTAAACAGTATTTTATTTATGAATTACTGAAAACGTTTACATTTAAAGAAGCATGAGATAGAAGAATTATTGCAATTTCTGTTCAAACCTCTCAAATCCCTCTTTTAAAAATACTTTATTCAATTATTTTCTGCTCTTTATATTTAATAAATTCATTTTTATTGCCATTCTATGAGGAATAAATTTCACTAGAGCAAAATTAATAATTTATATAGATACGCTACAAGTTAGTCCAGAAATTTGATACCTAAATCGTCTGCGATTACTGTTGCACTTAATTAGAGAAAATATGTAAAAAAATTTTAATCTTTATAATATCGACTGCTATTAACGCAAGTTTTTTATTTAATAAAATGTATAAAAATACTTTATTAATAAAATGTATATATATGCTTCAAAATCGTCTGTGATTGATATTTATTATCTTTAAGGAAAATCAAAGATAATAACAAT
>JAPMOQ010015521.1:1412505-1428723 GCA_026543055.1 Argiope trifasciata | reverse complement strand
AACTTACAACATATATAACATAATTATAACATATATTAACAACTTACAACATATATAACATAAGGAAAGGCAACTAAAAATCATTATTGTATGTAAAGTAATTCATTAAACACTCTTTTTGGTCTACATGTGGTCTTGTACTTTGAATCACTAACTAGTACCTTCAAGTTTGGAGGTGAAGACTACCAGATCAGGGGAAGTACCCGCCCCTCGTCATCTGACAGCTGTTCAGAATTATGAAGTTGAGCCCAAAATAGCCTTGGTGTTGCTTTAAAATGGAACATTAATATAACTAAACTAAATCAAACAAAACTCTAATTGTAGAAGGGGATCTTCCATTAAAAAGACATTCGGTGTATTTAGCTAGTATACACTGAGATATAAATAAGTTCACAGTTGTCAACATATCAACTTCAAAAAATGAGGTGGTCACTTTAGCGTTTTGTCTCCGAAAGAATTTCTTTCATTTAAATGAGCTATTCTTAACCATTTTGTATACAATACCGTGTCAAATTGCTGAATTTTAAATCTTAAATCTGCAATTAAGTATTAAATTATTTAAAATCCAAAAATCACATAGAAAGCTTCAGTATCTTAAATACTCATTAGGTGTTGTTGTTTATAATGACACTTGTTCATAGACAAACCAGCTGACAAAGTCAGCGATTTTAAGCCGAAAGTGCGTCTCTAGTTTCAGTAGCATTAACTAGGGCCAAGAGAACGTCTTAGCTACGCACTCATCACAACCCATCATCCACGCTTTTCATTTATTCACCCACAAATCGTATTTTAGACCTGAATAAGAGAACGATCAGAAAGAGAATGGAAATGATTGAAAAACGTCCCGATGAAATATAATAAATTTATGTTTAAAAAGTAGATCATTAAAGGAATGCAGCTACTGGTGAAACTTTATTCGATATGAGAAGATGAAATATTTATTGCCTAGTATTTATTCCATTTTCGAAATTAAAGGAATTATAGAAAAATGAAAATATTCTATTTCACTCTTATAATTTCCACCACTTGTGAATTGTATAAATCATCTACGAAATCGATCCAAGATATCCTCCTAATAGCATATCCCTTACTGATTTAAATATTATATGTAACTTCTAAAGTTAAGTGTTTCTAATGAAAAATGGTTTGTAAGTTTAGAGATCTTTATAGCAAAATCTGATTTAATTTTCCTGCGATTATATTAAAACAATACAACCGGTAGCAATTCTTAAATAAACCTATTTCGAAGTAATTTTGACTTTAACAATTTCCTTAAATTTTCTAAATCACAACTGTTTGATTAAATTTCGTTAAAAATATCTTTAAATATAACGTTTTTTAGTGTCGGTCCTTTTTTTAGATTAGTAATTACATTATTTCAGATAGACTTTTAATAGAAAACTACTTATTATAATGGTTCTTGTGCTAAGACTTCGGGAAAATTTATTCAGATCTTTTCTATCATGGTCCCTAGGACACAAAAAAAAAATCCTTCGTTCAAAAGTTATCTATCTATATATATATAAATATACACATAACCCATTGCATATGTTATCTTGTAAACAGGATAACTTTGGATTTTAACTGGCTTAGAATATGTTTTCTAAAAATGGAAAAATCTCGAATGAGATCGTTAATGGCTCATCTAGCTGAAAAGGAATGGAAATGGTGTGGTGGTTGAAATTTTCGTTTCGCTGTAACTTTCTTAATAATGAAGAGAGAAAAATAAATCCAATCAGCCAAATTAGTGTTTCATTAAAACAAACTTTTGTATTCCAAGATTTTCGATAGCTAAATTATCTTAGAAGTTATACTGCAGAATGATTTAAACACGCCCTAATTTTGACTGTTTCTAAACATCAATAATATAAGTTGTCAGATATAACTTAGATATAAAAGAATCTACGTTTGCTTTTCAGCTTACCAAGAAGAATTTATTTTCGATACGCAATGACTTCATATTTAACATAACAGATTTTCAAAAGAAAATATATTAAATTTTTAAATAAAGACAGAAAAAAAAGGAATTAAAAGAAAAAGAAAAGTAAAATGCGAATACTTACCCGCATTTTGATGAAATACATAAAAAGTTGAAATGCTAGTTAAGTTTGACTATTCTGAGAATAAACTAAGCGTGTAACATTTCTTACTACTGTGTAACAGGATGTCAACTTCGCGCATGCGCAAAGAGGTACTATTTTTAAATTAAGGTTTCACGTGAAAGTCTGACCTGTTTTCGTGCCGGTTTCTTGCTTCGGATTTCATTGTTAATTTGCATTTCAATCGCACTTGGAGAGCCAGAATTCAAGAGCATCTTCTGCGAAATTCTCTTTATTTTATTCTTTTTAGAAGTTATTGTTTATTTTTTTTATAAATATAACGACCGAACGTATGATATTATTTGATACAGTTATTTTTATTACTTTCGAGGAAACAACAATTTTCTTTAAAACTTGAATATTATTTTTATTACATGGTATTGAATTATCAATTTCAAATCTTTATCAGTTATTAAATTTTATGTAATACACGCTGAATTGAAAATTCAATGATATTATTATAAAAAAGAAAAAATATTTTTTAATAAGTTCTTTTTAAAATTTATTTCTAATATAATGAAGTTATTGCATTTTTCTACATCTAACTGAACAGATTAGTTAAATATTTATCTTTTTAATGCAAATTTTTCATCATAAATTAGTTAATTTCATTTAACCGGGGGTTTTTTAAAACCGTGGTTTCAATAGTAATAAGATGAATACGATTATATCCTTTTGAAGTAATTATTGGTGGCATGTATCCTTCAGGCATGATGCCTGAGAGAATTTATTACGTCTTTGCATCAATCTTGTAAATAACAACATAATTGTTTCTTTGCTTTAAACATAGAGCAACGAACATTATTACATAATTATAATAGGGGAAAGTCCTATTGAAATGCATTATCTAGGATAGTAATTACTATTTTGATAAAGGGAAATTTATACCTGATCTAATAAATTTATTATATCATTTCATACTCAGTGTAGATTTGATAAATAACTAAAAAATTAATGTACAACAATAGTATTTTTATTTAAACACTAACAAACCGGTTTTCATTGGTAGTTAAAGGAAGACACTTATACCATTTGAAGTAGTTGATGGTAACAAGATTTCTTTCATGCATGATGCATGAGAAATTTATTACACTTATGCATCAGCCTTGGAAATAAGAGTAGGATAGCATCCTTTTATGAAGCATGTACAGAGTAGGATTTTATCCATGTAATGGAAAGTCCTAAAGAACTGCATCATCCAGGACAGTAATTATTGTATTGAAAAGTAGAAATTACTTTCTGATATAATTAACATATTATATCATTCTGCACCTTACCATATAGGGTCATTATATATTCACCACTTTTTAGTGAGAACTTTGTCCTCTTAGATTTAATATTCTTTTTATTTAAACTCTATAAAACCAGTGTTTCAATAGCAGTTATAGGAACCTGATTATATCTCATGAAGTAGTTGATGATGGCATCATTTTCTTCATGAATGATGAATGGAAAATTTTTAGGGACTTATGAATAAGCCATGTATGAAAGAGAATGACTGCATCCTTGCATGAAGCATGTAAAGAAGAATGTGATTGTATCTAGGTAATATAAATGGATAACTATAATGAACTCTCTTATACAGGACAATAATTATTATACAGAAAAGGAGAAATTTATTTCTGTTCTAACTAACTTATTATCTCATTCTGCACCTCACTATATTGGGTCATTATATATTTACTACTTTTCAATGCAAATTTTTCTTCTTAGATTATTATTTTTTTTATTTAAACTCTATCAAACCGGTGTTTTAATAGTAGTTACAGAAACAGGCTTCGATCCTGTAAAATAGTTGATGGTAGCAAGATTTTCTACCTGTATTAGACAAGTAAGAACTTAATTACATGAATTCGTCAACCTTAGTAATGAGTGCATGATTGCATCCTTGCATGAAGCATGAAGAAAGAAACAGGATTGCATATATGTAATATAAATTGAGAGCCCTATTGAGTCGCATTATCCAGAAATTATTATATTGAGAAAAGAAAATTTACTCCTCTTTTAATTAGCTTAATATATCATCCTCACTGTTGCAGGTTCATTATATATTTACAACTTTTTAATGCAAATATATCCCCTTAAATGAATAATATTTTTATTAAAACTATAAAATACAAGTGTTTCAATAACATTTATAAGAACAAGTTTATATTCTTTGAAGTAGCTGATGGTAGCATGATTTTCTTTATGCATGATGCGTGGGTTTGGTTTGGTTTAGTTATATTAACGTCCCGTTCATTATTTTTATTTAAGCACTAGAAATGCCGAAAGCAATAGCCGACTTTGCAATAACAGTTATAGGAACATTCTAAGAACCTTTGAAATGGTAGATAATACTTTCTTCATGTATAATACATAGGAGAATCGTTTTAACTCCATGAATGAGATACGTATATAACAGCATGATTGAATCCTTGCATAGAGCATGAGGAACGAATATAATTGATCTATGTAATATCGATGAAGAACGTTAATGATCTGCATTGTCCAGGATAATAATTACTGTTTTGAAAAGGGGAAATTTATCCCCGATATAATCAATTTATTACATTTCTCGATACTTCACTTTACAGATTCGTGAATCACCCAAATCATTTTAATGCAGATTTTTCCTCTTAGATTAATATTTTTTTTAAACTCTAACAAACCGGTATTTCAATAGCAATAACAGGAACACGTTTATATCCTTTGAAGTAATTGATGATAGCATGGTTTCCTGTATGCATTATACATGGAAGAATTTGTATGCATCTATGCACCAGCCATGGAGATTAAAACATGATTGCATTCTTGAATGAAACATGGAAACATTGAAAGGAGGAACATGATTGCATCTGAGCAAAATCAATGGAGAGTCCTAATGAATTACATTATACACTACAGGAATTATGATATTAAAAAGGAGAATTCGTTTCTGATATAATCAATTTATTAAATACAAATTATTCTTCACCTCTATTTGAAAATTCATTAAATATTTGTAACTTTTTATAATATATTCCTTCTTACATCGATATTATTTTTATTTAAACACTAATAAATTTGTATTTCAATAGCAGTTATAGAAACATATTTATACCTTTTGAATAAATAAATTACAGCATGATTTCTATCATGCATAATGCATGGGAAAATTTGATTGCATTTATGCATTACCCATGAAGATAAAAACATTGAATGCATCATTGCATGAAGCATGGAAGAACGAGCAGTATTGTATTTATTTATTAGCAGCGAAGACACAAAATGAGTTGCATTATCCAGAATAGTAATTATTGTATTCAAAAAGAGAAATTTAATCCTCATCAAATCATTTTATTATATCATTCTACACCTCAATGTATTGATTCATTAAATACCTAAAGGTTTTTATTTACAGTTTTCCTTATAGATTAATAACTTTTTTAAATTTAAACTCTAAAAAAACAGGTTTTTCAATAGCAATTACAAGGACACGCTTACATCTTTTGCAGTAATTGACTCTAGCATAGCTTCCTTTATGCATGATGCATGGTAGAATTTGATTGCATCTATGAACCAACCATGGTGATAAGAACATGATTGCATTCTTGCATGAAACATGGAGAGGAAGAACATGATTGTATCAATGTAATATTAATGGGAACCCTAATGAATTACATTATTCAGGACAGTAATTATTATATTGAAAAGAGGAAATTTTTTCAGTCCTAATTAACTTATATCATTCTATATCTCACCGTTTAGGATCATTATATATTTAAAACTTTTTGATACAAATTTTTAATATTAGATTAATAATATTTTTATTTAAACATTAGCAAATCGGTGTTTCAATAACAGTTAAAAGAACAGGCTTATATCCTTTGAAATAGTTAATGGTAGCATAATTTCGTTTATGCATGATGCAGGGGAGATCTTGACTACACGTATGTATCAGTTATTGAGCTAAAAGCATGATTGCATCTTTGCAGGAGGCATGGAGTAGGATTGCATCTATGTATTATCAGTGGAGAGCTCTAATGAACTGCATTATACAAGATAATAATCACTGTGTTGAAAAAGGGAAATTTATTCAATGTCTAACCATCCCATGGTATCATTCAGTATCTCAATTGTATAGAATCATTAAATATCTACAGTTTTTGTAAAATATCGATAAAATTCTTTGTGATGCGTTGCAAATCTATACTGACGACAACATGGGTGAAGGCGTTATTTCGAGTAGTGGACTTCTTTTGTTAAAATGAAAATGCCATTGGGATATGTGTAACAAACCCTCAGTGTTCGTGCAGAACTAATAGCTGTTGTGGAGGCTTTGAAATTTTGCATAACTGGGAGTGTTTGAACTAACATTTGGATTCTGAATGACATGATGGAAGCATGGGGATCACACGACTAGGAACATCATCCAACTTTTGAATCACTTGATTGCCAATGCTAAGATCATCTTTCAGTGAGTTCCGTCGAATGTGAATGTGCACGGAAATGAAATTGCTAATGGTCTGGCCCGAGATGGCAGCCATAAGGATACTGCTCATGTTGGCTGCCTTACTTCTTCTGAAATCGCCACACGGGTCAGGCAAGATATCTGTTCTTCCAGGGAGGAGAGCGCCCGTGTATGAATGGTATGCGGAAAATCACTCTGGAGATATTTTAATTGGGGTTGGCAATAGGGACGATCAGAAACTCTTGCTAGATTCCAAAGTGAACATACTCGTGTACAACGTTGTGTGACGAACCATAAAGTTTATCCCATGTGTCCAAAATGCAATGCGATTCAAGATGATCTTGCCCATATTTTGGCCTGCATCGGTTTCAGTAAAGGCCAGCTATTCTCGAATCCTGAGACAGTGTTACATTGTTTGACATTATGACTGACAGTGCTACATTGCTCGGTTTCATGGACCTGGTTTGATGTTTCTGTCAACCAGGTTGGATAAGCCACAACATACAAATATTTACAATTTTTTGATGCACATTTTTCCTCTTAGATGTATAATCTTTTTATTTAAACTCTAAGAAGCCGGTATTTCAATGGCAGTTATAGGAACATGCTAATATATTTTATGCATGATGCAGGGGAAATTCTGATGAAGAGAAGAACAGGATTGCATCCTAATCCGAAACATGGAGGAAGGAGCAGAATTCCATCAGTGTATTATCAACGAAATGTTCTAATGAACTACCATATATTTCATAGTAATTATTATACTTAAAAAAGGGAATTCATTTATAATTTAATGAATTTACTCATTCTGCACCTCATTGTATAGGGTCATTGTACACCTAAACCTTTTTTTACCACTTAGATTAATATTTTTTACTCCAATGCTAACAAACCGGCGTTTCAATAGAAATTATAGGAGCATGTTTATATCTTTTGAAGTAGTTCATGGTAGTATGATTTCCCCCTTCATGGTGCACGGGAGAAGTTGATTGCATGTATGCATCAGTCATTTAGCTAAGAGCAGTATTGGTTCCTTGAAAAAAAAACATAAAGTATAGAGTAAGATTCACGTTTGTGTTACCAATAGTGAGCACAAATGAACTGCATTATCTATTATAGTAATTATTTCATTTAAATAGGATTTTTTAATGTATAAAAAACGTTTAATTACATTAAGAACATAGGATTCGGGGCTATTTAATAAGCTGCAATGGCAGCTCTTGTTTGATTTTACCATACACTTGTCCTCAGTATTAGGTAATACCCAGAGATTAAGTTAATAATAAAACACTACAGAAAACTCTATAAAAAATTTATTTCCTGTAATTTGTGTTGCATTAATGTGCGCATAAATTATCAAAATTTGATTGGTAAGGAATCGATTATTCTGCTCAAATAAGGGGAAAATTCTGTGGCTACTGGAATAATCTTCTAGAAAATATCCTGTTCCTAAAGGCTAATCGAAATCTGTTCTTTCCATGTCTCTTCCTGTATTGTCTTTCACATGCATTGATCCGTCAACCCTTAATGCCGACATTTATTACCACAACTGTCATCTCTACAGCATTTCATTGTGCTATGGCAGTCTTCATGTCTGAGACACTCCTGATTCTGCCAGAAACACACTCTGAGACCCACGCCAGGACACGGCTCTATGAAAAGATGAAACAAAAATTACCAAATGCAATATCCATTAAATAGATTAATGTACAGATTACACAGAATATTTGTAAGATTGCTAAAATAACTAGGGTTAATTATATATCACAATTCGATGTTTAAAAATATTTGATCAAAGTAATTGGAATATTCGGTTGTGTCTTATTTAATCGAAATTAAACTGAGCCAATACTCGAGGGAAATCACATGAATTCGCAGCAACGAAAAAATGCATCGGGCTCGGCTGTATGCATGAGAGCTCTCGGCAGATTGTATCTTTCAATTTCAATAGATGAACGAGATCGATATAAACTGAATTTTATATTTCCCATTACCTGATGGTGTCAGATCTGGAGACCGAGGAGGCCATGGATACTTGGCTTCTGCCAGCTTCCCGTACACTGATTATTCCTCCAGTGGATTCTGATGCTAATGTTTCTATTTGGACTGCAACCCGTACCGAAGTTGCCATCCTGGCATAGGGCTAGCGTGTTTTCCCCTTGATCTGGGCATCCCGGTTCGGGCATGGTTGTTCTGGGTTCTATCTGTGAGATGTATGAATGAACCCCCTGTAAAAAGGGCTTGTGCAAGCGAATGTGTGTGTCACCTTCATTTGAGGTAGAAGTCAGACTTCTGCCCTCTGGGTACTCAAGAATCTTTACCTTCAGAAGCTACTGCTCCCCCTTTCCGTGGAAACACGGACACGACATCATCATCATCCGTACCGAATGTGTCCGCTTTAGAACGTTTCTGCCTAAATGTTTACAGGAAGTTACACGAGTCTCCAGCTATGCAGTTTCCTAAAATCCCTGAACAAGCTTTAGGAGACTTGCTACTATTAACGGCCCTTTTCCAGTCTTTACATTTTTCTGAAGTTGGAATTTATGCAATGCAATTGTCGATGATTCCTAATTCGTGTAAAATAACTTCATCATTAAAGCCTTATCCTTCCCACTCAGCATCCTTATTCACTTACATGGAGAACGAACTGATTCTGAATGAAGAGCGTAAGTATTTATAATCACCAGACACATTTGTATATTTCCAAATAAGTTGTTCGTACCAGCGCCATCTGTCGGGCATTTCTTCTGGTCATAAAAAAATCCTGCTACCAATCAATGATAAACCTGTTTTGTTTTTTTTTGGAATTTTTTCAAGTTTTATAGATTTTAAGGTTTATACCGACTTTCTGCCAACCCAGTATAAAAATACAACAGAAAGAAATTTGGTATATGACTCGACCATCGTTATTATAGATTTATACCAAATTTTTTGACTCACTGACCATTATCGATCTGTAAAATCACATAGGTGTGAACACGATATCTGAAATATACAATGATTTAAATAAATGAAGCTATCTGAAGATTATTAACACATAGCTTAATTTATGTGTTATTTGCTTTGTAATGATTTTTTAATAGTCAAAAATAAGGGAACTGTTTATTCACCTCGAGCGCATGAATTTTCGTCTGAACCGTCATCGCAGTCTTTCGTATCGTCACATAATTTATAGTATTCAATGCACCTACTGGAATCGCTGCACTCTATTTCGAAATCTGGTATACATCGCAAGGGTCTGAGTGGTCGTGTCTCATTTTTTGAACTTTTCAACTGCCCTGGAATGAAATGAAAAAAATGCTATTAATTACAGATTTTTTTTATTTAAAAAAGTAACATTTTTTACAGATTTTTATTTAATTTCGTCTGGTCCAAACTTCTTAAGCCCCCGTTTTATTGAATATTTTCCACAATTGTTTTTTCCCGATGGCAATACAATGCCTTCAACTTGAAAAATGGGAATTGGGAAGCCATATTACTGGCTCTCCGTCCCACCTGTAGGCACTCTGAAATAAATATTGAATGAGCGTACCATCTATATAGCAACACTGGCGGGAGATGTGGTTGAGTTATGAGGATCATCAACGCCACGGTACAACCCTCCCTGTAGGAAGTACGTCCCATCATCTTTGTGGGGAGTTAGATCCCCCACCTTTATTATACCCACCGGTTTGTCGTGATCCAAGCACCAAACCGAAAGCATCTCATCCTCAATCACAAGGTGCCCCGCCTGGTGTTATGGAAATTGGGAATAAATTAGGGAATATAATATGAAGAAATAATTATGAAATACTAGCCGCCTTTGGCGACCAGCTGGTTCGCCATGAGTAATTCGTTCTAAAATTTTCAATTAAATCCCATATTCATTAGCCTTGAAGTAATTCCGGGCATGTATTGTCCTGAAATAAATATTTTCTTTAAGATGATGGACGGAAATTTCTAAAAGTTCACCTTTTCCTAATAATATTCTTTAATTTTATAAATCAGTCAGTTTGAACCATCGGTTATGCTTCCAAAATATTAAAAAAAAAATTCCATGATGTTGCCAAAATATTAAATATGTTTTTTTTTAAAGAAAGCGAGAAAGGGAAAAAAAGTATTAAATTAATGATACAAATATTGCAAACGATTACATAAATATGCCATTAAGTCGGGATTTCAATGCATATCCTGTCTAAATTAAATCAGGTTTACCGTAAATAAAGAAGATTTATTGAGTTAATGATATAGATATTGCAAACGATTGTAGAAACATTTGTTTTGCATTTATTTTTTAAAGAAAATATCACATTTTATATTTATTTTATTTTATCCAGTCACGTGATAAAAACATGGTTAAAATATTTCTTTAAAAATTCGTTAAAAATAGAAGCTTTCGTTATAAATTAAAAAAAACTGATGCCGTTAGAAAGCTAATTTTTTTATCTTTAAATTGATATAAAAATCATGCTTGTGTAATAATATTTTCGGAAGTTAAAGCGGAAAAACGTCAAAATTTCGTTTAAATTTTAATTAATTCAAATTCTAATTAAAAATTCGAAAAAAGGGCTCCAAGGTGCACATTCCGGACCTCCAAGGTATACATGTACCAAATTTGGTAACTGTAGGTCCAACGGTCTGGCCTGTAGAGCGCCAACACACACACACACACACACACGCACACACACACACACATTGAGCTTTATTATAAGTATAGATATCCAACACTAAACTGTTGAAAATAATAAAAGGTTTTCAAAAGTATGTTTTTGTTAGTATATTGCCGCATAAGGAAAGTTTACCATGATCTCAGTGGCCAAATGTTTACGGTACATGATCTAAACCCAGAGTTTGCTGGGTCGATGCTTGCCATGACTATTATATAAAAGTATGGATTTTTAGTTTATCTGTTATATCCAGAGTATGGATTTTTAGTTTGTTTCCTTATGTTCTCTAACATCCTAGACCTCTCTTTGTTATGCAAATTAATTGTTTCTAGAATATTCTGTTCTTGTATAAAAGCTGATACCCACTAGTCATGGGCAACTTCTCGAACTTGTAAAGTTGCAATTCGCTCCTTTCCTTCAATAAACTTGTTTGTTAGTTAAAAGCTGACGATATGTTTATTTAAATCTTTGTGACAATATTAAAATACAAAACAATAATTTTTATCCATAAGTTTAAATCTTAAAGCAAATTTCATAAAAGAGTGACATATTGAAACAACTTTTACTTTTTTATATTAAGTATAGAGAATGCAAGAATTTATACATATGTATTAAAACGTATTAGTAAACACCAAAGAACTAGCCTCCTAATTGCAGCTACAGGTCCTGTTTAACTTTTTGTTTCATATAAAACTTTCGATTTCTAGATATGTCATTAACTATCGCCCTCACAAGTCCACATCTTCTAGAGGAACTTCAAAAATACAGCTTCACTGCATGTTCTCTGAGGGGGGGGGGGAACACGAAAGAATTCCTCCAACTCTAGAACAGTGCCGATTCTGCAAATTTTTAATTCAAATGAATGCTCATAATCCCTAAATATATCATCAAAGATTGACTTACACATTCCGTTCTCTATTTTCCCTATTTACAAAATGAAACTTTCAGAATTCCCAGCATTAACAGCTAGGTCGATTTCTCCAATTTTGACCATCAATATATGCAAAATAGTTATGAATATCAAAGCACAAGTTTTCCAGCCTCATCTATAGTTCCGATTTCAGCAATTTTTGTTTCATTTGAAAGCTCATAAATTGTAGATAAATAAACAAAGATCGTCAGTCTACTAAGTCCCATTTTTGATTGAAATATCAAGAACAATATTTCACTTTCCAGTACTAATATATTAAAAATTTTGTAATCAAGCATTTTATACAGCTTCATTTAAGCACAAGACCCATTTACTCATCTTTTTTTAAACTCTCAAACACATTGAGAGGCCGCGGTGACCTGGTGGTAAGATCTCGGCTTCGGAACCAGAGAGTTACAGGTTCGAGACTGGATTCCACCGTTTAAGAGGGTCTGGTGAACGTTAAATCCGTCAGGGCCTAAACGTCTTCCCACTGGAGTGGTGTGAAAGTTTGGAGAGGGAGTGCCACCTCAGGTGTCATCCTCGTCATCTGGCCGTGGTTCAAAATTACGAGGTCCGGCCCCAAAATATCCCAAGGGTAGCGTGAAAACGGGACGTTAATATAACTAAAGTAAACTAAACTCAAATACATTTGAGTTTATTAACTGAAATCTTTAGGCATTCAGGGGATAAACATTGCATTTATTAATCATTCAAGTCAGGAAAGAAATGCTAATAAAATTTTAATAGCCGAAAGATTTACCTTCCCCAGATTCGTCAACAGGTACAGCAAATAGGGCGGCAACGGTTAAAAGGAAAACTAAGATTATTGTAATCACCTAGAAATATGAAAATCATGTACCAAATGTAAGGAAAAAATATTAAAAGACAAAAAACTAGATATAGAATTTATAGAAAATTCTCTAAAAAAAATCAATTAAAATTTATATGATGAAAAGCTTGTTTTTAAAGCTTATTATAAGCCTCGTTTAACGAGCACCGCGCAAAACGAGTGATTTCTATTCGGAGCAAAACAGAATGTAAGAAAGTGTCTCATTTAACGAGTGATGCTTCGAAAAACGGGTGCAAAAAGAGAACGTGACATCACATGCTGGATTGCTAGTATCAGTCTATTTTGAGAGTTTTATTGAAGAGAGCACATTATATCCACATGGACGAAATCTTGGCCGGATAGCGTTGTCGAATGTGACTTCAAGTGATTTGAAAAAGTACCTGTGAAGCCTTAATGAACGGGTTTTTGTCTTTGATCGAAATATGGGAAAATAGGTAAATAGCAACGATTTCGATAAGCTGGTAAAAGAACATAGCCAGAATTGCCGAATAACTTATGGAGCTGCATTTTGAGTCATGGCAAAAATGTGCTACAGAGATTTGATCAAGAAAGAAAAAATAATAATCGTAACAAAGAAAAAAACTTCCAATAAAATCAGGTAGTTAGTTGCAAAATGCTCCGTAAATTATAGCATTATATATTGAGAAGCATTGCTCAGATAAGTCAGTAACTATGCACTTTAGAATTCATTAGATGATCACGTTGTGTCCCGATTTAGCCAAATTTTGCATAGCCAAAAGCAAATGTCTTTAGGAATTTTCCCTTAAAAAACATGTACTATTAATAATAAGTTACATTATTAAAAATGTGTTGCTTTCTTTTTGTGGAATGGACCGCATTCTCCTATTTAACATGAACTCATTTGGTCACTCTTTCTCTTAAAATTTACGAGAAAGACTCTGGAATTAATTATGATCGTTTAACGAGGCTCTATTCTAAAATATAAAAATAAAGAATTTCAGTAAAGACTTTATTAATCATGACTATAAAACTGAAAATTTTATCACAACTTTTTATATTAAGTAATAAAAAAATTAACGTGTTTTTTTTTAATTTATCTATTCTAAAACTGTTACTGGAAATAAATATATCAATAATTTTGGTATGCACCCTTATTACTCAATAAACTACTCAGTGAAAATACTGATTAATTTACTATAAATATCTAATAATATAAGTAATAATATAAATATCTGAAGGGAAAAAAACTTTTTCCCTTTACGCTTGTCAGTACTATATATTTTTTTACTAGTCTTTAGAGATGTTGATTATATAATCTTGGTTAAAATAATTTAAATATTACTTCATTTTTATGGTTTATTTAAACGTGTTATTTAAATTGATTTTTTTATATGTTTTATGCGTCACGTTCATAGACCTTTCGAATGGAGAAAAGTGTTCTATGTCATCATAGCCATGAAGATGAATACTGATAGAATAGCCGCTACAATTAAAGTAATCAATGTTATTTATCTACATTTATAACAATATGTTACACTAATTTTTAAATGATATATTATACTAGCATAATTTTAATATATTTATATAACAATAAAATGCATTTTTTTTAAATAATACATTCTACTATCATAATTCTAATGTTTACTAGATAACAATAAATTACACTATTTTTTTAAATAATATTCTAGCATAATTCTAATATTTCATATAAAACAATATATTACACTATTTTTTAAATAATATATTACACTAACATGATTCTAATATGTTATATATACCAATGTGTTACACTACTTTTAAAATAATATGTTTTACTCGCATTATTCTAACATAATCTGTTTATTATAACTACGGGAAAGGAAGTAATTTTTGTTGTATTAATTTTCAAATTTAATTTACTTTTCTGGATTTATTGCATTTAAATAATAAAATGCTAATTAGAAAAAAGGCATTAAATACCAAAATAGGAAATACCCTCACAAAAACATTTCATTTCCAAAAAAACTACAATAAACAAAAAATTTTAAAAAGCTGTAAAATACACAAATTACTTACATTCATTTTAATATTTAAAAATTCCTTAAAATATTGGAATATTAATAATTTTTACTAATATTACAACAAATTAACTAGCGCAAAGCTTTTCTTAAGTTGTAAAACAGGATGTCCATTTTCCGCATATGCGGACTATTTATCCATCAAGCGATCACGTGATGTCTGGCCAGTTTTCGAGGCCGTTTTGGTTACTGCTTCGCATTTGATAGTTAATTCTTATTTTAAAGCCATATTTTGTCTTCAAGTTCCTCTTCTTAGTAATGTTTATTCTAACCAGCC
Source organism: Argiope trifasciata (assembly GCA_026543055.1). NCBI lineage: Eukaryota > Metazoa > Arthropoda > Arachnida > Araneae > Araneidae > Argiope > Argiope trifasciata. Next base: position 1,413,488 of record JAPMOQ010015521.1, on the reverse strand, counting down.
TCTAAAAATTTTCCTACCTTTAAGAACAGGGTGGTTATAATAAATTACGCTTTGAAATGGTCCTAAAAGGAAAGCTACTGGACAAAATGTTATCAAACTTCAAAGTAAAAGTTCAAAATGAGGTCGTGGGAATTTCTTTTCCAACAAAAATAAAAACCACCACTAAGGTGGAAAGGGTTATATGCAATATTGTTAAATAAAACAGGACAAAAAGTGTTACCAAGCATTTTCAATGTGGCATCCACTTTTTTTTTATGATGAGCGAGTTAGATCGTATAACTGTATTTTCAACAGTAGCTCTTAGCATATCAAATGTTGCATTTCTGTTAACAATTCATTTAACATTTCTATTAACATTAAACAAATGAAAATTGCTTAAATTCTCGCCATAAACAGGGCTTCTCAGATAATATGCACTAAACATGCCTTATGATACATTTCAAAAAGAATTAGACACATTTTGTCCTATTTTTCTTAACAATATTCCACCTTAAGGGAAGTTTTCGAACGTTTTTGGCAAAAAAAAAAAAAAAAAAAAAAAAAATCCCATGTCGTTTTTTGAACTATTACCAAATTTGAAACATTTGGTCCTGTATCTTTCTTTTTATGACCATTTGAAAGGGAAACTAGTTATAACCACTCAGTATACATTCAAAAGTCAAGTAGATATTTATTAATAAGACTATTTTTTATTATTTTGAATATATTAATTTTCGATATGTCTCGAAGTCAAATATTCATATAAGATAATTTTTATCATTGTACATTCTATATTGGTTTGAAAACTTATTTTCGTTAGATTATTTTCAAATATTTATTGACTTTTCTGTCTGGTAATTTATGATCAAGGACACACATTGAATTTTGCAATAATAGCATTTAAGAATTGCATTTCAATTTTCCGAAAAACCGCATTCAGTTGAAATTAAAATCAGTAAATTAAATTTTACTAAAACAAAATTAAATATTAAGTAATAACTATC